>JAPDOI010001515.1:0-170881 GCA_029168955.1 Aplectana chamaeleonis
CGGAGATTTTACCATTAGCGCTCGCTTGCGGAAACTAGCATGGCGCGTGAACTCGTCCGCACCCTGAACCTGTACATACGTTAGAAACCGGTATTTTAGCTCGCTCTGAGCGTTTTTTTGCTGTTTCTTCAATATTCGTTAGCTCATGGCCAAACCCCATTTTTTTAGTCGAATTCAAATATGATATTCATTCGTGAACCCTGACTTTAATGCGTGAGCACGTTAACGTCTATAACGCACAACCCTTACCATGAACTCTCACATCTTCGTTTTAACTGAGGAAAATTCTCCGTAACCCTATTCGTAGATTTCCCGTGTGAGGTACAGACCTAAATTTCCAAATACCCTGGAGAAGTACTGGGTTAACAAGAATATTCAGCCGCAGAGGGCCAGATAAAAAGGTTTCTACTCAGGTATAAATGAGGGCAGTAAAGTTGACGTCTCAAACTCATAATGGTATGTATCTAATAATTGCCTGTGCATTGGTCTTGGATACAGCTGTTCAATGCTGTGACGCCCGTCGAATGCCTTGCCTGGTTTTCCTTCTTTATTGACTTCATGACGGCAACACACATTCATCATTTGGTAATGATTGGGATTTTTGGTGTGACAGCCGTTTGCTTGGCGAATGTTTGGAAACAGGCAGTGCAACCGGTGCTATTCTCGTTGAAGTGGTCGTGTGATGAGGTGCTGCTGCTGCTGCTGTTGTCGTACTTCCTCCCAACGCGTTCCCCTCGTGTGCGTAGGTTTCCCCATACACATACCATTTATTGGTGACAGCAAAATCCCCAACATACATACCTTACCAGGATTTGTTTTACCCACACCCCAATGTTTTAGAGAACCATGTTCTGAGTGTTGCAGGTATAGTACTGTGCATCAATAATCTGTGTTGAACAGGCAGTAAAAGCCTCGAGGAATTCCAGAAAATTGCCCTTAATAGATTTGCTTAGAGAAATGGGGAACTTTCTGGGTGTTTAGAGGAGTTATTTCAGATTCTGCTCGAAACTCTTCTCTAGGCTTTGTTCTGGGTGCTGATTGAAAATCTGAGGTCCATTTGTCGTTTTTATAGAGATTGCGGCTGATTTGGTCCAAAGATTCCCATTGGGGAAATTTTAGTGGCGGTGATCTTCTGAGTGCTACGATGAATTTCACACAACTCTGTGATCCGTTTGTAGTTTTTTTTTCTTGAATTACGGTAAGCCATGGTGGGAAAATTGTAGTTTGGTTGAAGTCACAGATTTGGCTCAAAATTTCTCTGCGGGGGTTACGTAGGACGCCGAACATGAATTTTAGATTTATTTTCCGATTTTCTCAAATTTAAGGTGGTTTACGGCAGGCAAAAGGCATCATGCCTGTCGTAATCTACAGTAATCCTTACCAGGGACTGCTTTACCCACCCCGCGGCGATGTGGAAAACCATGTTGTCGTTGCTGTAGGTCTGTGACAGTACATAAATAACCCGTGTTTGAATTTCCAAAAATGGCTGCGGGGATTCCATAAAGCTCTCATTGCTTCACAAAAATGTAAAATTCTCCGGGTTAGGCTCAAATCTTTCAACTCGGGGTTATTCACGGCGCTGAACCCGAATCTGGGGTCTTTTCCTTATCAGACTTAGGGTCAGTGTAGGTTACGGTAGGCATAATGCCTTTTAATTGGCGTTACTTACCCAAAAACTTCGAGAATCGAAAAATGGACCTCGAATTCGTGTTCAGCAGCCCAAATAACATCCACAGTGAAATTTTGAGTCAAACCTGAGACTTCGACCAATCTACCGTAAACTCACCGCTACATACCGTAATCCAAGCAAAATCGATAAACCGACCACAGATTTATGTTAGGCAGCCCAAATAATCTCTACGTTGAAGTTCCAAGACAATTTCATCGTAGCATTCTCGAAATCGTCAAAAGTCGCGTTTGGCCAGCAAAATTTTCCCCATTTGAAGCTTCGGGCCAAATCAGCCAAAATTTTTTAAACATTGACAAATGGGCTTCAAATTCGTAATCACCTCACAAAATAACCCTCAGAAAAAAGTTTCAAGCTCAACCCGAGGCAATTTTTTTTGAACGCCCTAAAATCGCCATTCCTGTGCCCCTTTTCTCTTCGCAAAGCTATGAAAATGCCCACTTTTTGGAATCTCCTGTAAATCTCAGAAGGGAAGTGTCTAGAGTGGTAAACGCATCTGCCTAAACGACTAGTACCGCTAGTATCTCGTCTGGCTCAATAGTAAAAATGCGCAGTATCCCGCCCCGAGCTGCAGGTTCCAAGATAAGCCTGAAAAGGTAGTTTTTCTTGCTTTTCGTACCCTCAAAAAAAGGCATTAATCTCCTGAAAATTCAGAAACGGACCTTATAAATGTGTTCAGCGTTCGAAACTACCCCCCTTAGCAAAATTTGGGTGGAGGCGCATTTTCCATACTTTGTCCAGATTGACAGCGTTCTGGACTTGTACGGATTTTCGGGTGGGCGAATATTTATACCGATTAGAGGGCTCTGGAGACGTTTTGAAAAAATCTTTCAGATTTGACTTGAAATTCTCCCAGGGGGGAGGGTTGGGGCGCTGATAACGAATCTGTGGTTTATTTGTCGATTTTTCAGAGTTGTCAGCTAATTTCGTTCGAAGCTTCCCAACTGGGAAAAATTTCGAGGGAAAAACGCCACTTTCGAGATTTTCGGAGTGCTACGGTAGATATTGCTCAAATTGTACCTCTGGGGTTTATTTGGAGTGCTGAACGCGAATCTGGAGTATGTTTATCGATTTTTTGCAAGTTACGGTAGGTTAGGGTGTGTATACGGTAGTTTGGTCAAAATCGCAGATTTTACTCAAAATTTGTACGCGGGGGCTACTATTTGGGGTGGAGAATACGAATTCAACGTCCGTTTGTCGATTTGCAAAATACTAAGGTGGGTTTTGACCCCTAGATGACATGTTACCTACCGTAACCTACGTAAACCTCAACATTTCGACAAATGTTTTCAATTTGTTTTTGTCAATGGTTTTTCAATTTGAAACTCATTTTAATTGAATTAAGAACTGCTTGATTACAGTCTTCCTGCATATCCATGCTAGCTCTCGAAATTCAATTTACCCTGATTCAACTCAGAATGGCCCAGTCCATAACAACTAATGAATCGTGATATCTTTGCTCTACGTACTTTCCTGATGATACACTCTTGACTCGCGGCCCTTTTAGTTAGCTCCAAATTGCATTTGTTACTAACCGCCGTGTGTATTTTATTACTATAATTGAGCCACCTCGCCTACGGCGGGTATCTGTATTCTGTGCGCGTCGGCAACGACGTATTATAATAAATAAATAAATAAAAATGGACTCCAGATTCGTGTTTACCACCCTAGATTACCCCTACATACAAGTTTTGGGCTAAATCCGAGAAAATTTTTTGAATACTCGCAAAAAAATGCCTGGTGCCTTTCGCTATGAAGCCTCAAAATGCTCATAAGTCGAACCTGCAGCTCGGGGCGGGACGACGCATTTTTACCATTGAGCTAGAAGAGATACTAACGATACTGGTCATTTTCGCAGATGCGTTTACCACTCTTAACACTTCCCTTGTCAGAGGAACTTAGGGGATTTGAAAAACGGACTATCAATGCTGTGTCCCACACCTACGGTTAGGTACTATACTTTGACCGAGTCGAATGATTCGAAAATCATCTGATTGAAAGTCGACTTCGAATTATTCGAAAAAACGAATATTCGAAAAAGGCGTTAATTCCCGAATTATTCGAAAAATCGAATATCTGAAAAGTTCGTAATCCTGAATTATCTGAAAAGTCGAATATTCGAAAACGTCAAATTTCTGAATTAGTCGAAAAGTCGAATATTCGAAAAGTTTAGAAATCCTGAATTATCTGAAAAGTCGAATTATCGAAAAGTTTAAAAACCTGAATTATTCGAAAAGTCGAATATTCGAAAATTTACGGAAACATTCGAATGAATTCGATAGTCGACTTTTTCGGATAAATTGATTCTCCAAAACATTCCATTGACCCAGGAGCAGGTCATATGCCAAGGATGCATACTGACGCAAATCGTAGATGTGTTTCTGAAATCAAGGTGGAGCGAAACTACCAATGATTCAGAGCTCATTCCCATGTGTCACGCGACGCTGAAATTAAGGCTTCGGGCATAGTGACAAAGGTGCGAGCGACGCGAGCGAGAAAATGGGGGCGTGGCCTTAGAAATCTTGGCGGAGTCGCCGGCGAGCCCTCATCATAAGGGTGATTTTGATTAGAGCGCGGATGTAGTTTAGAGACTCTCACTCCATCATTTTGGTGTTGCCGAGATGTCGCACGTTTTGCTGTGGCAGTGTGGAGGCAAACAGGTACTCGCCCGATAGACGACCTTACTAGAGAGAGAAATTTCATGAGAAATGTTTATCTCCACGAAAGCCGTCGAATGAATTGCACTTTTCAAACACACTGAACTGTTCGATGTTACCATCCGAGCGGTAGGTCATGCCCGAACAATCGCCAATTTCATTGTGTTCTTCAGTGGGTCGTCTATTCCGGAAAGAGCACCAGGAAGGAAGACCACCTCAGCAAACTGACGCCAACTCCTCTTTCAAGAGGGTTTTTGTCATGGGAGAGGTACTGGCTGGTCGCAGCTCTCCTAAAGATTCTGCTACAAAGGGTCGGTGTCGAGGGGAATCCAGGACCTGCTCAGAAGTACCCATGCGCCACATGCAGCAAGGATGTCACCTGGAATCGAAACAGTGTCCACCGCTTCGGATGTCAGAGGTGGGTGCATCTCTCCTGTTCGGATCTCAGTTACGTGAGGCATCACGTCCCTTCATCTGCTTGGGTGCCTCAGTGCTCTGTCCCCAGCAACTCTGATTCCTCATTCTTCAACCGCCCCTCTCTATTGTGGCATATTAACCTCAACGGCCTCGGAGCCAATCTATATAAACTTCTTTCTTTCGCACGCACTCATCATCCTGATGTTATTATGGCTCAGCAAACTGCTGTTCTCCTTCCGCTACCGCTCGACACCCCAACATTCATGGCTATACTGCTTATCATGCTCCAGGGTCATCTTCTCGGCGGGAGGAGCTTCTACTTTCTGTATTATTTCCAACTCTACCCTCTTATATCATACCAAACACTCCCCTCGGACGGTACTTTGAGTACCTACCTATCCACCTCCTCTCAGAACACCTATATCTCGTTTTAATATCTATATTCCTCCTACCACGCAGTCCCGGCCCCAATCTTACGACACCTCTCCTTCACTCAAGTACAGTGCTGTTTGACTTTCTTCCTTTCACCCTCTGTTGTCTTCGCAGGCGATTGGGCAATTTGGCTCATACATTCTGCTCCTCGCTTGACACCGACGCTAGAGGAAAAGACGTCGAAGAATTCGGCTGAAGAAAAGTGCGATATGGTTATCCTCAACAGATGATCAGCCCTACTCTCGTCTCCTGCGGCCAACGACCGATCCCTTTCAGATCAGACATCTCTCTTGTATGTTCTAATCTCTTTAGCGCCTGCTCTGGGTCGACCGCTACAACTCTGTCCAGTGATCATGGCCCCGTCTTTGTCCATGTCGATCTCTAATTCTATTGCTCCTTATTGAGGTGCATCCGTCAAAGGTCTTATCTTAATCTTTGCCTTGCAGACTGGCGCTCAATCAGGAGGTAGCACTTCTGCACAAAGTGGCTGACTCACCCATGGAAAGGAAACGCGCACCAGAAAGAACGTCACTTTACTGACACGATTCTGCAGGGCCATGAAAGCAGCTATTCCGGAAGGCCGAGCCAAGACCTTTTTGCCAATGTCACTGCAGGGAAATCTTGAATATAAGGACAGGGGATACAAAGAGAGTCGCAGATAAACCTGGATCCGACAATCGCTGAGCTGGATAGTGCGAGTTTGCCGAGATCTCTGACAAGCACAGGAAGGGGTGTTGGGAGAAATCGTTACTGAGAAGATGAATTTCAAGAGTGACGGAGCAATCAACTTGGAAAGTTCTGAAGAGAATCTCAGGCAAGAGCACTCCCACCAACTATTCTACGATCGAGTTCGGAGAATGGAGTTTTCAAATCGGGAAAGGAGGCTGCAACTGCCTCTCGGAAAGAATTTTTCATAACTCAGGCTAAGCAGAGGGAAACAGAATCGAGTGACCGTAAGATAGCTCTCTGTAAGTTACCACTTATGAATGAAGCAGAAAGTAGCTGCTGTGACCCCTGCGCAAATTGAGAAGGTGGTCAAAGAGATGCAATACAACTCGGGACGGCTGTAGGGCCGGATGGCATTAGTCCTAGCCGTCTTGAAGAAACCAAGCCGAGTGGAGATTATGTCGTCAATCCTGTATACTTAATAAATATTATACCATACTATACTCTCTTCATACGGTTATATACTTGATAATTCGTAATTTTTTTCTTATGAGGTAGCCAAAATCCGGTCTCGTAAAATATATAAGGTGCGTCCTGAAAGAGAATGGCGCCGCCCACGCGGCCGGGCGTGCTTGGCAAGGCGGTCCGTCGCGTTCGCCGCTCTCGGACGAGCATGCGCAAAGTCCCTAACCGCCATCGACTACGAACGGGGCCGGCACCGGCTGGCGGCAGCAAGCCCTGCGCCGATCAATCAGCCTCTGTAGACGGGGAGAGAGGAGACGGCCGTCGCGAAATTCAACACTCGTCCGGAGGGCGGCACATGCGATGGCCGCCTGCCAAGCACGCCGGCCTTCAGGGCCGCCATTCTCATTCGGACACACTTTAGAATAATTTGCTTCCCTATCTCGACAGTTTAGTTTGTAATTTCCTTCCCAAAAAGAAGGATAGAATATGCTAGCTGAAACAATTTAGCTTTTTTTTCTGGAAAAGTAGAGGGAATGACAAAATATTTTTCTGACTTGAATTCGAACAGTCGAATAAAAATTCGGAAAAATCAATCGACAGCTTCCGATTGAAAGTCGACTTTTATTCGGGAAAAGTCGAATATCTCGAAAAGTTCAAAATCCTGAATTATTATTCGAAAAGTCGAATATTCTGAAAAGCTCAAAATCCTGAAATAATCTGAAAAGTCGAATGATTCTGAAAAGTTCAAAATCCTGAATTATTGAAAGTCGAATATTCGAGGTCGAATATTCGGAAAAGTCGAGTATTCGAAAAGTTCAAAATCCCGAATCATTCGAGAAGTCGAATATTCGAAAAACTTCAAAATCCTGAATTAATTCAGAAAAGTCGAATATTCGAAAACTTCTAAATTCCGAATTATTCGAAAAGTCGAATATTCGAAAAAAATCTGAAAATGTAAAAGTATATTAGGTACGTGGCTTGTTTCCTCAAGATAAAGCATCCAAATCTCACCTGCGGCTGGCGCGGGCGGTTTATATCCCACCGGTGGCTGGCGGCATGGTAAGCTGATCAGCTGCGCTCCTCCTTCTCTCGGCCTGAATATATTAGCGGGCTGGCGCACGCGACCGCCGCGCCAGCCGCTGGCGAGGTTTAAATGTTTTTTCTTGAATAAACAAGCCGCGGACCTAGCTATACACAACAAAATCAAAACATGGTTTTATGAAAGTCCTCCAGAATTATAGGGTATGCCCTAGCCAGAGCCGCGACAAATGGACCCACATTCGTGATAAGCGCATTTCAATCCAGGTGAGGAGTGGTATTCAATAATATAGTGCCTACAAGGGTTTAAAATTAAACAAAAAATAAGAATGTGGTTTTTACACCTTCATAGACACCGAAGATTTCACTCCAAACTATTCAGAAACAAAAAAAGGAATCCCAGCAATGATTATACCGCTGGATAGCTCTTATCAACAGGATCTCAAAGGCATAGAACCCCCAGAAAATTATTTTTTAGTTTTAGTGCCGATCATGGAGAGAGTCACGCGCTGATCACAGTGGTATCTCTGAAACCGCTCAAGACTGAACAGAGTTATGGCTCCTTAAAAATGCGAATATTGTGGGCGTGAAAAATCGGTGAACGAGTTGTCTCAGGCCTGTATTTCTCTTCATTCGCAATCGTTGGGCGAGAGAGAGAGAGAGTCAGGATAAGGAGACAGTTCGGCAATGGACTGAAGAACGAAGACTTAATGAGAATTCGTCTATCCATCCAGCCGCTATCGAGTTCGGAAATCTGGTAGGGAGTGTGGCCCGTGGTGGTGAGCAAAGGAGGTTGGGCCTTTGGTGGTCGCTTATATTTCGCTTATTGGGAGAAATTGAGATCTCACATTTTGCACGTGTTATGGAGGAGGGGTCTACTACACATTGAAATACAAATCACAAAATTCATATCTGAGGGTTTACTGTGCCTTTAAGGGCAGGGTTCTCGATAAAATCTGTTGTTGTGCCATTCTCATGGAAAGGTAAATCTGGCCATCAAAAAAAATGAAAATAAAAAAAAAATTAGAGAAAACGCTTAGGAACAAGTGCTTGGTGTCCTCCCACCCCCAATTAACGAGGTTTCTGTGAAAGCCTGTCTCGCCGCCTTCTATTTTCCTTCTAAAGTAATCGCTGAGCTTTTTGGGACTACTGGCTACTTTAAAAGCAAAATAAAAGACGGATAAGCAAGCATTCATGAAAATCTCGTTAATCGGAGGGCTGGCCGACATCAGTAATCAGTCGTCCCTGCTTGTTTTTGTGCGTTTTTTCTGCAAATTGGAACTTTTTCACGTATTTTTATTTTTACAATTAGCAGACGTACATTTTTATGAGGAGAGCTAAAAATTGTTTATCGCGAACCCTGCCTTTAATTAATTCTTGTCAGATCCCCGGAAAGTTCAATTTGAAGAAACTATAAAAAGGACGTTGGAACCCTGAGAGAAATTGCCGCTGAAGGAAACGCTCATAAAAAGCGAATGTTAAACTGCTCCGGAGAAGAAATTGCCGCTAAAGGCTTCACCAGATATGCACAAGCCCGCCCAGAACCCGGTTGAGCTTTATCTGGTGTGGCGCCGCGGCGGCACTCATTTATCGCGGCAGTGTCGCTTTGGCTCCGGGAGAGTATCTGAAATGAGGTCATTTAAGAATTATAATACAATTGAGGGGGAGGGGCAAAGAACAAAAGTTGCACCTGCGGTAGTTAAAGACAGTGTTCACGATAATCTTCGATTATGAGATTAATCGCTAAATCGATTGTTTGGCCCCAGAGTAGAACTGAAATGACGAAGAAACCGAGAAAAACGCACTAGAAGGGCAACGTAATAATTCCGGCATCAGCCCGCCTCTTAAGTATCAATGGAACTGTTCGTTGTGACAATGAAATATTTTGTGGACCCGTCTTTATGCGATTCTCCCATTATGTGTTGCTCCGTTCTTTCCTTCGGGCCCTAACTAATACTGTTTTTGCCCAAAATATTCTTCCATTTCTCGATTAGTCCCCATTTTTTACCGGGGACAACCACCGTGAACATGTTCATCCAGCCAGACAACTAGTCCAAGCCATAGAATAATGTCACTGAAAAAAGACGAATTAGCGTTTTCGCCGTTTCTTCTTCGTGAGTTTGGTGACACTTGGTAGCCAACGCATTGTTTTGAGTGGAAAACTTGGAAACGAGAATCATTGTGAACACTGCCTTTAAGTCCTTTGTCTGATAAGGACAGAGGTTACCGCCACTTTTGCGGCCAAGGAAATACAGAATATACCTCAAATCTGGGTACATGAACCGGCGACAATTTCTTGTCTTACCATATTGCGTGACAGTATACATAGTACTCACGCGGGTTCTGCCAGGCATCCTCGCGGAGCTGGCGCGCGGTCTTCTAACGCGGAGCCGCTGCGGTAATATCGCGGCCAGCGTCGAGGGCCCGAAGACTTGGGAAGAGGATCGTCAGGTCACGGAACCGCTGCGGTACTAACGCGGAACTATCGCGGCACAGTCGAGGATCGCGGTACTTTCCCGGCACTGACGCGGCAAATTTTCTCAGAGAAGACGCGATAATTTCGCGCATCTTCTGGTCAGATACTTTGGTCTTAAGTGTGGAAGCGGAAACAGCGGGTCATTCCAAATTATTAGGGTTCAAAATCCAGAAAAATTCCTTTCTTAGCACGTGCATTGAATTTACTCAATGTCAGCCCTGGAAAAGTATTTTTGTGACGTCGGAGCATGGCAGACCAGCTTTGTATTTGAGTCGGCCAGCTTGTATTTGAAAAATTTGGCTTAATACTTAAAACGATTCTTTCAAGTTACTTATATCAGTGAAAATGTTTAGCGTTGGTATACAGATTAGATCCTTCTCTCTTCGTTTCAAAGCAATTCACGGCACGCAAGTATTTGCATAATCGTACATAATCTCTTTGGCTTTATGTGTGCGAACAGTGAGAGCGAAACTCCTGCGAGAATTTCATATCGCTCTGCTACGTTTACATACCATATTATATACATCCGTGTCTTAGCCGGTGTATCGATTCCGTTGCCTAGGTTTTTATACGAGTATCCTGGATTGTAGCTTTCGAGAGATTCTATAGACATATGCGATCACTGACATTGCCTATATATTGGAACATAGAACATTTATTTAACATTTGTGGTATAGCCGGAAACTTGAGACTGGGCTTATCCAATTCTTCAGCTTCTACATATTAGTTGTATTTTATTACGAATCCAGTGACCCTTCTCTCGTCCTTTAGCCCGTGGCAGCTACGTGACATGAAGGCGCGTGCCCTGGCAGTAGTACAAAGCTGGGCGCATTTTGAAAAACGAGCAGACAGAGACACGAAAGCATTTGAACTCTTAAATGTTTCAAATTCTTCAATCAAATTCTGCGTGTCTGAGATAGGTGGTGGCACGCAATGACGATTAACGTATAACTTGCACACTCCCGTACCTTTTCCGCCGTCGCCCTCTGGCGCCGGTCATTTCTCGCTTACACTCCAAAATGGCTACCAGTTTCACAACTCTTAGCAGAGAGCGAGCTTGTGAAACGGAAGTCCAACTTCGTCGTCTCCGGCTTTGCTGGCTGCCCTCCATGTAGTATTCGTTCGGCTTCGCCGAACGATGGGCCGGCTTTGCCGGCCACGCCTCCGTCTGCACGTAGTATTCGTTCGGCTTCGCCGGAACGATAGGCCGACTTCGCCAGCCACCCCTCGTAGTAGTATCTGCTCTGGCTTCGCCGGCCACACTCCATGTACATATATCTCGTTCGGCTTCGGCGAACCTATGGCCGGCTTCGCCGGCCACCCTCCGTTCAGGGTAGTATTCACCGTCTCCGCCGAACGATGGGCCGGCTTCGCCGACCCCTTCCCTCTACGCAGTACTCGTTTCAGCTATCGCCGAACGACGGACCGGCTTCGCCGGCTACCCTCCCATCTAGGTAGCATTCGTTCGGCTTCGGTTGCCTAAGGATGGGCCGGCTTTGCCAGACCCACCCCTCGTGTAGGTAGTCGCGTTCGGCTTCGCCAGCCACCCTCGTGTAGTATCTGGTGCTGGCTTCACGCCGGCCACACTCCATGTAATATCTGTTCGGCTTCGCCGAATCCGGATAGGCCGGCTTCTGCCCGTGGCCACCCTCCGGTTCTAGGTAGTATTCGCTCGTCTCCGCCGAACGGATGCAAGCGGCTTCGCCAGACCCCCCTTCCTTCACGCAGATTCGTTCAGCTTCGCCGAACTGATGGACCTGGCTTGCCGGCTACCCTCCCCAGGGGTAGCATTCGTTCGGCTTCGTTTAAGGATGGGCCGGCTTTTGCCAGCCACCCTCGTGTAGTAGTCGTTCGGCTTCGCCAGCGCACCCTCGTGTGGTATCTGCTCTGGCTACTCGCCGGGCCACACTCCATGTAATATTCTGTTCGGCTTTCGCCGAATCCTGCTGGCAGTACGGCTTCGCCGGCCACCCATCCGTTGTTCTAGGTAGTATTCGCTCGTCTTCGCAGAACAGATATTAAGCTGGCTTCGTCGACCCCCTTCCTCTACGCAGTATTCGTTCAGCTCGCCGAACGATGGACCAGCTTCGCCGGCCAGCACCTCCCTCTAGGTAGTATTCGTTCGGCTTTGTTTGGCGAATGGATGGGCCGGGCTTTGCCAGCCACCAGTGTAGTAGTCGTTCGGCTCGCCAGCCACCCTCGTGTAGTATCTGCCGGCTTCGCCCTAAGGCTTCGCCGGCCACACTCCATGTAATATTCAAGTTCGGCTTCGGGCCGATCCAGCGCTGTGTCGGTCTTCGCCGGCCACCCTCCGTCTAGGTAGTATTCGCTCGTCTCCGCCGAATTCCTGATGCAGCGATAACGTTCGGCTTCGCCGACCCCTTCCTCTACGCAGTATTTGTCTCAGCTTCTCGCCGAACGATGGACTGGCTTCACCGGCCACACCTCCCCAGGGTAAGTATTCTGGTTCGGTTTCATTTGGCGTAGATGGGCCGGCTTTGCCAGCCACCCTCGTGTAGTAGTCGTTCTGGCTCAGCTCGCCAGCACCCCTCGTGTAGTGGCTCTGAACTCGGCTTCGCCACACACTCCATGTAATATATTCGTTCTGGCTTTGCCGAACCAGCGGCTGGTTTCCGGCCACCCTCCGTCTAGGTAGTATTCGTTCAGTCTCCGCCGAACGATGGGCCGGCTTCGCCGGTCACCCTCTTCCTCTACGCAGTATTCGTTCGGCTTCTCGCCGAACGATGGGCGGCTCTGCTTTGAAACCCTCGGTGTAGTATCTCGTTCGGCTTCGCCGAATTATTAGGCGTCATTTCGCCGGCCACCCTCCGGTTCAGGTAGTATCTGCTCGTCTCCGGCCGAACGATGGCGGCTTCGCCGACCCCTTCCTCTACGCAGTAGTTTGTTCAGCTTCGCCGACCAGATGGATCGGCTTCGCCAGGTCACCCTACCTCTAGTAAAGTATCTGTTCGGCTTGTTGATGGGCCGGCTTTGCCAAAGCCACCTCGTAGAATGCGTCGTTCGGCTTCGCCAGCCACCCTCCGTCGTAGTATCTGTTTCGGTCGTTGGCCACTCAGATCCAGTCTACTGCCGATCCATGAGATGTCGGCCCGGCCGGCCGGTCACGGCAACACCCTCCGTTCTAGGTAGTATCCCGCTCGTCTCCGCCGAACGATGGGCCGGCTTCGCCGAACTTCCTTCCTCTACGCAGTATTCGTTCAGCTTCGCCGAACTGATGGGCCCGGCTTCGCCGGCCACCCTTACGTCTACGTAGTATTCGTTCGGCTTCGCCTGGCGATGGGCCGGCTTTGCCAGCCACCCTCGTCGTGTAGTAGTCGTTCGGCTTCGCCAGCCACCCCTCGTGTAGTATCTGCTCGGGTTTTCGCCGGCCACACTCCATGTAATATTTGTTCGGCTTCGCCGAACTGATAGCCGGCTTCTGCGTCGGCCACCCTCCCTCTAGTGTAGTATTCGCTCGTCTTCGCCGAACGATGGTGCCGGCTTCGCCGACCCCCTTCACTCTACGCAGTATTCGTTCGGCCTCCGCCCCGAACGATTGCTTCGCCGACGACCCTCGATGTGGTATTCGCCGTTAAACGCTGCGAGACGACCAGCCACGCCGGGTCACCCTCCCTCTAGGTCAGCATTCGTTCGACTGCTGGTTTCAAGGATGGGCCGGCTTTGCCAGCCACCCCTCCGTGTAGTAGTCGTTTAAGGCGGTTTTACCCCCTCGTGTAGTATTCGTTCGGCTTCGCCAGCAACCCCTCAGTGTATCTGTTTGGTTTCGGCTACAGCCACACTCTTCCCATGCGTATCTGTTCGGCTTCGCCGAACGATGGGCCTGAGCTTGCCGCCGGCCACCCTCACCGTTCTAGGTAGTATTCGCTCGTCTCCGGCGAACGATGGGGCTTCAGCCGACCCCTACCTCTACGCAGTATTCGTTCAGCTTCGCTTTCGAACGATGGACCGGCTATCGCCGGCTACCCTCCAGTGTGGCGTGTTTCGTTCGACTGATCGCCAATGGATGAGCCGGCTTTGCCAGTCACCCTCCCCTTTACGTGTAGTAGTCGTTCGGCTTCGCAGAACGATGGGCCGACTGTGACCTCTTTCTCCGCACTGTATTCGGGCCGGCTTCGCCAATTTGTTCGGTAGCTTCATGGCGACCACACTCCATGTAATAATATCTGTTCGGCTACGGCTGGCGATGAGCCGGCTTCGCCGGCCACCGTCAAATAACCGTGTTGGTTCAAACCGCCGAGTAAGAATCAGCTTCGTCGCGACCCTCGTCTAGTAGTCGTATTCAATGGCTTCGCCAAACACCTTCCTTTACGTACGCAGTATTCAGTCTGGGCTCGCCGAACGATGGACCGGCTTCTGCGCAGAGACGGTGACCATTCGCCGGCCCTCTCTAGCGTAGCATCACCGGCCTGCCCAATTCGTTTGCCGGCTTTGCCAGCCAAACCGTGTAGTAGCCGCCCGGCTTCGCCAGCCACCGTAGATCTTCCTCTACGCCGAATCTTCTGAACAGCCTGCTTTCAAGGTTAGACCGTGGCTTCGCCAGCTACCCTCGTGAAAGTGAACTGGAAGGTCAGCTTCGCCGGCCAAATGTCTTCCTCCCTCTAGGGTAGTATCTGCTCGGCGGTTCGGCCGATACGTTACTTCGCAGACTCCTTCCTCTACGCAGTATTTGTTCGGCTACGCTGGAACGATGATAACTTCGCCGGCCACCCTCCATAAATCTTCGTTTCCGGCTTCGCCGTGGTAACCTCCCTCTGTGATCACCTGTGTGAAGTATTCGTTCCGGCTTCGCCGAACGAAGGAACCATTACGCCGGCCACCACTTCCTCCGTTCAGGTAGTATTCTGTATTCGTCTCCGCCGGAACGATTGCCGGCTTCGCCGACCCCTCCTCCTACGTGGTATTCGTTCGGCTTCGAAACGAACGATGGACCGCCTTCGCCGCTACCTCCCTACCAGGTAGTATTCGTTCGGCTTCGCCGGCGATGTGGCCGGCTTCGCGACCAGCCACACTTCTCTGCGACAATGTAGTTCGGCTCCGTCGGTTTCGATTGCCCTTCGCCGGCGAGCCACCGGTGTGGTATTCGTTCGGCTTCGCCGAGAATGGGCAAACTTTTGCCGGTCACGCTCCTATTAATGATGTTCTGACTACGCTAGGATGGGCCGGCTTCGCCGGCCACACCTCGGTGTAGTATTCGTTCGGCTTCGCCGAACGATGCCTCGTGTAGTATTCGTTCGGCTTCGCCGGCCACGTCTCCGTCTAGATAGTATTCGTTCGGCTCCTGCCAAACGATGGGCCGGCTTAGCCGACCTTCCTCCTCGGTGTAGTATTCGTTCAGCTTCCGCCAGAACGATGTACCGGTCGCTTCGGCCGGAGCCAAAGCCCTCCCTCGTATCGTAGTATTCGTTCGGCTTCGCCTAAGGATGGGCCGGCCATCCAGCCACCCCTCCGTGTAGTAGCTGTCGTTCGGCTCTCGCCATAAACCGGGGTAATGCCCGGCTATCGCCGACCTACACTCTCTCTACGTGTAGTAGCTCGTTCGGCTTCGCCCAGCCGAACTGATGTAGTATTCGTTCGGCTTATGCCCGACGTACCCTTCCTCTACGCTAGTATTCGTTCGGCTTCGCCGAACGATGGGCCGGCTTCGCCGGCCGCCCTTCCCCCTGGTAGTAGTATCATCGTCTCGGCCAAGACGATGGATTAAACTAGGTGACCTTCCTCCTCTGGGTGTTCGCCGAACAGATGGGCAACGGTGTTAACTTCAGCCGGCCCTACCTCAAATACGTGTGTATCTCGTTTCGGCTTCGCCGAACGAAGGGCGGCTTTCGCCGCCACCCTCCCTCTACGTGGTATTCGTTCGGCCTTGGCAACCCGCTCCACCATGGTATTCAGTTCGGCTTCGCCGGCAACCCTCCCTTCTACGTGTAGTATTCGTTCGGCTTCACCGAACGACGCGGAGTGGAGCCGGCTTCGCCAGGTCACCCTCGCCTTTTTATAGTACTTCCCGTTCGTCTGAGCGCCGAACGATGGAGGCCGGCTTCGCCTGACCCTCTTCCTCTACGCAGTATTCGTTCGGCTTCGCGCGAATGATGTTAGGCCGGTTAACTCTCGCCGGCAACCCTCAAATGTGTAGTATTCGTTCGGCTTCGCCGAAAGATGGGCCGGCTTTCGCCGGCCACCACTCCCTCTACGTGTAGTATTCGTTCGGCTTCGCCGGCCAACAAAGAGTATTCATTTGCCGGCTTCGCCGACCCACACTCCCTCGTGCAGCGATCGTTCTGACTGTCGCCAGAACTCTGTTGTAGTATTCGGCCGGCTTCGCCGGCCACCTCCTATTCAGGTGTAGTATTCGCTCTGTCTCCGTTCAACGATGCGCCTGCTTCGCCGACCCCCCTTCCTCTACGCGGTACTCGTTCGACTACGCTTGTGTGAACGATGGGAGCCAGCTTCGCCGGCCACCACCCCCTCCCCCGTCTAGGTAGTATTCGTTCGGCTTCCGCCGAACGATGGGACAACCGGATGGCTAAATCGACCCCCTTCCTCTGCACCAGTAGTCGTTCGGTTCGGCCAGCGCCTAAGGATGAGCCGGCCGGCAGCCACCCCCTCGTGTAGTGGTCGTTCGGCTTCGCCAGCCACCTGGTGTAGTTCGTCGTTCGGCTTCGCGCCCGAGTAGCACCCGCTCGTCTCGCCGAACGATTTGCCGGCCGCCGACCCCTTCCCTCTACGCAGTATTCGTTTTCCTTCGCCGAACGCATGGGATCCGCTTCGCCAGCCACCTCCTACTCGATGTTCGTTCGGAGTATTCGATTCAAGGAAGGCTTACTTCGCCGAGCCATGGAGCCGTTCGGCTTCGCCGATGCCACCCTCTGTTTTGGTCACGGCCACACTACGTAGTATCTGTCGCTTGCCGAACTGGCGGGCTCCGGCCGCCACTCCGCGTTCAGTATTCGGCTTCTCCGCCGAACGATGAGCCGGCTTCGCCGAAACACCCCTTCCCTCTACGCAGTAGCTGTCTGTTCAGCCGCCGAACGCGGATCCGCTTCGCTGGCTACCCTCCCTCTGAGGTATTCGTTCGAGAAGCTACGCTTCAGAAAGGATGGGCCGGCTTGACCAAACCTTGCCACCCTCCTCGTGTAGTATTCGTTCGGCTTCGCGCTGTTTTCCAAGGCCAGCCATGACACGCACTCTACATTGTATTGCGGGCTTCGCCGACCCTCCTTTACGTGGTATTCGTTCGGCTTCACAGAACGATGGGCCGGCTTCGCCGGCCACCCTCCCTCAGGTAGTATTCGCCCGTCTCCGCCGAACGATGGGCCGGCTTCGCCGACCCCTTCCTCTACGCAGTCTTCGTTCGGCTTCGCCGAAGGATGGGCCGGCTTCGCCAGCCACCCTCGTGTAGTAGTCGTTCGGCTTCGCCAGCCACCCCTGGTGTAGTATTCGTTCGGCTTCGCAGACCCTCTATGTGGTATTCGTTCGGCTTCCGCGAACGTGTTCGGCTTCGCCGAACGATGGGCTTTCGCCGGCCACCCTCCGTGTAGTATTTGTTCGGCTTTACCGAAAGATGGGCCGGCTTCGCCGGTCACCCTCTCAGAAGTATTCGTTCGGCTTCGCCGAACGAAGGGCCGGCTTCGCCGACTTCCTCCCTCTACATTGTATTCGCTCGGCTTCGCCGACCCCCTCCCTTTACGTGGTATTCGTTCGGCTACAAAACGATGGGTCGGCTTTGCCGGCCACTCCCCTCTAGCTAGTATCCGCTCGTCTCCGCCGAACGATGGTGGCCGGCTTCGCCGACCCCTTCCTCTACGCAGTATTCGTTCGCTCCGCCGAACGATTAGCGCGGCTTCGCCGGCAACCCTCGGTGTAGTATTCGTTCGGCTTCGCCGAAAGATGGGCCGGCTTTGCCGGTCACGCTCCCTCTGCGTAGTATTCGTTCGACTTCGCCTAAGGATGGGCCGGCTTCGCCAGCCACCCTCGTGTAGTAGTCGTTCGGCTTCGCCAGCCACCCCTCGTGTAGTATTCGTTCGGCTTCGCCGACCACACTCCATGTGATATTCGTTCGGCTCCGCCGAACGATGGGCGGCTTCGCCGGCAATCCTCGGTGTAGTATTCGTTCGGCTTCCGCGGAAAGATGGGCCGGCTTTGCCGGCCACACCCTCCCGTAGTATTCGTTCGGCTTCGCCGAACGAGGGCCGGCTTCGCCGACCCCTCTCTCTACATTGTATTCGCTCGGCTTCGCCGGACACTCCTTTACATTGGTATTCGTTCGGCTTCACAGAACGATGGGCCGGCTTCGCCGGCCACCCCTCCCCTCTAGTTAGTATTCGTTCGGTTTCGCCGACCGACTCCTCCCTTTACGTGGTATTCGTTCGGCTTCACAGAACGATGGGCCGGCTTCGTCGGCCACCCTCCCCTCTAGGTAGTATTCGCCCGTCTCCGCCGAACGATGGGCCGGCTTCGTCGACCACCTTCCTCTACGCAGTATTCGTTCCGGGTTTGCCGAAAGATGCCGGCTTTGCCGGCCACCCTCCCTCTACGTAGTATTCGCTCGGCTTCGCCGACCTCCTTTACGTGGTATTCGTTCGGCTTCACAGAACGATGGGCGGCTTCGCCGGCCACCCTCTTTCTACGCAGTATTCGTTCGGCTTCGCAGAACGATGGGCCGGCTTCGCCGGCAACCCTCAGTGTAGTATTCGTTCGGCTTCGCCGAAAGATGAGCCGGCTTCGCCGGCCACCCTCCGTGTAGTATTCGTTCGGCTTCGCCGAACGGGGAAGGGCCGGCTTCGCCGACCCTCTCTCTACATTGTATTCGCTCGGCTTCGCCGACCTCGTGCTCCTTTACGTGGTATTCGTTCGGCTTCACAGATTACGATGGGCCGGCTTCGCCGGCCACCCTCCCTCAGGTAGTATTCGCCCGTCTCCGCCGAACGATGGGCCGGCTTCGTCGACCCCTTCCTCTACGCAGTATTCGTTCGGCTTCGCTGAACGATGGGCCGGCTTCGCCGGCCCTCGGTGTAGTATTCGTTCGGCGCCACCCCTCGTGTAGTAGTCGTTCGGCTTCGCCAGCCACCCCTCGTAGTATCTGCGTTCGGCTTCGCCGACCACACTCCATGTGATATTCGTTCGGCTCCGCCGAACGATGACCGGCTTCGCCGACCCTCTTTCTCTACGCAGTATTCGTTCGGCTCCGCAGAACGATGGGCCGGCTTCGCCAGCCACCCCTCGTGTAGTAGTCGTTCGGCTTCGCCGAAAGATGGGCCAGCTTCGCCAGCCACCCCTCGTGTAGTAGTCTTTGGCTTCGCCAGCCACCCTCCGTGTAGTATTCGTTCGGCCGCCGACCACACTCCATGTGATATTCGTTCGGCTCCGCCAAACGATGGGCCGGCTTCGCCGGCAACCCTCTAGGTAGTATTCGTTCGGCTTCGCGGAAAGATGGGCCGGCTTCGCCGGCCACCCTCTGTGTAGTATTCGTTCGGCTTCGCCGAACGATGGAGCCAACTTCGTCGACCCCTTCCTCTACGCAGTCTCGTTCGGCTTCGCCGAACGATGGGCCGGCTTTGCCGGCCAACCTCCCTCTAGTATTCGTTCGGCTTCGCCTAGGATGGGCCGGCTTCGCCAGCCACCCTCGTGTAGTAGTCGTTCGGCTTCGCCAGCCACCCTGGTGTAGTATTCCTTCGGCTTCGCCGACCCCTTCCTCTACGCAGTATTCGTTCGGCTTCGCCGAACGATTGGACCAGCTTCGCCGGCCACCCTCCGGTGTAGTATTCGTTCGGCTTCGCCGAAACGGGATGGACCGGCTTCGCCGGCCACCCTCGTAGTATTCGTTCGGCTTCGCCGAACGAAGGCCCATGGCTTCGCCGACCCCCTCCCTCTTACATTGTATCTGCTCGGCTTCGCCGACCCCCTCCCTTTACGTGGTATTCGTTCGGCTTCACAAAACGATGGGTCGGCTTTGCCGGCCACCCTCCTCTAGCTAGTATTCGCTCGTCTCCGCCGAACGATGGGCCGGCTTCGCCGACCCCTTCACTCTACGCAGTATTCGTTCGGCCTCGCCGAACGATTGGCCGGCTTCGCCGGCAACCCTCGGTGTAGTATTCGTTCGGCTTCGCCGAAAGATGGGCCGGCTTCGCCAGTCACCCTCCTCTACGTAGTATTCGTTCGACTTCGCCTTAGGATGGGCCGGCTTCGCCAGCCACCCCTCGTGTAGTAGTCGTTCGGCTTCGCCAGCCACCCCTCGTGTAGTATTCGTTCGGCTTCGCCGACCACACTCCATGTGATATTCGTTCGGCTCCGCCGAACGATGGACCAGCTTCGCCGGCAATCCTCTCGGTAGTATTCTTTCGGCTTCGCAGAAAAGATGGGCCGGCTTCGCCGGCCACACCCTCCGTGTAGTATCTCGTTCAGCTTCGCCGAACGAAGGGCCGGCTTCGCCGACCCCTCCTCTACATTGTATTCGCTCGGCTTCGCCGACCCACTCCTTTACGTGGTATTTGTTCGGCTTCACAAAACGATGGGTCGGCTTTGCCGGCCACCCTCCCTCTAGCTAGTATTCGCTCGTCTCCGCCGAACGATTGGCCGGCTTCGCCGGCAACCCTCGGTGTAGTATTCGTTCGTCTTCGCCGAAAGATGGGCCGGCTTTGCCGGTCACCTTCCCTCTACGTAGTATTCGTTCGACTTCGCCTAAGGATGGGCCGGCTTCGCCAGCCACCCCTCGTAGTAGTCGTTCGGCTTCGCCAGCCACCCCTCGTGTAGTATTCGTTCGGCTTCGCCGACCACACTCCATGTGATATTCGTTCGGCTCCGCCAAACGATGGAGCCGGCTTCGCCGGCAATCCTCGGTGTAGTATTCGTTCGGCTTCGCGGAAAGATTGGGCCGGCTTCGCCGGCCACCCCTCCGTGTAGTATCTCGTTCGGCTTCGCCGAACGAAGCCAACTTCGCCGACCCCTCTCTCTACATTGTATTCGCTCGGCTTCGCCGACCCCTCCTTTACGTGGTATTCGTTCGGCTCTTCACAGAACGATGGGCCGCTTCGCCGGCCACCCTCCCTCTAGTTAGTATTCGTTTGGCTCCACCGAACAATGGGCCGGCTTCGCCGGCCACCCTCCCTCTAGGTAGTATTCGCCCGTCTCCGCCGAACGATGGGCCGGCTTCGTCGACCCCCCTCCTCTGCGCAGTATTCGTTCGGTTCCGCCGACCCCTCCCCTTTACGTGGTATTCGTTCGGCTTCACGGGAACGATGGGCCGGCTTTGTCGGCCACCCTCCTCTAGGTAGTATTCGCCCGTCTCCGCCGAACGATGGGCCGGCTAAATCGACCCCTTCCTCTACGCAGTGGTATTCGTTCGGGTTTGCCGAAAGATGGGCCGGATTTGCCGGCCACCCTCCCTCTACGTAGTATTCGCTCGGCTTCGCCGACCCCTCCCCTCCACGTGGTATTCGTTCGGCTTCACAGAACGATGGGCCGGCTTCGCCGACCCTCTTTCTCTACGCAGTACTCGTTCGGCTTCGCAGAACGATGGGCCGGCTTCGCCGGCAACCCTCGGTGTAGTATCTGTTCGGCTTCGCCGAGCACGGCCGGCTTCGCCGGCCACCCTCCGCGTAGTATTCGTTCGGCTTCGCCGAACGAAGGGCCGGCTTCGCCGACCCTCTCTCTACATTGTATTCGCTCGGCTTCGCCGACCCCTCCTTTACGTGGTATTCGTTCGGCTTCACAGAACGATGGGCCGGCTTCGCCGGCCACCCTCCTCTAGGTAGTATTCGCCCGTCTCCGCCGAACGATGGGCCGGCTTCGCCGACCCCTCCCTCTACGTGCAGTATTCAATCGGCTTCGCTGAACGATGGGCCGGCTTCGCCGGCAACCCTCCGGTGTAGTATTCGTTCGGCGCCACCCCTCGTGTAGTAGTCGTTCGGCTTCGCCAGCCACCCCTCGTGTAGTATTCGTTCGGCTTCGCCTACCACACTCCATGTGATATTCGTTCGGCTACGCCAAACGATAGGCCGGGCTTCGCCGACCTCTTTCTCTACGCAGTATTCGTTCGGCTTCGCAGAACGATGTGTTGCGGCTTCGCCGGCCACCCCTCCTCTAGCTAGTATCTCGTTTGGCTCCACTGAACGATGGGTAACCGCTTCGCCGGCCACCCTCCCCTAGGTAGTATTCGCTCGTCTCCGCCGAACGATGGGTCGGCTTCGTCGGCCGCCCTCCCTCTAGGTAGTATTCGTTCGGCTCCGCTGAACGATGGGCCGGCTTCGCCGGCCACCCTCCGTGTAGTATCTGTTCGGCCTTCGCCGAACCAGAACCGGCTTCGCCGCCACCCCTCCTCTACGTGGTATCTGCGTTCGCCTTCGCCGACCCTTCCTGTACGCAGTATTCGTTCGGCGTCGCCGATCCCCTTCCTCTACGCAGTATTCATTCGTCTTCGCCGAACGTAGAGCCGGCTACTCCGGCTACCCTCGGTGTAGTTTTCTTCGGCTCCGCCGAACGATAGCCGGCTTCGCCGGCCACCTTCCTTCTACCTAGAATTCGTTCGGCTTCGCCAGCCACCCTCTCTAGGTAGTAATCTTTCGGTATCGCCGAGCCATGGGCCGGCTTGGCGGAGCCACCCTTCATGTATTATTCGCCCGCGTTCGCCGAGCGATCTTTCTCTAGGTAGTAATCTTTCGGCATCGCCAAACGATGGGCCGGCTTGGCGGGCCACACTCCATGTATTATTCGCTCATGTTCGTCGAGCGATGGGCAGGCTTCGCCTGCCACCCTCCGTGTAATATTGGTTCAGCTTCACCGAACAATAGGCCGGGCCACCCTCCCTCCACGTAGTATTCGTTCGGAATCGCAGAACGATGGGCCGGCTTTTCCGGACACCCTTCCTCTGTGTAGTATTCGTTCGGCTTCGCCGACCACCCTCCGTCTAATGTTCGTTCAGCTTCACCGAATGATGGTCCGGGCCACCCTCCCTCCACGTAGTATTCGTTCGGCATCGCAGAACGATGGGCCGGCTTTGCCGACCCCCTCCGTTCACGTGGTATTAGATTGGCTTCGCCGAACGACGGGCCGGCTTAGCGGGCCACCCTTCGTGTGGTATTCGTTCGGCTTCGCCGGCCACCCTCCGTGTAGTATTCGTACGGCATCGCAGAAAGATGGGCCGCCTTTGCCCACCTCCCTCTCTCTTCGTAGTATTCGTTCGCCCTCGCCGAACGATGGGCCATCTTGGCGGGCCACCCTCCATGTAATATTCGATCGGCTCCGCCGAGCGATGGGCAGGCTTTGTCGGTCACAACCCGTGTAGTATTCGTTCGGCTTCGCCAAACGACGGGCCGGCTTGGCGGGCCACCCTTCGTGTAGTATTCGTTCGACTTCGCCGGTCACCCTCCGTATGGTATTCGTGCGGCTTCGCAGGCCACCCTACATGTAGTATTCGTTTGGCTTTGCCAAACGATAGGAAATTCGCGCCTGATGTGCCTTTGGATGGTTGCGCTGGAGCGCGTATGTATGACGCGAGCGCAAGGAACAGTTACCCAATTTGTCCATATGCGGACCGTCGGCTTCAATCAGGCGTGAGGATCTCAGCCTTTCCCTCAATGATGTAAGTATACAATCAGTTATAGATGTTTAATGAAACTGACAATTCAGAAAAAAGTAAGGATTATCTGATTAGGTTTATAGTTAGTAAAGTTAAACGGATTATCTGATTTCGACATTAATAATTTCACGTAAATTCCTTCCAGTTTGTTTGAACGTCCGCCGCATGAATATTTTTCTGCCAGTGGAAATAGTCATCTGTGATTGATCTCCTCTTTTTTTTTCACAAAAATCAGCGGATTTTTTCAGATTTAAAACAGTTAAAATACCCCGAAAATCATTATTGAATTCTTTGGAAAAAACTTGGTTGTAAAATTTTCACCGGAAAGTTCTGCGATCTTATCAACTTCTTCGTGAAGAAAATCTTTGTTTCTCACAGACAAAAATCCGATAAAAAGAATGCGCCACGTGAAAAAGATTTTTTGCTAAACATCTTGCATTTTCTTCTGTCGAAAAATCTAATGAAGAATTTTTGGGCACAATGCTCACCATGAAAGTTTTTTCTGACTATTATTTTTTCGAAATAAATTTTGTTTCTTTTCAAGGTAGTATTCGCCCGTCTCCGCCGAACGATGGGCCGGCTTCGTCGACCCCCTTCCTCTACGCAGTATTCGTTCGGCTTCGCTGAACGATGGGCCGGCTTCGCCGGCAACCCCTCGGTGTAGTATCTGTTCGGCGCCACCCCTCGTGTAGTATTCGTTCGGCTTCGCCGACCACACTCCATGTGATATTCGTTCGGCTCCGCCAAACGATAGGCCGGCTTCGCCGACCCTCTTTCTCTACGCAGTATTGGTTCGGCTTCGCCGAACCAGAACCGGCGCTTCGCCGCCACCCCTCCCTCTACATGGTATTCGTTCGGCTTCGCCGACCCCTTTCCTGTACGCAGTATTCGTTCGGCGTCGCCGATCCCCTTCCTCTACGCAGTATTCATTCGTCTTCGCCGAACGTAGAGCCGGCTACTCCGGCTACCCTCGGTGTAGTTTTCTTTCGGCTCCGCCGAACGATAGGCCGGCTTCGCCGGCCACCTTCCTTCTACCTAGAATTCGTTCGGCTTCGCCGGCCACCCTCTCTCTAGGTAGTAATCTTTCGGTATCGCCGAGCCATGGGCCGGCTTGGCGGGCCACCCTTCATGTATTATTCGCTCTTGGGGGTGTGTATACAAGCCTGTTGGTACCTGCTCGTTGGTGCCCCTGCTTCTACTGAACCCAGCAGACGTTTGAGTGTACACAGGGAACGTTCGAGCGATATAGCGTGCACAACTATATCGCGAAAGTATCCCGCACATTGCATAAAGGTGTCGCCGTCCGGCACACTAAGGCCTCTGGTCCATAACACCTTAGGATCCGCACCTAGGGAGTCATGGAGTCTTTGGCCACAAGCCACAATTTCGCCACCCTGAACTGTCGATCGCTGTCGAGTGATATCCAAAAAACTGCGCTATCCAGACTTCTGAGCTATTTCCATGCACCGTTTGCTGCTTTGCAGGAAACCCGCCTCAGAGATAGACCCGTCATCACCGTCGGAAAGTACACCATCTACTGCGGTACCGCTGACGATAGGAGAGTGGGAGGCTGTGCAATAGCTGTAAGGAAGGATTTCAATGGTATGGTCAAGGAGTTCGGCTCAACGTCGTGTCGGAATGCATTCGTACGACTGCGGGATCACAGAGGATTCAATCTGTGGATAGTGAGTGCTCATGCGCCCACTGAAACCGCCGAAGACAATTCGAAGGATGCGTTTTATGAGGAACTCAATACGTTGCTGGCCAGGATACCTTGTCAACATGCTGTTGTCGTGGGGATTGACGCAAATGCGAAGATGGGACCTGATCAGGAACCCGAAGTACTCGGTAAATGGCTCTACCCAGCGCAGCAGACATCGGACAATGGCTACCGCCTTGTCGACTTTTTGTGAACGCAGTGGTCTGATTATTGCATCGACATTCAAGAGGAATCATCGCCGCCATCAGCTTACGTGGCAGGGACCAACCCGGCTATCTCCAGAAGAGCAGCGGAAGCGGAAGATGACAACTATGAAACTACAGCTTGACTATGTCCTGACGAGGAATATTCCAGTATCGGACATTCGAAGATCTAGAGCTGTGTGGGATGTCGCATTCGATTCGGATCACCGTCCTGTTCTGTTGAACTTCACTGCGAGGATTCATAAGAGGAAGCGAGGGGCTCAGCCTCTCCAGAGGATTGACATGACAAGTCTCAGAGATGAAGAGTGCAGAAGGAATTTCCGACAACGCGTTTCTATTCACATCGGAGTACGGACTAAGAAGAAACTTTGCGACGCGGATTCTTTTGTCAAATGCATCCAGGACGCTTCGAAAGAGGCACTCCCGGTTGTACAGCCTAAGAAGAAGTTCGCCTACGTCTCAGAAGAAACAACATCTACCTACAACAGAGTATGTGCTCTCCGAACTGCAGGAAACTTCGTGGAGGAGAAGCGTCTGAGGAGGAAGTTGCGTCGGCAGCTTCAAAGTGACCGTGAACGAGTGGACGTGTACAGCTAAGGAGTTCGAGAAGGCTTGGGAGGAGAAGAATCCGAGGAAAGCCTACACGTTGCTGCGACAGTATAGCGGGAAGATGAAGAGATGTTCTCCTGTCTTGAACACTACCAATGGAGTTGCAGTTGGTGATGCGACGCTGCCAATATGGAAGGATTACTTCAGTTCACTACTGAATCGTCCAGCGCCATCAGTACCTGAGCTCCCGCATGTTCAGAGAGCACATTACGATGTCAGTGAGGAACCGCCGACTGAGTCTGAAGTTTTGGATTGTGTCCGGAAAATGAAGAATGGAAAGGCAGGTGGAGATGACAACATCACTGCTGAAATGCTGAAAGCTCTTCCTCCGTCTGGGATTCGTGAAATGACCAACACCATCCGTGCCATATGGATGAGCGAAAGGATACCCGATTCGTGGAGACATGCGATCATCGTACCTCTTCACAAGAAGCTATCCGTCACGGATCCTAAGAACTACAGAGGAATCTCTCTACTTCGTGTCATGTACAAGGTTTTAGAACGTATCATTCTCGAGCGACTTATCAAACATCGTGAAGGAACGACCAGAGATGAGCAAGCCGGTTTTCGACCTGGAAGATCGACCATCGACCAAGTGTTCGTCGTGAGAAGGGTAATTGAATCGTGGCAGCGGTTTTCGAAGCCATTACAGCTTGCTTTTTGGACTTTGAAGCCGCGTTCGACTCTCCTCATCGTGATCGATTGCTCAATGCTCTGCGAGCAGATGGAGTCCCGGAAAAGTATGTTCGGTTAATCGAGGACATGAACAAAGGAACAACAGCAGCAGTTCGTACACCTGTCGGATTTACGTCAGCTTTCGAGGTGAAAACAGGAGTAAGGCAAGGAGCCGTTGCAGGACCTTTTCTTTTCAACTTCGCCGTTGATGACATCATGCGTAGAGTTGCAGAACAGTTTCCTGCGGATGTGATCCTAACACCATCAGGACGCTCCCTTGTCGACCTGGAGTACGCCGACGACATTGTGTTATTCGCTGAAAACAACGCAAAACTGCAAAGGATTGTGAACCTCGTTTCGAAGTATGCCGCAGCCTATGGACTTCGTCTTCGTCCCGACAAATGCAAGCAGATGTGGGTCTCTCAGAGGCCTTCAACTGGAGTTTGTGTGGACGGACAACGTATCGAACTGGTGGACGATTTCTGTTATTTGGGCTGTTTGCTGAAGAACGATGGTAGTTATGCAGCGGATATTCGACAACGATGTGCGAAAGCTACGTCTGCATTCAATTCTCTAACCAAGTGTTTGTGGTCTACCACCATCGCGAAGGAAGTCAAGTTGCGCGTCTACCTATCCGCTATTCGCCCTATCATGATGTACGGATCGGAGACGTGGGCGGCACCGAAAACGCAGATGGAAAGGTTGGATTGCACGGAGAGGAAGCTTTTTAGGCGTTTGCTTGGATATTTCTGGCCGCGTGTATGCCATAACGAAGACCTTTACAAGGAAATCGACGCAGTACATCAACGCTTGACACGAGGGAGGTGCCAGCATCTCCTAACGCCATCTCAAGCAGCAATGGAAAGTCGACTTCGACTGCTCGGGCATATACTAAGAAGAACGCCGGATCGTCTCGTACAACACGCTTTAAAAATGCTTCCAAATCCTGTCTGGAAACGGCCACCTGGGCGTAGGCGAAAGTTCTGGACGGATGTGGTTAAAGAGGATTTAAAGTCACTCGGCATCGAAAGACAGTTCAGGCGCGATGTTTCGTTTCGCAGGAAATGGAATAGTGACAGCTGGATGGAATGTGTTCAAATTGTGGCTGAAGACCGTGAAAAATGGACACGGCTGACTACTAGGACGGCACACCTCGGTGAAGATGCGGAATGACCGCGTCAGGCGAAAGCCAACCGATTAAGTAAGTAAAGTAAAAATGTTCGCCGAGCGATCTTTCTCTAGGTAGTAATCTTTCGGCATCGCCAAACGATGGGCCGGCTTGGCGGGCCACACTCCATGTATTATTCGCTCATGTTCGCCGAGCGATGGGCAGGCTTCGCCTGCCACCCTCCGTGTAATATTGGTTCAGCTTCACCGAACAATAGGCCGGGCCACCCTCCCTCCACGTAGTATTCGTTCGGAATCGCAGAACGATGGGCCGGCTTTTCCGGACACCCTTCACTCTGTGTAGTATTCGTTCGGCTTCGCCGACCACCCTCCGTCTAATGTTCGTTCAGCTTCACCGAATGATGGTCCGGGCCACCCTCCCTCCACGTAGTATTCGTTCGGCATCGCAAAACGATGGGCCGGTTTTGCCGACCCCCTCCGTTCACGTGGTATTAGATTGGCTTCGCCGAACGACGGGCCGGCTTAGCGGGCCACCCTTCGTGTGGTATCTGTTTCTGGCTTCGCCGGCCACCCTCCATGTAGTATTCGTACGGCATCGCAGAAAGATGGGCCGGCTTTGCCCACCTCCCTCTCTCTTCGTAGTATTCGTTCGCCCTCGCCGAACGATGGGCCATCTTGGCGGGCCACCCTCCATGTAATATTCGATCGGCTCCGCCGAGCGATGGGCAGGCTTTGTCGGTCACAACCCGTGTAGTATTCGTTCGGCTTCGCCAAACTACGGGCCGGCTTGGCGGGCCACCCTTCGTGTAGTATTCGTTCGACTTCGCCGGTCACCCTCCGTATGGTATTCGTGCGGCTTGGCGGGCCACCCTTCGTGTAGTATTCGTTCGACTTCGCCGGTCACCCTCCGTATGGTATTCGTGCGGCTTTGCAGGCCACCCTACATAGTATTCGTTTGGCTTTGCCAAACGATAGGAAATTCGCGCCTGATGTGCCTTTGGATGGTTGCGCTGGAGCGCGTATGTATGACGCGAGCGCAAGGAACAGTTACCCAATTTGTCCATATGCGGACCGTCGGCTTCAATCAGGCGTGAGGATTCAGCCTTTCCCTCAATGATGTAAGTATACAATCAGTTATAGATGTTTAATGGAAACTGACAATCCAGAAAAAGTAAGGATTATCTGATTAGGTTTATAGTTAGTAAAGTTAAACGGATTATCTGATTTCGACATTAATAATTTCACGTAAATTCCTTCCAGTTTGTTTGAACGTCCGCCGCATGAATATTTTTTTCTGCCAGTGGAAATAGTCATCTGTGATTGATCTCCTCTTTTTTTTTCACAAAAATCAGCGGATTTTTTCAGATTTAAAACAGTTAAAATACCCCGAAAATCATTATTGAATTCTTTGGAAAAAACTTGGTTGTAAAATTTTCACCGGAAAGTTCTGCGATCTTATCAACTTCTTCGTGAAAAAATCTTTGTTTTCTCACAGACAAAAATCCGATAAAAAAGAATGCGCCACGTGAAAAAGATTTTTTTGCTAAACATCTTGCATTTTCTTCTGTCGAAAAATCTAATGAAGAATTTTTGGGCACAATGCTCACCATGAAAGTTTTTTCTGACTATTATTTTTTCGAAATAAATTTTGTTTCTTTTCAAATTTGCTTGTTCATTCCGAGGTCTCCTGCCAATTTTGATGACTCCGTAGTGAAAAATACTTTAGCAAAAAAATTGGGAAAAAATGAGCGTGTAGAAATTAGGAGAAAATGAGCGTGAAGTGAAGAAATCTCTCCATTTTTTTTGAAAAAAGGGCTGAAATGTCCGTCTTTCTAAATGAAAAAACGTTCAAAAATTCTTTGAAAAAAATCTGGCTGCAAAACCTCCCACGAAATTTCTCGTTAAAAATGACAAAGCAACAAGACAGAACAAAGAAAAAACGAAAACAAAAAGTCAAAATAAAAAAATAAGCACAGAACAAGAAAAATAGAGCACATAAGTGAAAAAACGGCTTAGCGGGCGAAAGCGCTGCAAAATCGAAGTGTTTATATTAGCCGCGAACAAAATGTAGAGTAAACAGATCACAAAACCTTGAAAACGTAAGAAATGGAGCAAAATGGTGGAAACGGAAATGAAAATGATCAGCTGTGAGGCGCCGCGCGCGACACGCCGCGCTGCGTATCGACAATGCTGAAGAGTTCAGGCGCGGCCGATTCCGCGGATTTCTCGTCGCGCCGTTCCCATTCTTTATATATAGGATTCGAATATTCGAATTATTCGAATAAACGAATATTTGGGCAACACTCTATTGAGTACTAGAGTGTTGGAACAAATAATTTTTTTAAATATTCGAATAAACGAATAATTCAAATAATCCACTTCTTCGAATATTCGATTATTCGAATAAACGAATATTTCACTTCTTTGAATATTCGATTATTAGAATAATTCGAACAATCCACTTTTCTGAATATTCGAATATTCGAATTATTCGAATAAACGAATATTTGGGCAACACTCTATTGCGTACTAGAGTGTTGGAACGAATAATTTTTTTTTGAATATTCGAATAAAGAATAATTCGAATAATCCACTTCTTCGAATATTCGATTAATTGAATAAACGAATATTTCACTTCTTTGAATATTCGAATATTCGAATTATTCGGGCAACACTCTATTGCGTACTATCCCATCCAATCCGCTCGGGCAAACTGGGGCATCGACAACAGGTTGAGAAGTTGTCATCTCATTAACTGCACCCTCTTGACAATTAAAATCGCTCGCATTGTAAGCCTGAGAACTGCCCGTTACCCAGCGACGTCCACCCTGTTGTCGGGCTGTTGACATTTTGACCTGTCACGTTTAGCAGCCTATTTAGGAGCGGTTCACCGACGCGCGGTGTGTTCTGTACACCCACACGTCGCGGCTGGGTCGCCCAGCCTCCACTGTGGCCGCCACCGGATGGGCAGGGCTTCCAGATGCTGGGCGGGGCCAATGTACCGCATACTTGGGTAACTGAACCGGCTGCACTCTTGTCACTTAAAGGCAGTGTTCACGATAATCTTCAACTTTGAGATTATTCACTATATTGACTAAGTGGCCCCCGGGTAGAACTTGAATGACGAAGAAATTGAGAAAAACGCACCGCAAGTACCCGAAATCCTTAAGTATCAGCCCGCCTTTTAAGTATCACAGGGAGTGTTTGTTGTGACAATGAATTATTTTGCGGACCCGTCCTTTGCAATTATCTACTCTCTATTGCCCCATGTTTTCCTTCGGACCCTAACTAATACTGCTTTGCACCAACTATTCTTCTATTTTCGATTGACCCAATTTTCCACCGTTGACAACCACCATGAACATGTTCATCCAACCGGACAACTAATCAATGTTGTAGAATAATGTCACTGAAATACGACGTTTTAATGCAATTCTCGCCATTTCTTCGTGATTTTGGTAACACCTGGAGGCCAACGAATTGTTTTATGTGAAAAACTCGATGAAGATAATCATCGTGAACACTGCCTTTAAATTCAGCATACGCGTTTGCAAACGTGGTTGAGATACTAACTACGGAAATTGAATGGCATGGCTCAGAAAACAACGCCTACGCATTCCGAAGCGTCAAAAACGACCCAAGGTGACGCTAGACGACTGAGGAGTCGGCCACGCACATGTATCAGCCCGCCCCATGCATTTGCGTCCTCCTAAACAGGGGTGCTGGGGCGGCATCCATGAACGCAGCGAGCGGTGTTAGGGAGCCGCTCCGCGTGCCATGCGCGCAGCGTCGAGCAACGGGGCGGCCCCGAAAATCAGGCACATCAATACACGCTACGAAATTCGGGGCCGCCCCGTTGCTTGACGCTGCGCGCATGGCACGCGGAGCGGCTCCCTGACACCGTTCGCTGCGTTCATGCATGCCGCCCCTGGTCAATTTTCACCGTCGGCGACGTCTGTGGTTTACCTATTGTACCTATTGGTACCACCCACAAGTGTCGCCGATGGTGGGAATGGCCAAGCACCCCTGTTTTGGAGGAGGACGCAAATGCAGGGGGCGGGCAAATACAAGGGCGGAGCCAACTTCTCAGACGTGGTGCGTCATTGTGGGTCGCTTTTGACGCTTCGAAATGCGTAGGCGTTGTGTTCTGAGCCATACCATTATATTTCCGTAGTTATCTCAACCAGGTTTCAAGCGTGTACTCTGAGTATTGACCGAGAAATAGCCGCGAAATAGCCGCTAAATAATGCTGGCAGCGAAATAGCCGCCAAATAATGCTCGCCGTGAAACAGCCGCCGAGTAGCCGCTAAATCGCCGCCAAATTTGTGGTCTGCTTCGGTCTAGTTTGGTTTAGCTTAGTTGAGTTCAGTTGAGTTATGTGCGGTTCAATCGATGGCGAACTTCCTAATACTGCTTAGCCGCGCCCTACTCCGGAATCTCAGCGACGGTTCGAAAAAACTCAGCGACAACTCGCCGTTGCTCGTTGAGACCGACACCATGTCACTGGGAACTCGCCGAGTAATATCTCGCTTTCCAGCTCCATGAGACGTCTGGGCGACAACAGACGTTGAGCGGCTCAGGATCTGGCACGAGCTTGAAACTACATCCAGCTGGTCGTCCTGGCTCATTCTGGCCATCATCGTGAGAAATTTCCATGTTGCTCAAGTGTTGCTATATTTATGCATCGCTCGAGATTTAAAATTAGCTTTATAACTAAAGGTGAAATGGACATTTCTAGCGTTTTGACAAAAGCCTACGAGCGATTTAATATATTGTAAACACTTGCTATAACTATATATTTATGAGGTACTGGAAAATAGTGAGGAATTAGGAGTCATTACGCTAAGATGTTTGAAATGTAAAATCAGGGTAAAATGAAGTGCAATCTTGTCGAATATCCAAATTATTCGTGTTGAATATTCGAATAAACCGAATATTTCACTTCTTTGAATAGTCAAATATTCGAATTATTCGAATATTCGAATATTATTCGAATATTCGAATATTATTCGAATAAACGAATATTCGGACAACACTCTATTGTATACACCCCCCTCTAGAACATGTAGACAAAATCTCTGATCTTGCTTTCTTGATAGATGACAAGTTAAAGGCAGTGTTCACGATGGTTTTCGTTCCGGAGTTTTCCACTCAAAACAATGCGTTGGCCACCAAGTGTTACCAAAGTTACGAAGAAACGGCGAGAAGCGCACTAAAACGCCTTATTTCAGTGACAATATTCTCTGGCCTGGGCTAGTTGTCCGATTGGATGAACATGTTCACGGTGGTTGTCACCGGTGAAAAAATCGGAGACGGAGGAATATTTTAGGTAAAACAGTATTAGTTAGGGTCCGAAGGAATGAACAGAGCAATAGAGAGTAGCGAATTCCAAAAAACGGGCCCACAAAAGATTTCGTTGTCACAGCGAACAGTTCCAGTGAGAGTAAAAAGGTGGGGTGAGAGTAAAGGATTTGGTGCTCTTTTGGGGCGTTTTCCTCGATTACTTTGCCATTTCAGTTCTACCCGGGGGCCAAACAATCGACTTAGCCATTAATCTCAAATTCGAAGATTATCGTGAACACTGCCTTTAAGCTTCGATGAGCATGTATTTGCAAGATTACCAAGGAAGCAGATACCAATTCTTTTAGCCTTTTTGAAGCACAAAATCAAAATATTGTGCCGTATAGCTCAGCGCATTGAGAACATACAATAGTTTTAAGGTTTCGTAAAAACGGGGAGCATTTGCCAAACTTGGCAAAAAAGCGTCCGATGCATTTAACTTTTTTGAACGAAGAGGTTTTTCAGTTCTGAAAACGCTATCATATTCACAGCTCGAATTCCTACATAATAATGTACATTGTGGGCCGAAGTTCCCTAAAATCGCTTTGTTTTTGAGTAAAATTGCTTTTGCGGTCGTTTCACAGAAACGTCACGCGCGGCAAAGTGCGGCGAAACTTTGAGTAGTAATTGTACAGTTTATAGAAGAGCAGTGTCTATGTTTTCTTCGTGAATTAGATTAAAGTGGGGCTATCTCGAGATCTATGTAGATTGAATTTTCGAAACCTTTAATTAAACACGCACGGGAGCTTCCTGAAAAGTCGGACTTTTGTTGCTGAACCTCCTGACCGATAAATTGAGGATTTCGAAAATTCGACCTGCACATCTCGAGACTGACCTACCTTTATCTAATTCACGAAGAAAACATAGAGATTGCTCTTCTATAAACTGTACAATTACTACTCAAAGTTTCGCCGCCCTTTGCCGCGCGCGACGTTTCTCTGAAAGGACCGCAAAAAAAATTTTACTCGAAAACAAAGCGATTTTAGGAATTTTTGGTACACAATGTACATTGTTATGTAGGAAATTGAGCTGCGAACATGATAGCGTTTTCAAAATCCAGAAAACTCTTCGTTTATAAAAGTTACATGCATCGAACGCCTTTTTGCCAAGTTTGGCAAATGCTCCCCGTTTATAAAACTTAGCGCGGGTATTGTACATTCGCCCTCTCCTTTAATATGCAACTAGTGTTTATTCTCCACATAAAAATAGTTCTATTCTTGTACACGAGAAAGTGCCAAATGATTCTCTAGAGAGCTTTTCTTCAGTTGTTATGGTTTGAACTACAGCAGTATTCCTAACAGCGCTACTAAGTGGCGGGATCTTGGTTTGCAATCATTTGAACTTCGGCGAAAACGTAATGACTTCTTAAAGGCAGTGGTCACGATGAAAAACGTTATCGAAAAAACTACAAAAATCAAATTAGATCAAAAACAGCTGAAAAACTATGAAGGTAGCGCGGTGAAAAACGGTCTACAAATAGAGTTTCTAGGGCCCAAAGAAGCTGTTTCGTGCACACGTGCACAGCGATGACGAAACAGATCGCAGTCTCATGCCGAGCAGTCAAAAATCATCGACATTCAGAGGACGAAATAAATGCAAATTTAACGAATAAAAACGGTTGAATAATGAAAGCATCACTTCAGTCAATGTTTTTGACTAGATGTGTACATAAATTCGAAGGTTCATTGATTGACACTCAATTTCAAGCTAGCTGATGTTCTTGATATAAGAGGTCATCGATGCCGATGATGTGGAGAGGGCTCGTCCACCATAAAAGACAAGAAAGTTCAGGTTTCAAATTCGGCCCAAAACAGTGGTTTTTTCGCGATTTTTTCTTATAGGTCCTACTACTCGAGACCCAGGAAAGGATTTGGAGAGAAAAAGACGACAAGCATATTTGATCGCGACCGCTGCCTTTAATGCTCTACGAAATCATTAACGGTATGGTATGTAGACATTCATAAACCAAAGATGTTAAACTATCAAACTTCTGTGACGCAAGGAGCCTCCGCAAAGCTATTCCTTCCCACGGTGAATACGCAGCATAGACTGCATTTTTTAAAGGCAGTGTTCACGATAAGAATCGTTTTTCTGTTTTTCCCCCTATCTTGAAAACGGCTCCATACTGATTCCAATGATGTCTCTGTAATCGTACAAGACCTTCTGAGAACGAAGCTATTGGTTGACGAGTTTTCCGAGGCTTATAACTTCCGCCTTTTGCAGACAATGTATGCGAGCTGACCAGAGTAAAGAAAGACGTTGGGAATAAAGGGAAGAACGGGGCTATTGATCGGAAATCATCGCTCATCTCACAATCTCGAGCATTCATTTACTCACGTCGGTGGCCGTGGAAAGTGCATCTGGGTGTGACGAGCTGACGGGAGTCCAACTTTGGGGCACAGGGGACCGTTTCGAGCTTATTTTTCTTAGTCTTTTCAACGTTAGGGTTGCGCTAGGCCCCGCAGCTGCCGATCTCCACCAAAAAACCAGACATGGTTCTCATTGTGGACACTGCCTTTGAAGGCACAGTCCAAGTTCAGGGACAGAATCTGAGATTTCCATGTAATTGTGAAGTAGACCCACCCTATATAGCACCTGGCATCTCGGCTCCTCCGAATAACCGAGATATAGGAGGAAGCCAACCAAGGGCGCCTACACCAGGAAGCCATTTTGGCACGCCCCTTTTACGAATTTTCGAGCTCAACAGTGGAGAGATAAGTGATAATTTTCAATCAATAGCCATGTTCTTCCATTCATTCTCAGCCTCTCTCTTCATCCAGGTCAGCTCGTAGCCATCGGAAGTTACAAGCCTCGGACAACTCGTCCACCAAGCTTCCGAAGCTCAATTTTTGAGGGGCCATAACTCCGTTTCCAGGGTGTCTTGAACGATTCCAGAGACGTCATTGGAATTAGTGTGGGACCATTTTCAAGATAGACAAAAAAGCAGAGAATCGATTCTAAGGTTGGACTGTGTCTTTAAGTCACAGAACCGTAACACCATTTAAAGGCAGGGTTCGCGATAAAAACGACTTTCTAGCTCTGTTCATAAGAATGTAGATTTGGCCATCACAAAAGTGGAAGTAAGTGAAAAACCAGGAAATTCGCTGGAAAAACGCCCAAAAACAAAGTATAACGGCTAATTACTGGAGTCGGCCGGCCCCCTAATTAACGCGATTTCCAGAAATGCTTGCTTATCCGACACTTAGTTTGCTGTTAAAGTAATCAGTAGTCTTCAGAAATGTTCAGAAATCACTTAAGAAATAAAATAAAAGTTGACAAAACAGGCTTTCACCCAAATCTCGATAATTGGGGGCGGGAGGACACCAAGCCATAACTTTCTCCTGAGCGTTTTTTCTCCAATTTTTTACTTATTTTCACTTTTGTGATGGCCAGATCTACCATTCTACGGTGATAGCACAACAACCGATTTTATCGAGAACCCTTCCTTTAATAGCTTGGTCAAGCGAGGACGAATCCCTGGCAGGTTCTCGCAATTCAAAAATAGGTCCAGCAGCATCTATGCGAAACTTAATTGTCTATTTGATTCACGTTTTCTTCTTCTTTGGTGCGCAGTTTTCGCTTCTATTTTGCGTTCTTTCGGGGCTTTGTGACCGTTTCTAGTTGTTGTGTGATAATGTTTGCTGTCTTATATTCCACATGGCCACGGTCATGTGATAAATCAATGAATGAAAACTGTGAGGCGGAGCACCAGGAGGATCGCGCTATAGTCGTCAGGCCGTACTTATACACCACCGGAATGAAAACTTCCCGCAATTTTAATGCCGCCGCTTGCCGCATGGATCGAGGACTAGTCTGCAATATCGCGTCTTTTACGTCTTTGACGCAATATTGCAGACTAAAGATTTCCGGGAGTTTCAATTGTATTTTACCGATATTTCACGCCTCTATCACTTGTTTATTGCAAAAAGTCGCTAGAAATCTATTGCTCTTGTCATAGAAATGCTCATTATGTCACCTGGTGATATTTTAACATATGTCGATCTAAAAAATAATCAGCTGATGGAAATTGGCAAGTGTCCAACAGGGTAGGTCCCGCCAAGATACAGCACACAGTGCCGAGGCTTGTATAACTGCTCGGTGCGGTTTTCCGGCTTAATCCTCGCAGACGCCTCGGCTCAGACATTCGCAGCGTTGAACTTTGGGGGAAAACGACGTTCGAGTTGAACTACTGAGGCTATTTTGTCTAGGAGTTGAACTGATGAGAACGATTGGTTGAACTGCCGGGCTTATCGCCGCGCTGCGTGTTGCGTCGCGTGCGCAGTGCCGACAGACGACGGCTCCGACGCAATGTTGAACGCCAAAATCAAACCAGCGGCACATACGAGCCGTCTCCAGGTGGGCTTAGACCGATTCACTTCATTGTCAAGTGTTAACTCCTCGGGCTCTGCCTTCGAGTTGAATGGGGGTGAGAGTGCCTGCACTTGCCTGCTCCTGCAGCAACACGGGTGCTCTATCGTCTGAGCAGGCAAGGGGCAGAGCATTTGCACTTTAATCGATTTTTGGTGAGCCTAGAAAGTGCACACCTGTTTAGGGGCCAGGTGGGCTCAGGTATATAGGGATAACGTTCAACCGTAAGGAGAAACTAGCTAAAACGTGTATAAATATCCATGCAGAAATTATTTGAACTTCCCTCCAATCGGCACTTCTGTTCAATTTTAGTGGAAATCCGCATCAACTACAGAGCAATTTCCGTTGAACTAACGGGGAAATTCTGCTGATTTCCAGTGTGGACATTAGTTCAACGGATTTTCCACGGTAGTTGAACCGTCCGAATGTCGGAGGGTCATCGGGACTCACGCGTAAAATAAAATGCGGAGGGTGTACGTGCATACGACACACGCGCCTTTACGCGCAAATAAAAAAAAACAGAAAAACAGATTTTTTTTTCAAAGCATGGATAAAGCTTTAATAACGCGATGAATACGATAAAGTGCATTATCATACGTATATGACTACGACAAATTAACTCCTTTCAATAAAAGTTCCGTATTTATAGGAAGGAGATTTTCACCGTAACTCTTTTCTTTACATTACGAAGCTAATTTTCCCTGTTTGTTTAGCTACCGTTCCCATCACTTCTTTCCAGCACAAAAGTTTTCTGTGGGTTTCCGGAAATATTGCGCCAGCTTTTTAAGTTTTCAGTTCGTACTGGGCCTTTTTCATTGATAACAGACGTCTCGTACCATTCCACTCTTCACGGCTGTTCTACTTCTGGAACGTAAGTCGTAAAAAGGCGAAAAAATTTAAACATCGTCTATAATTGCTTTTCAATCATGATCACCCAGAGTTTTCTTTCAGATTTTCGTATGAATGTGGACTCAATGAGAAATACCGAGGGGTGTATCTATGTAATTCATAACAAGAACAATAATTTTCAGTATTCACTCGAGAGTTTACCTAGTTAGCATAAACACAGGAGCGGTCGGCGATGTAGCAATGCAATTAGTATCACCACTTTATGCAACCTTGGCAATGTGTACCCCTCGGTACTTGGAGATTACAAGAGTGCGGTAGGCCACTGCAAAAATAACCTGGTACTCTAAGGCACCAGGCGAGTTCTCCAGGAAGTTCCTAAACAAGCTCACCACGAGTCTGATGCTTGATTTCCAGTTTTCCTCAGAACCTCGATCCGCGTTGCTCTCCGTAAAATCCTTTTTTTTTTGCAACCGTTTCGCTTATCTAATACAGCCGCGTTTGGCATCCTATGCATTCAACACTTAATTGTCCAGTCTCCATTGTTGATGGCAGGTGAGCAGGATGCCACCGTCTAAATCTGTGCCTCCGTTTTGGTTATTCACCAGAGGAGTGCGGCAATTGTCGTTTGCCGATTGCCGTTCGCCGGCCATTTTTGGGGTCTGCCGTTGCCGTTTGCCGAAAATTTTGCTTAAAACGGCAAACTTCCGGCAAAAATTAAAACCACAGGGTTAGGCCTCACAGCTGTTTATTTGACTAGGTAATCAGAGGAAGTCGGCCAAGTTCTAAGCTGTCTGGGAGTCTCCAAGTGTGTTCTTTCAATCATCAGATTCTTAACCCCACTTGCAAATGACAAAATTGCAAAAAGCCCTCTCCCTGAAACATTCCGATTACTGCAAGTTCCACAGTTACAAAGCCAAGGGGTATCAAAAGTGGAGCGTGAAAGCATCCCTCTTTAGACGTATGAACCAGTTAAGAATTCGTGTAGTCGTTTTTCGCCAGAGTTCCGCACCTGCTGGACGTTCCGAAACGCATTTTAGTCTTTAGAAAATCTGGAATCGGACCTCTTAATCGTGTTCAGCGCCCAGAATAACGGCCTGATCAAAGTTCTGGTGAGAGCATGTTTTTCGAACTTTGCACAGAGTGAAAGCGTTTTCCACCTGCACAAGGCGTTTTTTTCTGATTTTAGTACATATTCTATCCTCCAAAAGCGCATTACTTTTACGAAAATCCGGAAACGGATCTTATAATAGTGTTTAGCGCCCGAAACACCCCCCCCCCTAAGCAAAGTTTGGGTGAAAACACTATTTCCGAACCTTCTGCACACTGATAGCGTTTTGGACTTGTACGGATTTTCGGTTCAGCGTTCAACTATTATATATCAATACGGGGTACAGTAAGCGTTGAAGAAACGTCTTTATCAACGTCTTCCACTTTTTATCATCAACGGGTTTAGCATGATCATTAAGTCAATGATGCAGTCTTGAATGTTGTCTGCCCTGAATGTCAGGAAACGTTCCATCATTACTCTGACCTCGCCAGGCACTGTGGGGAAGCTCACACAGACGAGGAAGGAAGTAAATGATTCAGCATATGTTATTAACCCTCTAACGTAAATGACAGTACATCGGTTCGTATCATAAATTCCTTATCACAGTGTTATTGTCCACGAGATCACATGAGTTTCTCAGCTTTGTGCCTCTAAAGGCTATATATCCCACGTTGGTCATCATCAATACTAAAAAATGACTTTATAAAGTATAATGAATACATCACAAGTGAATATATGATAAGTGGATTCTGTTCCACATGAAAAAATAAACTATTCCAGTTGTATTACTTGAGTGTATTTACAAGAAAACTGGTTTTCGTATTTAAAACATCTTCTGTAAGAAAAACTGGCCGCAAAGCTCTTTCTGATCTTAATTCGGACTCTAACGAACGTAAATCCGAGAAACGGTGAGTCGGTGACATTTTAGCGAATTGCGCGTAAAGGCGCAAGTGTTGTGGGCGCCTACACCACACGCATTTTATTTTACGCGTGAGTCCCGATGACCGAGGCGTCTGTGAGGATTGAGCCCGGTTTTCCGGCGCGTTTTTCTGAAATAACTTTTCCTTTTGGCATGCCTCAACACAGTTGAGGCGCACATAAGTGGTAGCTGTCTTGGTATTTCCGCAGGGTCCCGCCGGTGTATAAATACGGCCTCAGTATGGTACCTCAGAAATTGAGCTAGGGAAGCATGGTGGACGAGTTGTCCAAGCCTTGTAACTTCCGTCTTTTGCAGCCGATGTACTGTGCTTATCTGGGCCAAATTTCGGTCCGCAATTGCGTCTCGACACGCTTTGCGGCCGCACTCGAACGTGATAGAAAGTGTTCGACCCTCCAGTGGGAGTGTGCAGGACGTGATAGAAAGTGGTCGACCCACCAGTGGGAGTGTGCAGGATTTGATAGAAAGTGTTCGACCCACCACTGGGAGTGTGCAGGATGTGATAGAAAGTGAACAGGACTTCAGTGGGAGTGTCAGATGAACGACAACAGGAGCCTGAATGACAAGCTGTACGTCTTTCTGCTGCGGGCTGTCCAGTAAATCGCAGCGGAAGCAGACTTGTGCACACTCTCCGAGCTGTCCTGCTCGAGTATTGGGATCAGAATGTCATTTTTCGTAGATTCTCGGACCGGGCATTGCATTTGTTCATCTACAGTCTGTACGCATCGCATTGATACTGGCACGGATCGCACTGATGTGTTATAATATACGTGCACCTAGTTTGCGCCAACGCGAAATGAGAATCGCAAAGTACGACTGCAATCCGTGCCCAGTGTAGATGGATAAATGCAATACACGGTCCAAGAATCCAAAAATATGATGTTGTTATCCCAATACTCGTACAGGACAGCTCGGAGAGTCCGCAGAAGTTTGATGCCGCTGCGCAGCACCAGACAGCACGCAGCAGAAAGGCGTGCAGGTTGTTGCCAGGTTTCTGTTTCTGCCCATCTGCGCACTCCCACTGAACACTTTCTATGACGTCCTGCACACTCCCACTGATGTCCTGTGCACTTTCTGTGACGTCCTGCGCACTCCCCCTAAAGTCCTGCACACTCTAACTGAAGTCTTGCACACTCCCACTGATGTCCTGCGCACTTTCTATGACGTCCTGCACACTCCCCCTAAAGTCCTGCACACTCCCACTGGTGTCCTGCACGCTCCCACTGATGTCCTGCGCACTTTCTATGACGTCCTGCACACTCCCATTAAAGTCCTGCACACTCCCTCTAAAGTCCTGCACACTCCCACTGATGTCCTGCACACTCCCACTGATGTCCTGCGCACTTTCTATGACGTCCTGCACACTCCCCCAGAAGTTCTGCACACTCCCACTGAAGTCCTGCGCACTTTTATACACAATACTCTATGCGAGCTTAACAAAAATATGCTGCTAATAACTTCTCTAGGATGACGCTGTAGCGAAAAGAATCATCTCAACCATTCTTCTCGCAAATCCTCAAGCTGCGAAAAAAATCGCTCAAATTTTTTCGATGAATTCGATAAAACAACTGTGAGCAAAATTTATCGCTGCAATCCGCGTCAAAAATCGCAGCTTGAATGTGCGATTTTTTTCGCCAGCGATAAAATTCGCGTTACCCTGGTATGCTTGACCATTGCAGATCTGCGATTTTTTTCGCAGCTTCCGAAGTATGAAAGGGGGGTTAAGCCCTTCAAACTTCGCTGGCGACATGATTGGAACCGTGCGAGCTCATTCATGCTGATATCTCGACCATGTTTGTGTGTATGCTGTCTTTAAAGGCAGTGTTCACGATAATCTTCGATTTTGAGATTTAGTGCTAAATCAATTGCTTGGCACCCGACTAGAACTGAAATGACGAAGAAACCGAGGAAACACACCAGAAGGGCACGAAATCCTTTATTCTCACCCAGTCTTTTTACTCTAACAGGAACTGTTCGTTGTGACAGCAAAATCTTTTGTGGACCCGTCTTTTGCAACTCTCTCCTTTTTCTGGCTCCTTTCTTTTCTTCGGATTCTAACTACAATACCGCTCATAGGATTTGGTCAGAAATCGAGCGAGGTCGGGTTTTCGCGTCTTTTTCGTCTTTTTTGTATAACTCGCTTCAAAGTCAAATTTGAGCGAAACTAGGGAGATATTCGTAATCCAGGCGTGGAGGGCTATCCAATGGTGTAGCTATTGTAAGGATACCGTTGAGAACCATGGAAATTTCGCAATCAACCAGCTCCCTATATACGGTAGACACAGGGAAACGCAGGCGGAGACGGTAGCGCACCATCCATCACGGTACCGTAATCACAAACCTGGGTGATTACGAAACTTCTGTAGTTCTCAACGTAATCACAACAATGGATTAACCATTGGGTAGCCCTCAACGCGAGGACCACGAATATCTCCCTAGTTTCGCTCAAAGTTGACTTTGAAGCGAGTTATACAAAAAAGACGCGAAAACCCGACCTCGCTCGCTTTCTGACCAAATCCTACGAGCGGTATTGTATTACTGTTTTGCCCAGAATATTCTTCCATTTTCGATTAGCCCCATTTTTCATTGGTGACAACCGCTGTGAACATGTTCATACAATCGGACAATTAGTCCAGGCCACAGATTAATGTCACTGAAATATGACGTTTTAGTGCGTTTCTCGCCGTTTCTTCGTAATTTCTGTAACACTCGATGGCCAACGCTTTGTTTTGAGTTGAATACTTGGGAATGAAAACCATCGCGAACACTGCCTTCAAAGACACAGGACACCCAAGAAAAAATTCTTCAGATTTTATGCTCATCTTCAAGGGCGTCACACGCTGATCACAGTGGTATTTCTGGAATCGTCCAAGACCCCCTTTGAACAGAGTTATGGTTCTTCAAAGATGCCTAGATTTTGAGGGTGAAAATTTGGCGGACGAGTTGTCTCAGGCCTTTATTTCTCTTCTATCGCAATCGTTGCTTGAGAGAAAGCCAGGATAAGGAGACAGTCCGGTAATGGACTCAAGAACGACGACTTGTTGGAATTCATCCATCCATCGAGCCGCTATCGAGTTATAAAATCTGTTAGGGGGTCGGGCCTATGGCGGTGAGCGAAGAGGGTCGGGCCCGTGGTGGTCGCTTATATCTCGCTTATTTGGAGGAAATGAGATCTGGCATTTGGCACGTGTTATACAGGAAGGGTCTTCTACACAATTACATGAAAATCTCAAAATTCATATCTGAGGGTGCACTGTGTCTTTAAAGGCAGTGTTAACGAAAAAGGTCTATCTTGAGAACGGTCCCATGCTGATTTCAAAGATGTCCCTGGAACCGTACAAGACCCCCCCCCGGAAACGGAGTTATGGCCTCTTGAAACCCAGCAAGGGAAGCATTATGGACGAGTTGTCCGAGGCCTGTAACTCCCGTTTTTTGCAGCCGATGTGTGCGAGCTGACCTGAGTAAAGAGAGAAGTTGAGAATGAATGGAAGAACGGGGCTTCTCATCGGAAACCATCATTCATCTAACAACATATTCAGGGAAACTGTTATAGGACGTGGGCGGAGTGGCCCAAAGGGTTGGCTGGCCCACCACTTCCGTTCTTAATCTTCTTAAAGGGACCCAAAGCTTACGTTTTAGCCAAAAAAAAACGAGCACCTTTTTGCTCGTGAACACTGCCTTTAAGTAGAGGCCTAGCCAATAATCGTATTGAGGGCTTTTAGGAGCCCCACCAGCTTGGGCTGTGTATGTTATCGACCGCAATTTCACAGGATGTCAACTCATGAGTGCCTTTTTATAGCCGGCAGCACCCTGCGTCATAAGCTTTAACACCAATGACGCGGCAGTAGCATAAAGCCAATGAGAACATGAAAGCATATTCAAATCTAACAGATCACTTACGTTAATCCAGCCCGGTCAGTACAGCTGCAAAAGCTGACTGGTGTCTTAGTCAAGCAATGATTCACGTCAGAATTTCGGATGTGACCCGAATAAATCTTTTTCTTGCACACCTTAACATTACCGTTCTAATAACCTTTTCATCGGAAAATCCTCAATGGGTTTTCGCTGTCAAAAGTGTTTGACAAAGAGGACAATCTCTGAGAAAACATAGCAGATGCCGCTGTAAAAGGGCCGAACAAGACAGATCGACATGCAAGTACGAACTTCATGAAATGTTCGGGTCTATTCTTCGTGCGGTTCTCCTCTCAGCACTTTTGGTGTGTGTAGTCTCCTGGACGGATCCCTGCAAGCTGTGCACTCCGGGTTCGAAAGGTATGTGATAATGTTTTCCCCTGAAGTTGTAACTTGTTATACATTTCCAGTATTTTTCAGGTTACTGCAGGACTCGATATGGAGTCTGGTATCTAACAAAGCGTTCTTATGACTCTCCGGGACATCGCTTCTCCAGAAGCGCTTGGAGGAATCCTTGTGATCACTGCACACCACCTCCACCGAACGGTTTGTGATGAGAGATTTCCCCTATATTTTAGCTATATCAGTGGTGACATTCGCCCGACTTTCTTGAAGAAATATGGAAGAATGACACATTCCTCAGAGGCGCGTAATTTCGTTATAATAATTTACTGAGGGGGGAAGGCATACGGGAGCCTCAATCCTGTCGGGTCGGCCGTGATATGCATTCATTTGTGTTAAATGACCGAACAGGCAGGCTGCGGGAGTCAATCTATTTATATTCGTTTTTAACGAAAATTCTGAAGAGCATAGAATGGCGTAGAAATCTAGCGGCTCATAGTGTTAAGAGAAGAAATTTATGCGGAATGTCCTGTTGCTTCAGCTAATCGTTCTATGTTTCAGGCGCTTGCCGCACTCAATACGGAGTCTGCTACCCAAAATAACCTTGGTCTGCAGAGATGTCGCCGACAACGTCTGATTCAGTGAGGACAATGAGTATATGAAAATTATAATAATAAACTTTATAGCATTACTTGGCCAGCAGAAACCTACCGTCATTACAACTTTCAGGAGAAGCCTTGCTCAAGACACTCTATGCACTCTGTGTGTACATACTCTGGGGGTTCGTCGCACATTTGACTTCCATTCAGAATTGTGGAGGTAGTTAACATTTAATGAGTCTACATACTGATTTTTGGGAGCCAGCTGTCAGCGTTCTTATCCTCTCGAACGGCTTTGGTACCCCGGAGTCTCCGACCGCGGAGGGATAGCAAGGCTGGTAGGCCTTGGGCGAGGATCGATCACTCGACCGTGTGGGCAACGTCGGGGCCTCGTGCCGCTGCGCCGCACCTAGTACAGGCCATAAAACGGCCAAAGTCTCACCGTCGACTGCGTACCACGCGCTGCGCGACCGCACGCGCGTCGGAAGCAGACGTGTTTTGGCCGCCGCGCGACGAGTTCCGGCCGCCGCGCGACGTTTCAGCCTCCGCGCGGCGGCCGAAACTCGTCGCGCGGCGGCAAAACTCGTCTGCTTCCGACGCGCGTGCGGTCGCGCAGCGCGTGATACGCAGTCGACGGTGAGACATTGGCCGTTTTATGGCCTGTAGATACATAATCGTTCGGTGGAAGATGGAGTGCCGCAGGGCAGTGTTCTTGGTCCACTTCTTCTTAACACATTTCTGTATGATCTGCCATCAGTTTGTAAAACACATCCTGATGTTACGGTCAAATGTTTGCTGACGATGTTAAAATGTATTTACCCTGTGATATAGAAGATAAAGGCGGGGCTCATGCTCTTTTGAAAAGTTCCATCTCGAAACTGGTTTGCTATATGCACGACTGGCAACTCACACTTTCTCCGACCAAACCATTCATTATCTATCTGGGGAGCCAAAATCCTGAAACACCCTAGTTTTTGCACACAGGTGCTACCATCAATGCTGTTCGTGTGGTAAAATACTTGGGAATACTAGTTGGCGAGAATCTTTCTTCTGGCAAACACATATCAAAAACAATAGAGACCACGAGAATTGCAAAGTTTCGACTTATGAGGAGTTTCCGCCTGGGTGATCCACTCAAGCGTGCCCGGATGAGAATGGCGGCCTACGCGGCCGGCGTGCTTGGCAGGCGGCTGTCGCATGTGCCGCTCTCGGACGAGTGTTGGATTTCAACGACGGCCAGCCCCTCTCCCACCGTCTGCAGGGCTGATTGATCGGCGCAGGGCTTGCTGCCAGCCGGTGCCGGCCCCGTTCGTATTCGATGGCGGTGAGGACTTTCCGCATGCTCGTCCGAGAGCGGCGAACGCGACGGCCGCCTGTCAAGCACGCCGGCCGCATTGGCCGCCATTCTCATTCGGACTCACCTTATGTGCGACTTCTCATCGAAGGCAACGCAGTCGGTTGGAGTCCCTACAGAGAGAGAGTTACACTGATGCTCTGGAAAAAGTACAGCGTTTATTCACCAACATAGTCTACCTACGTTGCTTCCGAGTGAGCTCTGCAAAGCAAATTTTACGGTAGTCGAATCAAGGTATTAAAGCTGGAGCCGTTGAACGAAGGTCGCTCTGCACTAGATCTAGTACTTTGAATAAAAATTGGAGGCTTGAGTAGAGACTGCGACTTCCAGAGTTGGAGTTTTTGGATCAAACAGATGAAGGGTGTGCAGCTTCGAGTATCAAACTCCATTCACAAGAAACTGACGGCTGTCACATTCCCATTTTTATCACTGCTAAAAATTATTACGTATACTTCAAGCCAAATTCTCCGAGGGAAAGAAAACCGTTAAAGAATTTTTAGCAGGATCCCTCTATGATCACGATGCTATAGCTGAAGATGTGCTTGGTATTGCTGCGGCGACGAAGATACGTCACACGAGATGAATGAGATCTCACGATCTCATTCAGAAGTGTACTCAGCGGTAGACACGGGGCACATTTGATGTTTTACAAACAATGACGATAAAGAATGATCAACCTGGTGGAGCAGCTCGGGACTCTCGTTCCTTTGCGAGGAAAGGTGGGTCGCTTGCTGGCCGTTCTCAGGTTGTGCCTCCCACTGAAAGGTCAAACCAGTCTCAAAATTCTTTAAACTAAATGCGGCTCCTACTTCTTCAAAAACTTTTTCCATTTTCTATAGTAATGTCAGATCAATTTCGAAGAATGGGAGCCATATTGATTTAGTTTTGGGAGACTTTTATGATTTATATGTTTTTTCTCAGACTTGGTTGAAATCAGCTCATGTTTTATCCACTTTGCTTTGTTGCATATGCAGTGACTTCCATGCAATACGTTGTGACCGAGTCAGAAAACGGGGAGGTGGCGTAATCATTTTGATCAAAAACGATTTTGGATATAGGGAAGTACTTTCTGAGTCAGTTCCTGATGCCTATGAGTTACTGGCGGTAGATATTATTTTTGACTGTTCTACGGTGAGGGTTATAGCAGTTTATAGAGCTCCTAATTGCCTAGCAATTCCCAACGAGCGGCTTTCGAATGCCATTAGTGATTTAATCATGTGTGAACATCCATCCGTTATTGTTGGTGATTTCAATTACCCTGACATCAGTTGGGGTCGTTCTTCCGACAACATATCTTCCTCCTCTGACTGCCCATCTTCCTCTGTGGCAAATACGTTTTTGAATATGGTGGAAAATCATGGTTTGCGGCAGTTTGTCAACGAGCCTACTAGAGGGAATAATATTCTTGATCTGATTTTGTCAAATGACCCGACACTTGTGAGCAATGTTTCTTCTCAGCCACCTGTGGGGTCCAGTGATCATTCAAGCCTCAGTTTCTCTATTTCTGCTAATTATTCTGAGCCTGGATCAACGTTCTGTAGACATTTCGGGGGGTGTGACTATTCGACCATCTGTGAGTATCTCTGGTCGGTAGATTGGAGAGGCTCATTCGAGTTGGTTGGTTCTGTTGATGAAAAGTATGAAATGTTTCTAGCTGTGTTACAGCATACTATTGATTCTTTTGTGCCCTGGAAACGCGTTCTGGCTACGAAGTCAGTGCTCCCCTTGTATCTGCAGAACATGGTTGATCACAGGAGTTGTTTGTTAAAACTAGCTAGTACTTCGGGAAGTGAAGAGGACTGGATAACCTTTCGAAATTTTTCACGAGATTTTGATCGTCGCTTACAAAAGTACAATAGGAACCTGGAAACCAAAATTATTAACAGAAATAACAAAAAAGGGTTTTTTAAATATGTGAAAAAGAAGCTGTCGACTTCAGTTAGAATACCTGGGTTAAGAAAAGGTGGTGACGTGGCAATCTCGGATAAAGACAAGGCGGAATTGTTGGCGGATAAGTTTGCCGAAGTCTACTCAGAAGAAGACGATTATTTTCCCGTTTATGATCCATCCGTGGACCAAGCGATGAGTTCTTTTCCATGGTTTGATGAGGTATCCTCGTACGAGTTCCTGACAAACATTCCGCCCTCTTTTTCTGTCACGCCAGATTTTTTGCCTGGTGTTTTCCTCAGAAATATCGCCCACGTCATAGCTAGTCCGTTAACCTACCTATTCAATCAGTCTATTAGCTGTTCGGAAGTACCGTCAAGATGGAAACATTCTTTTGTCACACCGCTGCTAAAAAAAGAGCCTGCCAGCTGTGTTGATAACTATAGGCCGGTCAGCATCACATCACAACTGTGTAGATTATTCGAAAAGGGGCTCAAGAAATCCATTATGGTCCATCTTGAGAAAAATTCGATCATCCCGGTGAACCAACACGGATTTGTCCCAGGTAAATCAGTGGAAACAAACTTGCTTGAATGCTTAAATGACTGGACTGATTATTTGGACTCAAAAAAGTGTTGTGATGTGGTGTATTTCGATTTTTCCAAGGCATTCGATCGTGTGGATCATTCTAAGCTACTTTATTAATTTTCGAAACTAAAATTCCATCCAAAGGTTATCAAGTGGCTAGAGAATTCTCTTTCCGACAGAAGTTTCCACGTGTAGATAAATTCAACGTTTTCATCTATAAAGCCTGTCAAGAGCGGGGTACCCCAAGGAGGGGTACTGTCACCAATTCTGTTCGCTATATACACCTCGGAACTCCCGGGTCTCCTGGAGCGCTGTGGTGTTGAGTGCAAACAGTTTGCTGCCGACATCAAGATTTATAAGAAGGTTGAGTGCGAAGAAGATCAGAAAATGGTGGCTTGTGCATTGGAAGGGATTCTTGATTGGTCTCATAGGTGGAATCTACCGTTGGCTCCCGAAAAGACTTTGTTCATGAGGCTGGGCATGTCGGATTTGCCATGTACTTACAGTCTAGATGGGCATGTGCTGAATCCCGTATCTTCTGTTAAAGACCTGGGTTTTCACTACAACAGCAAACTTGACTTCTCCGAACATTACAAGTATTTATTCAGAAAAGCTTCTTCTAAGACTTTCCGCATTTTCAAAGCGTTGTCCATTCGAGACAGAAATGTGCTGTTGAGAGCATTCAAAACTTACGTCAGGCCAATTTTGGAAAGTGGAGCGACTGTCTTTTCACCTCATAAAAGAAAGGATATTCTGCAGCTTGAGGAAATCCAGAACAATTTCACACGGAAAACATATGTTCGATCTCAAGCCCTGGCCTATGACAGAATACCGAGTGCTGGTGTAAGGAATAGAGAGTTGAAACTTCCCACTTTAGAATCTCCCCGACGATTGAACGATGTTTGTATGGTGTTTAAGTTACTAGCTGGCATTGCGAAAACCAAGATTTCAAGATTTTATAGGCTGAACCGTTCAAGGACTAGGGGAAGCAAGATTCAGAATTCATATTTAGCGCCAAAGGCAATCTCAGAGCCTGTTCTTTCACTTGTAAGAGCCGGATCAGCTTTTCATTTCTCTTAACGTCGATGTTACGCCGGTGCCTGTACCTTCTGTTTTTTGGTGCTTCAAAAGCGATGCAGGGAAGAGGCTTTTGTGCTTCTAGGTCCGCGTTGGAAGAATAGTATTCGTTTTCGCTCTGATCCGGTTCAGGATCTCTGTAGGTTATCTTTATGTATGTTTATTGCGCTGACCTTATGTGGCGTACTCAATAAATAAATAAATAAATAAATAAATAAATAAATAAATAAATAAATAAATAAATAAATAAAAGAAAACCTGTCATGATAAAGAAACACTATCATGACTGGCTTTAAGATTTTGTGTACAAAATCAAGATGCTACGTGGCAGTGAATCCTCTGTTTGGGCCACGCGTTTTTGGTGCTGCCGCCTCACTACTACTCGGTTGCTCCTGATGGGAGTAGCTGCTTGATCAATGTGACTGTGGTATGTTGAGGTGCGAGCGGTTTAAGGGTAACTACATAAGAATTGCGGTCCATACTGGCGCTTGGAGCCACCACTGGTATCAAAACTCCATGTTCACCAATGAAATTGAGTGAAAGTTGCATACAGCTGCCTGGTGGGTCTACACACTGATGCACTTCAGTTCTGTTGTTTTTTGTCAATGTGATAACTCTTTACTAAGAGGGTCACATCCGCATTTGCGGATGTATTTCATATAAATATATAAATGTAAATATAAACATGTCATAACCATGAGATCAGTCACGAAAACAGCATCGACGCTAAAGCTAGCATTCCTGCCGGTTAGCAGTCTCAATTTTCAGATTTTGCGTTGAAAATACGATTTTGTGGTTTGTCACCTTAGGCGTCGTTTGTACTTCCGCCGCCGAGCGGCGCGGCACAGTGCATTCCTGTAATATTGATCACGCGGCGCGGCACGATCGATTTTAGGGGATTGCACTTCGCCGCGCCGCATGGCGGCGGAAGTATAAACGATCCCTTAAAGGCATTGTCCGCGATAAACTTCGTCTTCAACTTTCCACCGGGAATCGAAAGGCAGGGGTCTGATTGGAGCAGTAGGGGTGGAAGAACGGACAAAACGAGCCCAAGAGAGCTTTAATCGGCTCCGAGACCCGCTCGCGCTAGCCCTTTCCGCTCGCGGTCGAGTTTTCCGTGGAACAGTTTGGTCCGCTTTTCATTAGCATTGGAGCGCGAGCGCGGCTGAGTTTTAGCATCGGGAAGCATCTGCACACGCTGTCTACTTCAGGCCCATGCCCGCGCAACTCATCCACCGTTGAAATGTGGCTTTCAAAAAGGAGAGCTATTTTTGGATGTTTTTCTTGATCTTTTCTTGAGTGACGAATCAGTTAGACTCTAAACCTTCGTTCTCTGATGAAAACTCGAAAACGATTTTTATCGTGGACACTACCTTTAGATTCGCGTGTTCTAACTTTTCATCTATTAAAGGCAGTATCCACGATGAAAACCGTTTCCAAGATTTTACCGAGATTCGAAAACCTCGGGGCCTATGGCGACCACAATGCGATCCAGCCCTCGCCACCACCACCGCCTCTTGCACACAGCCAAACCGTCGCCGTCAACGAGGAGCCACCACAACAACGACTACGACGCGACGCTGCACCACACCAGAGTCTACACGCCAAGTCTCAGAGATCGCTCACGGAGTTCCATGAAAACGGCGACTGAAAGGTGTTCAGCTAGTCCTGTCCAACCTATCTTATTGAATTTGGGAAAACTCTAAATTCAACAGGGCCGTACCTTTAAAATCGGAACCATACTTCCCTCGACGCGCTACCGTGACACAACCAGATTGGGCAAATCGGTACTCGGCTGATTGGATGATCTACGCAACGTAGTTTTCGCGTGTCTGTCGCAGCAACATGTCGTGGAGGGCTGACATACTGCAGATCATCGGAGGCATGTTGCTGTCGCTGTGCAGAGCGACGCGACTATGTGTCGCGGAAGTATACCATACCCGTTACCCCGGGAACATGAAGAATTCGTTGTTCCAAAAGTTTTTCTGATAAAAAAGGCATTCCGCCACGCGTATAGGCCTTTTGCATATTCTAGTCCAGCGAATGGCCGGGACGCGAACATTCGCGGCCAAACGTGCGACGCTCGTGGCGCTGCCGGTCAGCCGGGTTCTCCAGAAACTAAACACTATCTTCTAATACGAATACACCTCGCACTTCCCAGAAGCTTTTATAACGCGAATGAAACGGGAAATTTCTGTACAGTTTTATCGCGAATAAAAAATTTTCAAACTGAGGTGGGTGGTGGTCCCATTGTTTTTCAACCGCAAAATAGGCGGGGAAAATGGGGTAGGAGCGAAGTGCGTGGTTGGACGGAACACTGGGCTAGCGACAGCCCACCTTCTACGTCTCTGACCGTTGTCTCCTTCTCTGACGCAGCAAAACCAGGGATGTGCGAATAATTCCCGAAAACGAGAAATCGAGAAATGAAGCGTTCCGAAATTTTATTTATTTAATTATTTATTTATTTATTTAATTATTTATTTATTTATTCAATTCTTTATTTATTTGTTTGACTATTTATTTATTTATTTATTTATTTATTTATTTATTTATTTATTTATTTATTTATTTATTTATTTATTTATTATTTTTCATTTAATTATTTAATTTATCTAGGTTAACGTGATAAATATCATATAAGAGAATAGGCTCTGCAACAACAATTTATTAGGAATCAAAATATCTGGAAAAAAGCAAGACTGAGACGAGGCTAAGCGTGCAGCCATTCACATCTTGAGAAGTTTCTTAACGATCTTACATTTGAACAACTTTGCTGACAAGGGAAGTGTTTAAAGTGGTAAACGCATCTGCCAAAACGACTAGTACCGTTAGTAACCCTAGTGGCTCAACAGTAAAACTGCGTAGTATCCCGCCACGAGCTGCAGGTTCCAAGAAGTTACGAGCTTAAAAAGGTCGTTTTTTGTGCTTTTTGTACTCTCCAAAAAGGGCATTAACCTTCCGAAAACTCGGAAACGGACCTTTTAAATGTGTTCAGCGCCAAAAACTACCCCCCGGTGGAAAATTTGGGTGAAGGCGCACTTTCCATACTTTGTCCAGACTGATAGCGTTTTGGACTTGTACGGATTTTCGGTTGGGCGTTTATTTATACTGATTAGAGGGCTCTGAAAGCGTCCTAGAAAAATGTTCCAGATTTGACTACAAATTCGCACTGGGGGGGGGGTCATTTGGGGTGCTGATCACGAATCTGTGGCTTATTAGTCGATTTTCCAAAGTTTTCGGCTAATTCCGTTCAAAGCTTCCCAATCGGGGAAAATTTCGAGGGAAAAACGCCACTTTCGAGATTTTCGGAGTGCTACTGTAGATAATGCTCAAATTGTTCTTCTGGAGGTTATTCGGGGTGGAGAATACGAATTTACCGCCTGTTTGTCGATTTTCAAAATACTGAGGTGGCTTTTGCCCCTAAATGACATGTTACCTACCGTACACTATAGTAAACCTCAAAACTTCGACAAATGGGGTCCAGATTCGTGTTCACTACCCTAGAATACCCCTCCCTACATACAAGTTTTACGCTAAATCTGAGAAAAAATTTTTAATCTCGCCCTTGCCTTTTCGCGAGGCTTAAAAAATGCTCATAACTTATTCGAACCTGCAGCTCGGGGCGGGATATTGCGCATTTTTACTATTGAGCCAGAAGAGATACTAACGATACTGGTCGTTTTCGCAGATGCGTTTACCACTCTAAACATTTCTCTTGTGAGCAGGATGTATCAACGGTTTCGCTTAAGGTGCGCCCGATTGAGAATGGCGGCCCATGCGGCCGGCGTGCTTGGCAAGCGGCCGTCGCGTTCGCCGCTCTCGGACGAGCATGCGAAAAGTCCCCACCCTCATCGACTACGAACGGGGCAGGCACCGGCTGACAGCAAGCGCTGCGCCGATCAATCAGTTCTGCAGACGGTGGGAGAGGGACGGCCGCTGTTGAAATCCAACACTCGTCCGAGAACGGCACTTGCGACGGCCGCCTGCCAAGCACGCCGGCCGCGTGGGCCGTCATTCTCATTCGGGCACACTTTAGGTATACGAAGATTGACCCCGCTCCAACTGTGAAATTTGTTGCTCTTTGTCTCGTTTTCGGCTTACGATGAGTTATCTTGATCCCTCCTTCTCTAGTCAAAGAATGCACTAGAGTGTAAAATATTGAAACTTCAGTATAATTTATGACCGTATACTTTCCTTCGTAATTCTAAGGTTGGTAACTTCAGTAAAGAATTCCTCTCTTTGGAGTGTGTAATCCTGATTTACTGATAACCTTCAGTTCTTATGAAAACTTTTCTTGTAAGATTCTTCTGTACTTTCTCAATCTTGTGGCTATCCTTTTTCCTGTCGAGACAGAAAATTGTACATCCACACTCAACGAGCGGCTTTATGTAAGTGATGTAAGCTCTATGCAGAACATTTTTATCTTTTGTCGAAAGAGCTCTAAGTATACGAAATGAGCGTACCATGGCTTTTTTACATGTTTCATCATAATGAATGGGAAATCGAGGTTATTTGTATAGTGAAATCCAACTCTATGACTACATTTACCGAATGAATCGAAATGTTTCCCATCTGATATAGGCACGCTGCTGAATCCGCATGTGAATGGTTTTCTCCTGAGATACGGTAAGTTGCCATTCTTGCAACCACTTGACAAAGTTATCTATAGCCGACTGCATGACCTATGTACCTTCAACTTGTGAAGTTTCACCATAGATTTTTAGGTTTTCCGCATACTGTTTACACTTAAAGGCAGGGTTCACGATAATCTTCAATTTTGATATTATTCGCTATATTGATTGAGTGACCCCCGGGTAGAACTAAAATTACGTAGAAATTGAGAAAGACACACCAGAAGTACACGACATTCTCAAGTATCACCCCGCCTCTTAAGTAACACAGGAAGTGTTTTGTGTGACAATGAAATCTTTTGTGGACCAGTCCTTTGCGACTCTCTACTCTCTCTTGCTCCGTTCATTCCTCAGAGTCCTACCTAATTCTGCTTTGCATAAAATAATCGCCTATTTTTTATTGACCCAATTTTCAACCGGTGACAACCTTCATGAACATGTTCATCCAACCGGACAACTAGTCCATTGTATAGAATAATGTCACTGAAATACGACGTTTTGAAGGCACAGTCCAAGCTCAGGGGTAATTTTTGATATTATACTCCGGCCGCCGTGTTTAGCAACCCTGCCAAGCGCGAAACCTCAATTCTCTCAACTTAGCGAGAAAAAGCGAGGAATAAGTCGACCACGCTCCCATGAAAGAAAAAATGGGTTACGCTCACCGGCAAGCTTCCGACTTAAACAGGGAAGAGAAGCGCGATTGATTTCATTCAAAATATATGTTCTTCCATTAGTTTCCGGCCTGGCTTTGTATTGTTACCTGCTTCAAAACGATGGCTTTCAATAGCGAGGAAAAACAGTCTCGGGACAACTCGTCCACAAACTTCTCGCCGTTCGAATTTGCAATCTTTGAGGGGCCATAGCTCCTTTGTGATGAGTTCTGAGGGATTCTGGAGACAACTCGTGATCAGCGTAAAACTTTCTTCAAGATAAGCAGGAAAACAAAAACTCGATTCTAATGTTGGACTGTGCCTTTAATGCGTTTCTCGCCGTTTCTTCGTAATTTTGGTAACACTTGGAGGGCAACGCATTGTTTTATGTGAAAAACTCGGGGACCAAAATCATCGCGAACACTGTCTTTAAAGGCACAGTACACACTCGGATATGAATATTAAGATTTTCATGTAATTTTGTAGAAGACCCCTCCTGTATAACACGTGCCAAATGCCAGATCTCATTTCCTCCAAATACGCGAGATATAAGCGACCACCACAGACCCGACCCCCTAGCAGAATTGCGAACTCGGTAGCGGCTCGATGGATGGATGAATTCCAACAAGTCGTCGTTCTTCAGTCCATCACCGAACTGTCTCCTTATCCTGCCTTTCTCTCACGCAACGATTGCGAATGAAGAGAAATACAGGCTTGAGACAACTCGTCCACCAATTTTTCGCCCTCAAATTTTTCGCCCTAGGTATCTTTGAAGAGCCATTACTCTGTTCAAAGGGGGTTTTGGACGATTTCAGAGATACCACTGTGATCAGCGTGTGACTCTCTTCAAGATAAGCATGAAACCTTGAAATTAATTTTTTGGGGGTCCTGTGCCTTTAAGATTCGGCAGCTTATTAAAGGCACAATCCAACCTTGGAATCATTTTTCTGCTTTTCTGCCTATCTTGAAAACGGTTCCATTCTGATTCCAATTATGTCTCTGGAGTCGTACAAGACCCCAAGGGAACGAAGTCATGGCCCCTCGAAAATTGAGCTGCGGAAGCATGGTGGACGAGTTGTCCGAAGCTCGTAACTTCCGTTATTTGCTACCGATGTATGCGAGCGGACCTGAGTGGAGAGAGACACCGTAAATGAAGGGAAGAACGGGGATATTGATCGAAAACCACCGCTCATCTCGCCACTGTTGAGCTCAAAAGATCGTAATAGGGGCGTTCCAAAGTGGCTTCCTCCAATATCTCGCTTGTTCGTAGAAGTTGAGAGCTCGCACTCGGCAGGTGTTATATAGGGTGGTTCAACTTCACAATTATGTGGAAATCTCAGATATCGTCCCTGAGCTTGGACTGTGCCTGCGGTTTGTTACCCGGTTATAAAATAGCAGCTCGACCGCTACAGTCACTACTGTAGGCGACAAAACTCTGAATTTTTTGCTGCATGGCCATTACCTCGCCGACGACGCAGGCGTTACAGTTTAGCGTTGATCAGTGTGTTGTCTGAGTCAGTCCATAATGGATTAAAGTGTCTACAGGTCGCGTCTACATCCGGTGAAGCGAAGCATACACTACAAAGGACGTTTTGTTAAGTCCGCAAAGAACTCTATAATGTCGTGCACTACCTGCAGGCCACGATCGTCATTTGGTTGATCGCACGTATTCTGAAGCGAGAAAAATCGAAAAATCCTCGAAATTCTCGATCCTTGTCGACAATTAATACTCTTCCCAGAAATACAAAACCCGAAGAGCGCACACTGATACTGAGCTTTCATTGGGGCCGTAAATTATGAGTAAATCTAAGGTTCAAACTTTGTTCTCTATCGGATGCATATACAGTGCGTTTCATAATTTTAGGACACCCTCGAATTTCCCTATGACCTTTCTCCCGTTATCGATGAAGCTTTTCTGTAAAAACTATAGTAATCAGCTTGAGAAATCACCATTACAGTCATCTTTCCAGGTCACACGAGCATCTCATCCTTTTTAGAACACAGTTTTTCGTTTTTTGGATTGTTTCATAATTATAGGACACCTTAGGTAATCCGCATTTTTTTTTGTTCCTACGAGCGAACTAACGACAGTTTCAAAGCGAATATGTCTTCTACCTCAGTTTTACACCTCATTCAGGTGACTGAAGACACTTCCTGGAAGTTTTTAGAGGACTGTCGTGTTGATTTGTTCGCAGTTCTCTAACACATAACGTTTCCGCCCTTCAGTGACCTCCATTTGCTAATGGCTCTACGTGACAGGGTAAAATAGACACAGGTAGCAACCAGGATGTCTGACGAAACCCATGGGTCATGATTTGAAGCGAATTCTCAATGAAGCGTACGCGGGCCAGGACCAGACTCCCGCAGAATTCGGGGTTGAGCATCCTTGCACAACCATTAGACGCTAACTTTGTGCAGCACAACATCAGATAAACAGCCATAAAGAAGATATCTTTGTTAAGAGAGATTCACCGGATGATTCGGTTCAATTTGGCCCAGCTAAACAGGACAACCGGCTCGGGGAAGTTGAGCTGCCTGACCGATGTTGCATGGCGGATGTTCTTGAGAAGAAAAGGCAGCTGATTCTTTTCTATATGATGTGTTCGAGCCAGAATAAGTTTACCTTGGGTGAATGGTGTAGACAAACCTGCTACTGACATTATACCGCCAAGCGACAAGGATAATGCTCAGAATGGAACTTCGTTAGTTTCGCTGATGTTCATCGAAGCGTTCTGTGAGACTTGAGAGCATGAGCTAGCCCTCGATTGTACTCGAATAGTTTGTATTAAGTGCCATTAAGTGCTGGTGCAGTGTATTTTACCATTTTCGAGTGCGAGGCTACGGCCAATCTTCGTAGGCAAGCCAGACAAGGCGAGGGCTTAGGCCTATGGTATACTTTGTCGCTGTAATGAGCGACAGGCATGCAATCTAACACAAATCGTGGCGGGACCCGCATCGGAGCAACGGCAACGGTCGTCGTAGGAACAGATGTCGCGTGTGGGTCGCAACGTGTCGCGGAGGGCTGACATACTGCAAATGTGCCATAGCCTGTCGATACCACTGTCACTGTCGCTGTGCAGTGCACTGCGACAGCGACAGATTTAAAGGACGGGAGACGGTCGCTGTCGCTGTGCAGAGCGACGCGACCGTGTGTCGCAAAAGTATACCATACCCCTAACGGACATCAGTCCCGAAAGACGTTCTTGGGCAGACAAGACGTGGCGATCCTGCAAGAGTCAGCATGTAATCCTAACCCAAACTTCAAGGAATACCTTAAAGGTACACTGAGACGTCGAATTTACGCTGGCCACAGCCAGGTTTAGACTGTGGAAGTGTACAGGCGTGTTCAGCTATAGGGGTACGACCAAAGCAACTCAACAGTCCTTTGAAAACTCCCATGAAAGATCCAATAACATCTGCATTCGATAATCGAGCATGGCGATGGCCATACTTGCTATAAATGTATTGCTATTCCGTTGGTATGAACAAGAAACCTGCGGATTATCTAAGGTGTCCTATAATTATGAAACAGTTCAAAAACTGAAAAGTAGAGTTCTAAAAAAGGTGAAGAGCTCGTGGAATCTAGAAAGATGACTCTAATGGTTATTTCTCAAGCTGATTACTATAGTTTTGGCAGAAAAGCCCCATTGATAACAGTAGAAGTGTTAGAAAGAATTTTGAGGGTGTCCTATAATTATGAAACGCACTGTATAAAGTTTTAGTAATCTACGCAGCTATTCATGCCTTCTTCCTTTTACACTCTAGATTGCTGTTTTCGGCCTTAGCAGTGCCAATTGTCAAAGCCTGGATTTCTAAGGAATAACGATTACGACTAAGGATTAACTAGGGTTTTGGTTCGTTGAACGACTAACGAGTTACAAATTTCCAATTGCGCATATCCCTGGATCCCAGGGACATTGAGTCGCTCTAACAGGTTTCGATAGAAGTTGGCGAGTCTCAACTCGTCAAATTCTGTCAGTGGATGCAGGTTAAGATTATTTTCGCATTTTGTTCCGATTTCCGCACCCATTTTTCGAAAATCAGAAAGCGGAATTCCGAGACCTTAGAACCTGCGAAAATCGGAATTCAGAAAGCGAAATTCCGCTCATCCCTGGTGTCACACCGCGAAATGCGCGATGACGTTTGAACCTAGTTTCTGGTGCCTGGAGCAAAGTCATCATTAAAATTGTGCTCCGTATGTGGTAAGGGTTTGAATCTGGCGTTCAACGTGTTATGCGATTTGCCCTAGCAAACATGTTTTCCTCTGTTTTGAAATTTTCCTGCAGGACCAAGCTAACGAAATCTGGAGGCACCCCCGCCTCGCGTCTGATTGCTCTTCACCCCCACAACATGGCCCACGCCGCTCCCCTTTGGTGGAAAATTCCCAGGCGCACGGCCCTCCGACGGTCTGACAATGAATAGAGCGGGGGGAGTAACACAAAGGTTAGACACGGGGAGGGGGGTGCAACCTCTCGAACATTGTAGCGACGCCGTGCTGATGCCTGAACGCAAGTGTCGACATGCTAGCCTCCATGAACCGTTTCAAGACCTCCAGAAATGCAAAATAAGAAGATTCAGGAACTTCCTTGTAGAAGAACTATGTATCTGTATATCCCTCTCCACACACTGTAGAAATTCGACAGCTCTGGGCGAAATCTGGTGCGCTTATTGCTTCAAATGTCGCGGCAGGAACTCAATTGCCATTCTGTATATTCAAAGGCAGTGTTCACTATGAGCCGCGAAGTAAAGATTTCGTTAGCCCAGTACGCCTTCATAGCCCGCCCCGCCCCACGTTCTGACGAGCTTGTGGCGCCGGGCACGTTTTCGATGGCAAATCGCGAAGCAACTGCGCCACATCCAGTCTGATCGATTCGCTCACATTTCGCCACTGGCGTGCGCTTGCGGAAACTAGCAGTGCGCGTAAGCTCGTCCGCGCCCTGAACCTGTACGTACGTTTGAAACCGCTAGTTTAGCCTGTTACGTGCGCTTTTCTTCTCTCCTTCTTCATCATTCGATAGCTCACGACCAAACAACCCCACTTTGAACGCGAGCTCGAATATGATATTCATCGTGAAAACTGCCTGTGAAGCTCCGAAGTTCCCAAACAGGTTACGAAAAATTTTTATTGAAATCCGACTTTCAACTAGTCAATATTGTGCTACTGTAGGCAAGAGATCCATGTCAATTTAAACTCCACAGTAGTTCTCAATACATTCACAAGCAGCGTCAAGTGTGCCCCTCAGCTTTGCAACACGTTTCGTGTTCTTCGGACTGATCCAGTCGTCGTCATCGTCGTCGTCGAGCTGGAGAAGAATACGGTATTATCACAGTATCTACATTCGCTGACATTCATTCAAAAATCTTACATCGTCTTCAAGTTGTTTGTAATTTTTCAAGTCGAGGCTTCTGCGCTGGCATCGATTGTTATAGAGAGCCTGAAATTGAATCTTTTTTTTCATAATTGTGAATCTGCAATCCTCAGAACATGGTCTATCAACTACACATTATACTTCGCCAAAAGCGATAAACGCGTCTCAAAATAAGTATGCGTCCGGTTGAGCGATGAGGCCCTTGAGAAAGTGGCAAAGGAACCTATAAAACCTCAGCTTTCATGGGAAACCGCGTAGTCTTTAGAACCAGCAAGCACTTTTCTTCCCAAATACTCTGAGAGTTTCAGCCGAGAAATAGCCGCAAAATAGCCGCTAAATGCCTTCTTGCCGCCTAATAGCCGCTAAATAGCCGCCAAATAGTGCTCGCCGCGAATTAGCCGCGAAATAGCCGAGAAATAGGCGTTGAATAATGCTCGCCGCGAAATAGCCGCCAAATAATGTTGCCGTGAAATAGCCGCGAAATAGCCGAGAAATAGCCGCTAAATAATTCTCGCTGCAAAATAGCCGCCAAATAATGCTCGCCGCGAAATAGCCGCGAAATAGCCGAGAAATAATGCTCTCCAGGTAGATATACGGAGCATTCCAGAGCCATGATTTAGATGTCAGCACCTCCATCGGTTCAATTACCCAAGTTTGAGGTACTTGAACCTCGGTCAGCCTCTGGAGACCCCGCCCAACCTCTGGCGGCCCCAGATGGTGGCTCGGCGAGCCGGCGACGGTTGCGTCCTGGTTAATTTTGTTAACTTCTAAATATTTGTCAGTTATATCTCGGCTACTTCTCGGCTACTTCTTGACCGTTCCGTGAGAAGCCGAGAAATAGCCGGGAATCAGCCCACCAGGAGCCGCTGCGGAGCCTGGAGGGCTATTTCCCGGCTATTTCGAGGCCAAAACTCTCAGAGTAAACCGCTCACACTAATCGCGAACGTGAAAAAAGATTGCCGACCACTGTGTATGAGACGAGCATGTAGGCCATTCTGAGCAAAACATTTGTAACCTTAGCGCAAGTTACTCGAGAGTTTTCCACAAGTTGTTGTAGCTCGCAGCTGGGCAGGTTTCTTCAGCATCCTGGCCCTGCAGCTGCTGTTAACTTGTTACTTCTCAACACGTTAACAGCAGCTGCAGGGCAATGCACTCGAAGGATGCGTTCATCTAGCAAACTACCTGATCTTCTAACTTCTTTATGTTACTTGCCCTCGAATAAGTTATTTTCGACCCCAGCGCAAGTTGCTGAAAAGCTCCATGCAGATTGCTGCGTCTATACCGCAACTGACGTGCTTTTAGAATTTTGTTAATTATATCCTTTTTACAGCTTATCGGCAACTTTAGCTCTAATTGTTCACGGCCCTAGTCTCGACGGGGGGGCACCCAAAATTTATTAATAGACATTAACAAGAAACCCTGTTAAATGATGCTTGACTACTATCGAAATCATTGTTGTTGTTAAATTTCAATAGATACACTTCGACTCATAGTGGTACCGATCCGTGGTTTATTTCATTTCTAACTTGAGTCCTGAGTGCCCCCCCCCGTCCAGGATAGAGACTCACTCACAGAAGTCAAATACCTCATCCATCTTAAACACAACTTGTTTTTCACGTTAATCCGCTTTCCATGCAAATACTCTTAACCTGAGTGTAATATGCAATGATGGCGGAATAGGGTACAAGCTTTTGAGAATGAATGCAGTATGTTGCTTGAGACCTTCAAACAACTTGTCCGAAAGTTGCTTCGCGAAACATAGCAGCAGTAACCAGAAACTTTGCTCATCTCGCTCATACTTGCTTTTCACATTGTTTCATTTAGCATACAAAATTTTAACTTGCATGTTGCATACATCAGTGGACAAAAAGTGTTGTTTGGGATATGATAAGAGATCAAAGCCGGCGCTTCGCGCTCACAATTACACTGAGTTGAATGAAGCTTTCAAGTTACTTGCACCAAAGTCGCGCATGTCATGTTCGAAAGTTGTTGAGCAAGGCATGCATTCCATCCCAGTGTGTAATTCTTGGGGAAGCTAACGGGTTGAAGGCATCAAACGCGCAGAAAACCAGATAATATTTTTCTCAAGATTTTATACGGCTTGCCTTTTCTAGTGAACGGAAATTCCGGAAGGGCTCCTTGATACCTTCGATTTTCTAAGGAAAGCTAGTTAAAATGCTCTGGGTAAAAGTAAAATCGAATTCTGCACCAACAAGTTTTTTTGCATCTGGGGTTTGTTCCCAAATTGTTCCCATGTTGTTTTACGGTCAAAATTCCTTGAAAAAGTGCTAGATGATCGGCCCAGAAATGCTAGATGGTCGACCCCACATTTGTTCTCAAGTGGCCATAGCTTTACTGGGCTCATTTTAAGAACCTTAGCTTTCGTGTGTGATGCCAGCTAGCTCAAATTGTTTGATTGTACACAAAAGTTGAAAATAATTTTGGCGCGTATGATGAAATTGAATACCTAGGCACCAAATTTTTTAGGTAATTGAAAGTGGCTCGCGCAGACATGCAGTCGAGCACAGAAATTGTAACTGACCATCTGCGCCGAAATATAAATACTCTCTGAGGCTCGTAACTGCTATGAACTCACTGCCGCTTTATTTAGACGCTTCACGTTCCCTGACAGTTGCTGTAACGTAGCTTTGTCAAAATTTAGCCATTTCAGCTTCTTCAGAGCCTTGGCGGCTTTCCTGAAATGATAGACTCTATGAGATTTGTTATAGCCACTTAAAGGCAGGGTTCGCGACAAAAACAACTTCCGAGCTCTCTTGATAAGAATGTAGATTCGGCCATCACAAAAGTAAAAATAAGTGAAAAAACCCAGAAATTCGCGGGAAAAACGCTCAAAAACAAAGAATAACGGCTAATTACCGGTGTCGGCCGGCCCCCTAATTAACGCTATTTTCATTAATGCTCACTTACACGACATTTATTTTGCTGTTAAAATAATCAGTAGCCTCCAGAAATGTTCAGAAATTACTATAGAAACAAAATAAAAGTTGATCAAGCAGGCTTTTCCCCAAATCTCGATAATGGGGGGCGGGGGGACACCAAGCCATAAGTTGCTGCTGAGCGCTTTTTCTCCAATTTTTTACTTATTTTCACTTTTGTGATGGCGAGATCTACCATTCCATGGGTATAGCAAAACAACCGATTTTATCGATAACCCTGCCTTTAAGTCTAGGTGACAGTCATCACAACTTGTTAGATGCTAACATTTTAAAACGACGCTGAAAAACGGGAAGATGGGGTGAAGGATCGTTATTGGACGAGACCAAACCGGGTGGAATGCGTGTCTCTAGGTCGCTTAGGCCCCTTTCACAGTTTTTCGCCATCCGATTTCGGGCAATGCTAGGCACCGGGAGTGTGCGTTAAGAGAAAATATTCTTTCGTTGAGCGTTAATTTCTAAACAATCGTGTTAACCCGTTAATGCGCAATCGGGAATTTCGCTGAAAATTCAGAAGAAAACATTACCTGACCACAACATGAACAAAGGATCAAAGGTCTCATTCCAATCAGTGCCATAGCATAATTTCCACTACAACTAACGAATTAGGTTAATAAGTTTTCAAGAAATTCTGATTAGGCGTCAATCGTTGATTTTTGACAAAAAAACGCGTTAACACATTAACGTATAATGCACAGCCCTGCTACGCGCGGCGCTCACCAGGCCTGTGATATTGGCCTCTTAAATGGCGCAGTTGCGAAACGCACGCCAGCGTTCCATTAAACGAGAAGAAGTGAACGTGCTCTAGGGATGTCACAGAATTGGCCACAAAAATAGTCGGAGTCATTTCTTTGGCGCTACTTATCGATCCTCGCAACCAGCCCGCGGCGGCGCTCGAAATCTCGCCCTCTCTAAAAGCATAAACTTCGCAACCGTCGCACGGTGCGGTTCTTGCTGCGTAAAAATGTTCAGTCCTACACAGCGTCTTCACCCCACCACCAACGGAGAAATCTCGCCCCGCCGGTGAGCCCTGCCCAGCGACGTCGGTCATCCCATGTCGCAGGGCGCCGAACGACGCTGCAGCTCTATCCTATCCTGTGGTCGTCGCCGAGCGCCAACCTTGACGCTCGACGACGAAACTGTTTCCGCAAATTGTCATCACGGCGTCAGTTTCCACTCGCAGGCAGTGACGCAGAACCTTCGCAGCGTCAAAAAACTGCGGTGTCCCTCGTCGCCCTTCGGACCGCTTAGGGCCTCCCCGTTAGCGAACGTGGTCATTATCGCATCAACCAGCGCTGCTCGTCGCTGCGAGCGACCCCGCGACTTGAACTCCGCCGGCTCCTAAAGGTTCTGCAGAGTTGCAAAAACAGGCGAGTGGTCGCCGAGCGTCAGCTTTAACGCGGCTACAAAAATGTTTCGAAACATTATTGTCGCGGCGTCGGTTGCCGCTCGCAGGCAGTGACGCAGGACCTTCGTAGCGTTAAAGAACTTTAGTGTCCCTCGTCGCCCTTCAGACCGCTTCGCTCGCCCCCATAGACGAACGTGGTCATTATCGTATCAACCAGCGCTGCCCGTCGCTGCGAGCGACGCCGCTACTCGGACTCTGCCGGCTCCTAATAACGTGTCGGACGACGTCGTCCGCCAAACTGCGAAAGGGACTTTACGCCCCGCTAAACCATGTTGTCGTTCCAACAATCAGGTAAACTGAGGAACACAACAGTTAAACCTTAACACCGTCTTGGTGGGTTACGCGATCGAGCTTCGCCGGGTGAGTGCAGTCGCGCCGCGTACTCACGTAGGCTGGATAGCCTACCATAGGATAAATAATCAGAAATCAAGAATACTAGGAGTAGTCGAGAAAAGCATCCGATGTAAGATATTTGTTCCTTAGCAGGTTATCTAGCAGAAGTGAGCACGCGGCGCGACCGCACGCAGCCGTTGAGCCTCGATTGCGTAGCACTCTACGGCGGTGTCAGGGTTCACTAGCGTCGGTTATACTCAATAGCGAACCTATTTTTCTTCCAACCCCGTTCTTAGTGCTTCGGCATCTCTGGGCTACCCATTTGCGTTTAGCCACAAAATTGCCAGAAATAAAGTGCAATTCACTTGTAGAGATCGCCATTTTTCTTGTTCCTCTTGTCCTTCACCATGTCCTCCAATGCGTTTGTGCAGCTATCAATTGAGTTCTATAGAACATAAGTATGTTTGACGGTTATTTTTCTAAGTCACCACACTCCTCAAAAAGGGCATGTCACCTGTACGTCCTCATTCGTAGGCAGATCAGGGACAACTGGAGGTAGATCGGGCTCTGAAAAACATCCCGTTCGAGCATGACCTTCAGTACACTCGTCACACCAATTGAAAAAATTATGAGTCGATCAACATGTATGAAGACTAAAAACCACATACCAGTCGTGGACGATGGATATTGAGGCGCTGTAGAGGGTGCAGTAGCTGGAGGATATCGACTTGGAGGAGCAGTTGGTGAGTACTCAGTCGGTGCAGGAGTTGGTGCTGGAAAAGGGGAAGTTAAAGGCATCGTACGCGCTGAAAACCATGTTTCGTTTTTCAGCGTTTTTGAGTTGTTAGCCTCCTATGGTGACTAAAGGTAGCGAAAAGCCCGCTCAAAAACGTTAACTTTTCAAGAAAAAACGTTTTAAAAAACTTCTGAAAATCATTTGGAATTCGCGCCGGCATCGACTCGGGATAGTTACGCGGAGGGCGCAAGGAACAGTTCTACAATTCGTCCATTGGCGCAGCGTTTGAAACGATTCACCGAGGACGACAATCTGCACATCGTCCTCGCTCGTTGTGTGACGAGAACTTTCCAGTCGATAATGCCACTTTCGTCCGACGGTGCGTCAGCGTACAGTGGCATGCCCTGTACTTAGTGACACGACGTTTTGCTCAAATATTGCGAGAGTGCCAAATGACTGACGGAAGGGCAGGCCCCTTTTGACGGAATTCCTTACTTTCCACTTCCTCTATGCTCACAATGGTACGTTTTGAGCAGCCAAGCTCGTTATACGTTCTCACAGGGGCCCGAGGAAGGGATTGAGCATAAAAAATGGAAAGTGGATTTCAGCGCGTACGATGCGTTTAAGGAGAGAGTTCTTCTTGTTTCTAGCTACCCAAACCCTCTGATTTCTCTACTTTCTGAACTATTCAGTCACTGGAGAATGCCCGCATCAGGAGGTGTTGCGTTTGTCGATACAGGAAGGTTAGCCATACTCAGGAACCATGAGTTGCCGACAGCAATTCGTGGAGATCTCATCTTCGCCAGGAATCATACTTCCAGCGATCAGCAACAGCAACAATGCATACCAGACATATGGATTTTCGGTCGATATTGATGGTAAACATCGCGTCGCGTGGCTCGTCGCTGGAAGTACAGGCTATAAAACAGCGAAATTCACATGGTTCCTACGCGTGCTGGTGCGGAGCGGAGGTTACAGACAGTGAGAGAGCGGGGGGCAGACGGAGGATGAGGCGTCGCGCGCGCCGCTCGCGCCCCGAATGATGTGAATTACGACGTTTTATAGAGAGTATGATCCCGGTCTACAACTTGCCAGAAAGCGACTATTCGACGGTGGGTGTGTCGGCACCCCCTTGTCCGGCTGTGACAGGCAGGAACCTGTCTGCTGCAGCTTATGTTACGTAGACATCAGATCCCTGTTAGCGGCTTTTTACCCCTCTAGGCCCGAAGGATTCTCCGGCCGAGCTTCTGGAAACTTTGATGCCCTTCGCGTGCTGGCCCCCGTTTAGGACAGCAGACACGCTCAAAAATGGTATCGATTTTTCGTGATAAATCGAAGGTTTGAAGCTTGTAGTATGGGAAACTTACGAAAAAACAGACGAAAACTGCATGCAATTACAGGAATAACGGCTGTTTATGTTATGGGGTAAAATTGGACGAGTTTTGCCCGAGAGATTGAAACAGTTAATATTAACGAGAAAACGGTCCGGATAGCGAAGCCGATAGACTCTTACAGCCTGTACTAGAACGCTCACCTCGTTGGGAGCTTTGAAAACCAGCCGAAGTGACCGCATTTGTATATTGAGGGGGCGGGATTGAAAGCTCACGGGCGTGGCTGACGAAAATTTTCGACTCAAATTTAGTGGTTTCACTCGTTTTTGACGCTTCCGTCGGCGTGAGCGTTCTACTAGGGACCATACGACCCAAGTAGCGTAGTTATCTCAACAACTTTCTCGAGCGTGTCTGCTATCTTTAAGAATCTGATCAGTCAGTCTTATTAATTAGGGCTACTAAATGAACGAAAAAAAGAAGGATAAAACGAAACCATAGACAGGGTAGTCCCACTAAATGAGTATAGCCGTCAAATAGGACCCAAGACGCGTCCAATTCAAGCGTGCAGTAAAGTTTGTCCAAAATATACTGTTCGCCCACGCAGTCGGCGCACGTGTCGCTCTGCCGTCGCGGAAGGATTTTTTGGACGAACCTTCCTACGGCTGCGAACAGCTGACTCGTATATTATACATTATTCGCCAAATGTTCCTGTTTGTTAACTTGCAAGTCCGTAAAATGTCTTTACGACGGCAGCTTGACACACACGCCGACCGCGTGGGCGGACGGTATATTGGGGACAGTGGGAAAAGCAGTTGTAGGAACATGCAAGCCTTCTGTGGCAATGCGCAGGCCTTGCGTGGCACAGATAGGAACAGGTTGAAAAGGTGATATTCTATTGACCTGCTGTAGACGACAGTAAGTTGCCCGAGTGAGACATCATTCCGCTCAGTCTTTCACCCAGCTCCAGCTATCGACGCCAGGCTTTGAAATGTCCATGCATAAATGCCTCTATGCTGGCAATCGAAGCGAAAGGCACATGCGGCGGAATAGCCTGCTTGTCGTCCCAAGACATTTGCCTGTCGCAACAAAAACCTGGCTGTTGTCTATTCATTCGTATCCAAATATATGACATTCAGCGTTCCGTCTGGCATCTAACCGCATCACAAGAAAAATCTCACCTTTTGCATACCAATGGATGGATCAAGATGCACAACAAAGGACAAATCTGTCTGGATGGTGTGCGCCACTTCTAAACAACAGACAGGTACCTGCCTATCGTAGCGAGGCAGTAGGGCCTCGATACGCCAGGGTTGGGAGCCGGCCTGTTGACTAGGGGTTGCTCACTGTGGTCAGTTCAACCTGCTTGCCTGAGAAAATGGAAAATCACCTGAATCTCCCAGAACATACCTTCAGTAGGTGCCGGAGGCGTGTAGCGTGGAACATCGGCGAGTGGTGGCTGACATGGACACGCGCAGACGCATTGGCCTAGAAACGGTTTCTATAAGGAATTGACAAAATTTCTGATAACACTCCTCCATACCTGGTGGAGCTGGAAGAACCACACTTTTCGGATTCTGTGGTTGATCGTACTGGACGAAGTCTTGTGGAGTACCCTCTGATGGTGGTGGTGGTGGTGACTGCTTAGGTGGGCTCACAGGAGGTGAAGCCGGCCCCGATGGTGAAGGCGGAAGTGCGACTGAGCCGGGATTTTGAGGCTGGTCATACTGCCTCACGAAATCCGGAGGATTGTATCTGGGTGGTGCATCTGTAGGGTTGTCTTTAGGCTTCTCAGGCCTATCCTTGGGCTTGTCGGTCTTGGGTGGTGAAGCGTAGTCTACAGGTGCTGCTGTGGATGGTGACGTAGGAGGAATATAAGGTGTGACCGGAGGCTCCTTCGTTTTGTCAGTTTTAGGCGGCACTGTATAGCTCCCAGGGGGCTGATAGGATGAAGAGGATGGTGGTAGTGTGGGTGGACCATACTGATCCACAGGTGGTGGTCTATCCCCAGCTCTGAGAATTGCCTTCGCTACGCTGGTTGTTTTTGATGGCTGTTTCGTTGCTGTTGGTGGTTTCGGTGTGGATAATGTTTGTCCATAAGTACTTGAATTCTGTGCTGGAGCAGTGGTGGCCGACGGCTTAATCTGGGCCTTAGCTGCCTGAAAGGTGAGTTTTTAAACAGTTGTGACCGTTGATTTTTATTGAGAAAACTCTTTACCTCAGCAGATGGATAGGCAAACAGCAGCAGAAACCCTAGAAAGAGTAGCATTGGATTGTTGTCCCCTCACCATATTCTGTCCGTTTTTATATGACAAAAATGATAAATGGAATTAGAATTTCTGATCGGATTGCTCTGCCCTACAAACAAAAACAAAATGACAACATCGAAAACTTATTTTTCCGGGTGGCGTTGTTTACCACTTCTAATTTCGGATGGTTTTTACATACATAGTTACGACATATCAAAACATGAGTTGGGGCAAGAGTAAACTGTAAACATTTTCTATGAATTTCCTCTTTTTTCGGACCCTTGAAGTCGCCTGAACTTCAATTCACGGTTTGATTTCACCGATTGTTTTCCGTAACGTTTCCCTAGCGTATTTTTATCATGGCCCTAGTAGCTCGTTTTTCATTTTAATTCTTTTTTCTGTTTCTTATTATTACTTTGATTTGAATGTTTAAATCTATGGAGCATGTTTTTTTCATGTTTCGCACAGCAATACAGTCCACGACAACAGAAAAAGGCGATTGTGCAGTTGTGTATTTCCACTAAACTGACTGTAGGTTGCGGCATAATCGGCCGCGAAGTTTTAATTTTTTCCCTGGTCTTTAAATAAAAAAAATCGGGAACGTTGAGAAACGGTGTTTTTCTTCACACTTAAACGTTATCATTACACATGAGGTCTTTACTACATATGGATGCACAAAGAATTAACAAGAAAAAAACTAATTTCCCTCTGTTATTTTCATTTTTTGTGATTTTTCTTCTTTTTTTGTTATTTCTTCGTGTATCTATGATAGAGACTTTAGTTGAATTGATAATGTATGGTGGGGCAGAACTCAGCGTTTCTCAAAGTTTCCGGCGCTTTTTGTCGAAAATTCAGGAAAAATACACCTTTGCCGTCGAATATGGCGCGACCTACAATATGCTTAGTGGGAATTCGCAATTGCACAACCGTTTTTTTCCGTTGACATGGACTGTAGATATGTCCATAGACTACACTTTTTTCCAACTAAAACAGAAAGCTGCCTTCTTGTGGATCACCTCTCGTTGGATCAAAGTTCTACATGGTCACAGCCCAATGGACAGAGAGATAACCAGATGTCAATTTTCGGTGTATAGAGACAACGAAGTTCTATCATCTACGCTAGATTAAAAGCATGATCCTGCCAAAATTTGACACTACTGAAATTCGCGTTAAATTGATGGCCCAGCTGAACGCCCTCTAGACTTTTCACCAGCTCTGAGTCCTTACTTCTGGAGAAAACAGCCCTGAAGGTAGGGACTAACGTACCCAAAACTAATAAAACGTACTAAAACTAATAATAAATCGTAGTAAAATGCTGTAGGAGTTGGCTTGGCAAAGCGCTCCCGCGATGTTCTCACATCGCACTGCAAGGGCTGCGATGTGACGAAATCGCGAACGCGAGCTTAGAAGGGAACCTTACTTACATCGCGCTCGCGATGTGATTTGCTCTGCGATGTACATCGCACCAACACATCGCATCGCGCTAAAGAGAAACCATACTTGGACGCCATATTGCGTCCTCACCCAAACAAGCACACATCTGAAAGAGCAGAGTCCTGGAAGTTTTCAAGCTTATTTTCGCTGTTGTTTCGTTTTAGCAGATGTTTATTCTTTCAGAGTTGTTCGTTTATGTAATTCACGGAATTTCGAGGCATTTCGATTGGGCGACACGTTCAAATTGAGGAAAACTATGTTTGGAGGTCATAGTAGGTTTACTCATGGTCGTGGCACGAATTCAGATGAACAGAACGTGATTCGAATCAAGGTTTCTTGCTAAGAGACCTCAGAAATGGCAAAGAAAGGGTTTCCCGGTCGAGCCTCAGCTATTTTCACAAAAAATTGAGGATTGTGTTACAGTGGAGCTGCCAACGGACCACGACTTTCGTAGAGAATACATTGAACGTGAGGAAGCTTGGAAATTCGTTGTACTGGCAGAGAAGTAGATTTTTTAAAAGCGTGCTTTCCGAATTGGTAGGAGCAGTGGTAGCGTGCGGTCGTGAATGGGTTAACAGAGCATAATGAGACACATAGTAAAGAGGGAATACAAAGAACGAGGGAGGAAAAATTAAAATAAACGGGGGAAACTGCGAAACATTAAAAAAAGCTCCCGAGATGTCCTCACATCGCAGTGCAGGGCGCTGCGATGCGATGAAATTGCGAACCGCACTAAACAGCAGGCATTCGCGCCAAAAACTAGGTTTAGACGCGATGTGGGCGCGATGCCGTCGCGCGTAGCAGCTGCCACGCAAACGCCGCACGCGACGGCTGACCTCACCACGACTTCTCAATTCCTTTGTCGCGCGCGACGACCAGTGCTGGATCACCCATCTGAGTGCGATAGCATCGCTCCAAGTATAACTTCCCCCAAAGGCCTAGTTCGTACTAGCCGCTACGCGCGACAGCTACAGTGCATATGAACCATATCGATTTTCTGTCTATACTTATCCCAAACGCGATTTCTCGTCGCCCGTCGTGGAAGGTATGCACTAGGCCTAAAGCGCGTGAATCCCACGATAGGCGGTCGCTGTCCCTGTGCACTGCGACGCAGCCGTGTGCCGCAGAAGAATAGCATACCCCTTTTTCGAATATAATAAAAAGTCGAATGTGTTCAAATAATTGTCACTGTAAATAGTCGGTTTCTATAGTAATCGAGATTTTTCGATTACTCGGCTATTTGAATGAATAATCGGTTGACTTGTCCGAATGTGTATTCCATTGCGAATATTTGAGCGTAACTACAATGTACACATACAAATTGCTGAGAGTGTGTCGGGACAGAAGCTCTCTACACAACGAGGGAGAAGTTATACCGCCTTCAGCGGCTCTAATTTCACTCGGGCACAGGACACCCAAAAAATTAATTTTCAGATTTTATGCTTATCTTGGAGAGATTCACAGTCTGATCACAGTGGTATCTCTGAAATCGTCCAAGACCCCCTTTGAACAGAGTTATGTATCCTCAAAGGTGCCTAGATTTTGAGGGTCAAAAATTGGTGGACGAGTTGTCTCAGGCCTGTATGTGTCTTCATTCGCAACCGTTGCGCGAAAGCGATTCAGGATAAGGAAACGGACCGGCCGTGGACTTATGAACGGCGACTTGTTGGAATTCATCCATCCTTCGGGACTCTATCGACTTCGTAAATCTGCTAGGGGGTCGGGCCTGTGGTGGTGAGCGAAGGGGGTCGGGCCTGTGGTAGTCCCTTATGTCTCGCTTATTTGGAGGAATTGAGATCTCGCATTTGGCACGTGTTATACAGGAGGGGTCTGATACACAATTACATGAAAATCTCAAAATTCATATCTGAGGGTGTACTGTGCCTTTAAAGGCACAGTCCAAGCTCAGGGGTATTTTTTGATGTTATACTCCGGCCGTCATGTATAGCAGTCCTGCCAAGCGCGGAATCTCAATTTGCTCAAATAGGAAAGAAGAGGCTAGGAAAAAGTCGACGCCGCCCCCAGGAAAGATAGAATCACTAACGCCCACCGACAACATCCGTTCTCATTACTGAAGAGAAGCGCAATCGATTTGGCTCCTAATCTATGTTCTTCCAAATGTTTTCTGCCTGGCTTTATTTTGCGACCTGCTTCAAAACGATAGCTGCGAATAACGAGAAAAAAAGGCTCGAGACAACTCGTCCGCGAACTTCTTGCGGTTCAGATTCAGAATCTTTGAGGTACCATAACTCCGTTCGTAGTGAGTTCTGCGCGATTCTGGAGACACTTTTGTGATCAGCGTAAAATTTTCTCCAATACAAGCAGAAAAACGAAAATTCGATTTCGAGGTTGGACTGTGCCTTTAAATTCAGTCACGTGTCGAACGGCTAAAATGGGACAACTCCTCCCTCTTTGTGTAGAGAGAGCTTATCCCGAGTGTGTCTTGACCGAAACTTCTTCTGGGAGCTGTTAGAACAGTAGGGTTCTTCTGGCAAATTGATGCTTTAAAATTTATTATTACGTAACTTTCAATACTCATGGTCCACACTGAATCAGGTGTTGTTGGTGGCATCTCTCCAAACCCAAGGTTATGTCGCGTAGCAGACTCCGTATCGAGTACTGCAAGCGCCTGAAACATGGAACGATTAACTGAAGGAAAAGGACGTCTTACATTTATTTCTTCTCCTAACACTGTCAGCCGCTACACGCCTACGCCGATCTATGCTCTTCAGAATTCCCACTACAACCGCATATAGGTCGACATCCGCACCCTAGCCCATCACTTACTGCGAATGGATGCCTGACAGGCCTGACGCTCCTGTGCGACTTTTCCTTAACAACATTCAACCGTGCCGCTTTGGACTGTGCCGCTCTTCAGTGTTTCCTCAGCAGACTCGGACGAATGTCACCGCAAATATGACTCAAGTACTTAGAAAACCGCCGCATTCAATGCGGGTCGAACATGCATTCAACTCGAGTGACCACACCCTTCGAAAGGCTCTATCACAGGGGCACGTGCTCCGAACAGCAGCCCATGCTGCAAAATTACATAGCAGGAGCATGTGCCATAAAATTCAATCGCAGGAGTGCGTGCTGCAAGATATTCCAGCGTTATCGTAGTAGCACACACCAACGTGCGACGCGGCCAGCTCGCCGAGCAACATCTGGGGCCGTCAGCGGTTGGACGAGGCCTCCAGCGGTCGGGCGGGTGGATTACCTCAAATTTGGGTAATTGAACCGGCGAAGCTGCCGACCCCTCAGTTCCATCTCAGGAGTGCATCGTATACTTTCCTTTTTTGAATAATCGTTTTGTCATCGAGTTGAATGTGTATCATGCGCGCATTGGACGGCTTATTTGTTGGGGCACGTGCTGTAATTTGAAGCACAATAAGAGCACGTGCTTCCCTAGCAGCACGTTCCTTGACTGTGCTCGAAACCACCTTGTCTTCGAGTCGAATGCATATTCGACACGCATCGAATGCGGTGATTGTCTGAGTGCATATAGTCAAAATCTCTTATCACAAACCGTTTGGTGGAGGTGGTGTGCAGTAGTCACAAGGATTCCTCCATGTGCTTCTGGACAATCTGCGATACCCCAGAGTGTCCACAGAACGCTTTGTTCGGTAGCAGATCCCATAACGAGTCCTGCAGTAACCTGAAACTTTCTGGAAATGTATCACAAATTACAACTTTTGGAGAAAATATTTTCACATACCCTTTGGGCCCGGAGTGCATAGCTTGCAGGGATCGGTCCAGGACACTACACTCGCGAAGAGTGCTGATAGAAGAACCACACGCAGAAGAAGCCCAAACATTTCAAGAAATTGGCACTTGCATGTCAATCTGTCCTCCTCTGTGCTTTTATAGCAAACCCTGCCATGTTTTCGCAGAGATTGCCCTGCTTGTCAAACACCTCTGACATCGGAAACCTATAAAAGATTTTCTGAGAAAGGGGTTACATCAAAGGTTGTTAGAACGGTAATGTTAATGTGAGCAAGAAAATGATTCATGAAACGTTCTGACGCGATTCATTGCTTGACAAACACACCAGTCAAAATTTGCAGCGCTGTTTATCTAGCTGCACTGAAGAGGCAGGCCTGAGGTAAGTGATTTGTTATTTTTGGATATGTATCTGTGTTAAAGCCTATGACGCAGTACGCGATGGTTGTGAGGAATTCAGAATGTAAGGGAAAAGGTCGTCAATGGAAAGGCGCTTATGAGATGACATATTGTAAAGTTGCGGTCGATAACATACAGGGGCCGGATTCATCAACGCGGCAGTGCTGGGGCCGGATTCATCAACGAAATTTAGCGCTGGTAGGCTGGGTAAGGGTAGCTTCCTACCGAAATTCGCGCGAATGACGCGATTCACGAAACTTTCTACCCACGGTAGCAGCCTACCAAGCCTACCCTGCGCGAATCTCGGGTAGGGTCCTACCAGCGGCGTCCTACCCAGCGAGATTTCGCGCTCTGATGCTGAATTCGCGCGCTCGTCCTTCGGACAGCTGTTTTCAAGCCCCTTGTATAACGGATTTTCGGCAATTTTTATATTTAGTTGGGTGAAGATGTTGTGTTTTCATCATCAATTTCCGCCACCCTCTTCTCAATACATGTTATTTATCGTCAAGGCTTGATTAGTTTCGAATTATTTGGTTGGAGCAAAAATAATTGTGGGTTTTGATAAATAATTTTTTTGACCGGTTGATCTTTTTTGTGGATTTTGATGCTTTTCCATTTGATACCTCTTGTATTTTCTCCTAAAATTTCATCTTTTCTGAACTAAAATTTGAATGTGTTCTAAGTAGTGAATATTCTTGCTGCCTTCAATTTCTATTTCACGCAATGTATTTGAGACCCCAAACTTTGTTAAAAACTACGAGGAATCCCTTGATCCGAAATTTTTTTTTCTTTAATCGGTGGGGTAAGATAGATGAAGAAATGCGCTTTTGAATGCCATATTAAATTTTGCAAAAAGAGCTCGTTTCAGCGAAAAAGTAAGATTAAGTAAAAACCGCAATTATATTTGCACGAAACTGATATGCATCTATGATTTCCCTTTTGTGCGAAAATTGGGTTCTCACAGCTTCGAATTTTCAGGCAAAACAACAATTTACCCAAACGACGAGGGCGGCGAAGGATTGATGATGACGAGATTAGGAAAAAATACAGATTGAAAACATCATCGAAAAAGAACAGCCGTGATCCATTCCCGGTTTTTTTCTAACCTAAACACTATGCGCAAACTAGGTGAATATAAGGTACAAAGCGTTCGCATAAGTACTACGGCAAATCAATCATTACACATTTGGGCCCAAGCTTTTCTGTTACGGCTGATTTTTTGTTTCTTTTGTTTCTAGTTATTGACATCTTCTACGTTGAAATATCGTCTTGGGTACTTTTATGGGACGCCGCAATCCAGCTACATATGAGACGCGAAATCAGTGGAGCATCCCAAAAAAATTTCCCGTTTAATATACACAGCATCCTCATTCTCAATATTCAAACTACATATGTTACAGATTAAAGAACATATCAATGAAATCTACGATTGGAACACAGAATTACTTTATTCATGGTTTTTTGCTTTTTTATGCTCTAGGTTTTGTGAGTTCCCAAAAGTTTAGCTTTTGAAAAGCGATTACGAGCGATGTACAGTAGCCGTCGTTTGTAAAACACGGCGGCTTCGCCACACACAGAACGCTTTTAGGCGTAACTATTTGGTGGAGCTACCCGCGGTAGCATTGCGCTCGTGAATCACAATGTGATGGTTAGGATAGCAATCTACCGTGGGTAGAGCTACCACTGGATAGGGCTACCAGCACTGCCGCGTTGCTGAATCCGGCCCCAGTGGTAGTGCTACCCGCGGTAGATTGCTACCCTAACCATCACACCGTGGTTCACGAGCGCTATGCTACCGTGGGTTGCGCTACCAAGCAGTTACGCCTAAAAGCGTTATGTGTGTGGTGACGCAGCCGTGTTTTACAAACGACGGCTATTGCATATCGCTCGTAATCGCTTTCCGAAAGCTTCAACTTTTGAAGACTCACGAACCTGAAGCATAAAAACGCAGAAAAACTATTAAAAATAAATCTATGTTTGAATCACTTGAAGAATACAGCAGTATGGGAAACGTGACGATGGTTTTCGGTTTTTTTGGTAAACTTTATTATTATGTTCTTTAATCTGTACCATAGTTTGAATATTGAGAATGTGGATGATGTGTATGTATATTATTCGCGACATTTTCGTGGGACGCTAGAATGATTTTGCGTCTCATAGCTGGATTGCAGTACCAATCCCCAAGGCGATTTTTTTACATAGAAAAAATCATCTGTATCAGAAAACAAACAAAAAATCAGCTGTATCAGAAAAGCTTTAGCCTAACTGTGTAATCATTGATTTGCCTCAGTACTTATGCGAATGTTTTATACCTTATACTTACCTAGTTTTCGTATAGTGTTTAGGTTGGGAAAAAACCAAGAGTAGACCACGGCTCTTCATTTTTAATAATGTTTTTAGCCTGCATTTTTCCAAATCTTATCATCATCAAGCCGTCGCAGACCTCGTCCTTTGGGTAAATTAAAAGAGTATTCTATGAAAAAGGGGTCTTCCAAGCGAAAGAGGTTTGGTTGGCGTCAGAAACGTTCCAACAAAAAGGGAACAATAGGCAAGTAGGATGAGGAGAGTCTACAAAAATTGAACAATATTTTCTGAGACTGATTTTACTGGCCGAAACTTCTTAACAGCGAAAACAAACCGTTGCGGTGTTTCACACGGAAGCACTCTGTGGTTCCAAATAGTCTCCGATTATGCGAGTAACGATAAAAATGTATAATTATGTGCACCTACTAGTTATCATTAGAAGGGAAAATGATTTCATTTTTACCTACACAGACGGCTAGCTCCAGCTGCTACGAGAAGCGAACTCAAAGTGCAGCATGAAATAAGAGTATTTTCTTATAATCTCGTCAAGAATAGAAGTCCATTCTTGGAAACCATTGAACTCTTCCTCGTGAAATGCCGCAACGGTTTGTTTTCGCTGTTAAGAAGTTTCGGCCAAGAAAATCAGTCTCAGAAAATATTGTTCAATTTTTGTAGACTCTCCTCATCCTACTTGCCTATTGTTCCCTTTTTGTTGGAACGTTTCTGACGCCAACCAAACCTCTTTCGCTTGGAAGACCCCTTTTTGATAGAATTGTTCACTTTTATTGATATTACGAAGTAATATCTGTAAAAATTTTCAATATTTTCCAAATAGCATGGATTGATATGGCAAAACCCAGCAGACGTTTGAGTGTACACAGGGAACGTTCGAGCGATATAGCGTGCACAACTATATCGCGAAAGTATCCCGCACATTGCATAAAGGTGTCGCCGTCCGGCACACTAAGGCCTCTGGTCCATAACACCTTAGGATCCGTACCTAGGGAGTCATGGAGTCTTTGGCCACAAGCCACAATTTCGCCACCCTGAACTGTCGATCGCTGTCGAGTGATATCCAAAAAACTGCGCTATCCAGACTTCTGAGCTATTTCCATGCACCGTTTGCTGCTTTGCAGGAAACCCGCCTCAAGGATAGACCCGTCATCAGCGTCGGAGAGTACACCATCTACTGCGGTAACGCTGACGATAGGAGAGTGGGAGGCTGTGCAATAGCTGTAAGGAAGGATTTCAATGGTATGGTCAAGGAGTTCGGCTCAACGTCGTGCCGGAATGCATTCGTACGATTGCGGGATCACAGAGGATTCAATCCGTGGATAGTGAGTGCTCATGCGCCCACTGAAACCGCCGAAGACAATTCGAAGGATGCGTTTTATGAGGAACTCAATACGTTGCTGGCCAGGATACCTTGTCGACATGCTGTTGTCGTGGGGATTGACGCAAATGCGAAGATGGGACTTGATCAGGAATCCGAAGTACTCGGTAAATGGTTCTACCCAGTGGAGCAAACATCGGACAATGGCTACCGCCTTGTCGACTTTTGTGAACGCAGTGGTCTGATTATTGCATCGACATTCAAGAGGAATCATCGCCGCCATCAGCTTACGTGGCAGGGACCAACCCGGCTATCTCCAGAAGAGCAGCGGAAGCGGAAGATGACAACTTTGAAACTACAGCTTGACTATGTCCTGACGAGGAATATTCCAGTATCGGACATTCGAAGATCTAGAGCTGTGTGGGATGTCGCATTCGATTCGGATCACCGTCCTGTTCTGTTGAACTTCACTGCGAGGATTCATAAGAGGAAGCGAGGGGCTCAGCCTCTCCAGAGGATTGACATGACAAGTCTCAGAGATGAAGAGTGCAGAAGGAATTTCCGACAACGCGTTTCTATTCACATCGGAGTACGGACTAAGAAGAAACTTTGCGACGCGGATTCTTTTGTCAACTCAGAAGAAACAACATCTACCTACAACAGAGTATGTGCTCTCCGAACTGCAGGAAACTTCGTGGAGGAGAAGCGTCTGAGGAGGAAGTTGCGTCGGCAGCTTCAAAGTGACCGCGAACGAGAGTGGACGTGTAGAGCTAAGGAGTTCGAGAAGGCTTGGGAGGAGAAGAATCCGAAGAAAGCCTACACGTTGCTGCGACAGTATAGCGGGAAGATGAAGAGATGTTCTCCTGTCTTGAACACTACCAATGGAGTTGCAGTTGGTGATGCGACGCTGCCAATATGGAAGGATTACTTCAGTTCACTACTGAATCGTCCAGCGCCATCAGTACCTGAGCTCCCGCATGTTCAGAGAGCACATTACGATGTCAGTGAGGAACCGCCGACTGAGTCTGAAGTTTTGGATTGTGTCCGGAAAATGAAGAATGGAAAGGCAGGTGGAGATGACAACATCACTGCTGAAATGCTGAAAGCTCTTCCTCCGTCTGGGATTCGTGAAATGACCAACACCATCCGTGCCATATGGATGAGCGAAAGGATACCCGATTCGTGGAGACATGCGATCATCGTACCTCTTCACAAGAAGCTATCCGTCACGGATCCTAAGAACTACAGAGGAATCTCTCTACTTCGTGTCATGTACAAGGTTTTAGAACGTATCATTCTCGAGCGACTTATCAAACATCGTGAAGGAACGACCAGAGATGAGCAAGCCGGTTTTCGACCTGGAAGATCGACCATCGACCAAGTGTTCGTCGTGAGAAGAGTAATTGAATCGTGGCAGCGGTTTTCGAAGCCATTACAGCTTGCTTTTTTGGACTTTGAAGCCGCGTTCGACTCTCCTCATCGTGATCGATTGCTCAATGCTCTGCGAGCAGATGGAGTCCCGGAAAAGTGTGTTCGGTTAATCGAGGACATGAACAAAGGAACAACAGCAGCAGTTCGTACACCTGTCGGATTTACGTCAGCTTTCGAGGTGAAAACAGGAGTAAGGCAAGGAGCCGTTGCAGGACCTTTTCTATTCAACTTTGCCGTTGATGACATCTTGCGTAGAGTTGCAGAACAGTTTCCTGCGGACGTGATCCTAACACCATTAGGACGCTCCCTTGTCGACCTGGAGTACGCCGACGACGATGTGTTATTCGCTGAAAACAACACAAGAATGCAAAGGATTGTGAACCTCGTTTCGAAGTATGCCGCAGCCTATGAACTTCGTCTTCGTCCCGACAAATGCAAGCAGATGTGGGTCTCTCAGAGGCCTTCAACTGGAGTTCGTGTGGACGGACAACGTATCGAACTGGTGGACGATTTCTGTTATTTGGGCTGTTTGCTGAAGAACGATGGTAGTTATGCAGCGGATATTCGACAACGATGTGCGAAAGCTACGTCTGCATTCAATTCTCTAACCAAGTGTTTGTGGTCTACCACCATCGCGAAGGAAGTCAAGTTGCGCGTCTACCTATCCGCTATTCGCCCTATCATGATGTACGGATCGGAGACGTGGGCAGCACCGAAAACGCAGATGGAAAGGTTGGATTGCACGGAGAGGAAGCTTTTAGGCGTCTGCTTGGATATTTCTGGCCGCGTGTATGCCATAACGAAGACCTTTACAACGAAATCGACGCAGTACATCAACGCTTGACACGAGGGAGGTGCCAGCATCTCCTAACGCCATCTCAAGCAGCAATGGAAAGTCGACTTCGACTGCTCGGGCATATACTAAGAAGAACGCCGGATCGTCTCGTACAACACGCTTTAAAAATGCTTCCAAATCCTGTCTGGAAACGGCCACCTGGGCGTAGGCGAAAGTTCTGGACGGATGTGGTTAAAGAGGATTTAAAGTCACTCGGCATCGAAAGACAGTTCAGGCGCGATGTTTCGTTTCGCAGGAAATGGAATAGTGACAGCTGGATGGAATGTGTTCAAATTGTGGCTGAAGACCGTGAAAAATGGACACGGCTGACTACTAGGACGGCACACCTCGGTGAAGATGCGGAATGACCGCGTCAGGCGAAAGCCAACCGATTAAGTCAAGTAAGTCAAGATATGACAAACAGTAAGTGAATGACTTGTTGCGCACGCTACAAATAATGCGCGACTCACTTTCCTCGACATCCTGATGACGTCATCAGATGCCGTGTGTACTTTACACGACATCCTGATGACGTCATAAGATGCCCTATGCACTTAGCACGACCTGGGCACGACGTCTTCATGGCGTCAGCAGATGCCCTATTTACTAGGCACGACGTCCTGATGAAGTCATCAGATGCCCTATGTACTTGGCACGACGTTCTGATGACGTTGTCACATGCCCCATGCACTTTGATGACGTCATCAGAGAGTAACAAACTTGTTAGTAACTTCTCCTGTCCCTTCCCTACGAAAAAGTACGTGTTTTAGCGATTTAATCTGCCAACTGATAATATCACTTGATATGATAAGCAGTAATAAGTGAAGTAGTTAATGTTAAACAGTAAGTAACAAACTTTTTAGTCACTTCCCTGTCCCTTCCTACGAAAAAGTACGTGTTTTAGCGATTTCATCTGCCAACTGATAATATCACTTGATATGATAAGCTGTAATAAGTGAAGTAGTTAATGTTAAACAGTAAGTAACAAACTTGTTAGTAACTTCTCCTGTCCCTTCCCTACGAAAAAGTACGTGTTTTAGCGATTTCATCTGCCAACTGATAATATCACTTGATATGATAAGCTGTAATAAGTGAAGTAGTTAATGTTAAACAGTAAGTAACAAACTTGTTAGTCACTTCCCCTGTCCCTTCCCTACGAAAAAGTACGTGTTTTAGCGATTTCATCTGCCAACTGATAATATCACTTGATATGATAAGCAGTAGTAGGTGAAGTAGTTAATGTTAAACAGTAAGTAACAAACTTGTTAGTCACTTTCCTTATCCCATCCCATCAAAAAGTACAGCCTACAACGTGTTTTAGCGATTTGATCTGCCAACTGATAATATCACTTGATATGATAAGCAGTAATAAGTGAAGTAGTTAATGTTAAACAGTAAGTAACAAACTTGTTAGTCACTTTCCTTGTCCCATCCCATCAAAAAGTACAGCCTACAACGTGTTTTAGCGATTCGATCTACCAACTGATAATATCACTTGATATGATAAGCAGTAATAAGTGAAGTAGTTAATGTTAAACAGTAAGTAACAAACTTGTTAGTCACTTTCCTTGTCCCATCCCATCAAAAAGTACAGCCTACAACGTGTTTTAGTGATTTAATCTGCCAACTGATAATATCACTTGATATGATAAGCAGTAATAAGTGAAGTAGTTAATGTTAAACAGTAAGTAACAAACTTGTTAGTCACTTTCCTTGTCCCATCCCATCAAAAAGTACAGCCTACAACGTGTTTTAGCGATTTGATCTACCAACTGATAATATCACTTGATATGATAAGCAGTAATAAGTGAAGTAGTTAATGTAAAACAGTAAGTAACAAACTTGTTAGTCACTTTCCTTGTCCCATCCCATCAAAAAGTACAGCCTACAACGTGTTTTAGTGATTTAATTTGCCAACTGATAATATCACTTGATATGATAAGCAGTAGTAGGTGAAGTAGTTAATGTTAAACAGTAAGTAACAAACTTGTTCGTCACTTTCCTTATCCCATCCCATCAAAAAGTACAGCCTACAACGTGTTTTAGCGATTTGATCTGCCAACTGATAATATCACTTGATATGATAAGCAGTAATAAGTGAAGTAGTTAATGTTAAACAGTAAGTAACAAACTTGTTAGTCACTTTCCTTGTCCCATCCCATCAAAAAGTACAGCCTACAACGTGTTTTAGCGATTTGATCTGCCAACTGATAATATCACTTGATATGATAAGCAGTAATAAGTGAAGTAGTTAATGTTAAACAGTAAGTACTCATTGTCTACCTACTCACCAGCCCGCTTATCTGTCCACATACCAACTTACCTGTATGCCCAACTGATCGCCCGGCAAAACCTCTCCAGCCGCTTCGCGGCTGGAGCGATTTTGCCCAAAAATTAAAAGCTGTGCAATCCCAATTTTTGCGTAAAAAGAGAGTCATAGGTACATAATAGGACAGCTTTCGAGTGAGTAGAGTTTCCAGCGCCGCAGCCGCCGATCTGTTGACTCTAACAACTTGACTGACTCGAGACGCAATTGCGGACCGGAATTTGGCCCAGATTTTCAGAATCTAAATCCACAAAAAAACTCAACCTGACAAAGAAAAATTATTTCTTAACACTCAAAATTGTTTTTGCACCAACCTAATAATTCGAAAATAATCTAGCCTTCACGATAAATAATGTGTATTGAGATGAGAGTGGAGGAATAATAAAAGGGGTCCAAAAACGGCTGAATGGACGAGCGCGTAAATTTGGCATCAGAGCGCGCGATCTCGCCAGGTAGGGCGCTGCTGATAGCACCCTACCCGAGATTCGCGCTGGGTAGGCTTTGGTAGGTTGCTACCGTGGGTAGCAAGTTTCGTGAATCGCGCCATTCGCGCGAATTCCGGTAGGAAGCTACCCTAACCCAGCCTACCAGCGCTAATTTCGTTGATGAATCCAGCCCCAAGGATCAGCGGAGTTTCGCGTTTCGCGTTCCGAGACCCGCAGTTTCGCGCGATTTTGACATTCCGCGTTCTGCATTCCGAAAACCGCACAAAACGCTGCGGAATGCGAAATTATCGGGTCACCTGGAGGGAAGAAAACCGAATAATTTCTGATTTTTTCCGCGTTTCGCGTTCCGAAAACCGCATTCCCGCTGATTTTCAGGCGTTTCGCGCCGATTCCCGAAACCCTAGATTTTTTTTTGTTCCGAAACCCGATTTCCCGAAATTTCATATTTTTATTCCGCTCATCCCTGATGCCCAATATCAGGTAGCCTAAGCTGGCGATGCTCTTAAATGCGGTGTTCACAATAAAAAATGTGTTTCACTTCCCACTAAGAATGGGTAGTAGAGAAGCACACTGTAACGTTAACGTCGAAAGAACGCATGAAATTAAGCCAGAAAGAGCCCCAAAAGGGCCGAAGTTACCACTTTGAGAGCAAGGCAAACCCCAAAACCGAAATTCCCGCCCTCCGAACAAATGAAAACTCGAGATTTTTGAATGAGCGATGATATCAGATCAATAGCCCCACTTTTATTCTCAACTTCTCTCTTCACTCAGGTCAGCTTGCATACATAGGCTTCGATTGATGGAAGTTACAAGCCTTGGACAACTCGTCCACCATGCTTCCCCAGCTCAGTTTTTGAAATCGACAGCAACGAATCCAGCGATTTCCGCCAATTTACCCGATTACCTTACCCACCTGAATCTCCTTACATTTATTTGACCCCCAATTGTTCCTTTTCTCCGTTAGCTTTAATTATGTTAAAATTTAGCGTTAAGACATTCTCCCCACTTTGAATTTTAATTTCATCACCTTTTCCCTCCCCATTCCACCGTTTGATCACCTGATTTTCCCCGTTTACCCCCAACTATTTGGCGTACTTCTCTAAAATTATCAAGTAATCACAACAACCTCCTATTCCTTAATACTATACTTGGGCAAAACTGTAAAAAATGTCGAATTTCGAATATATTCGAAAATCATCTTTTTCGAGTTTCAAATTTTCGAATAAATTCGAAATTAATTTTTTTCGAATTTCAACTTTTCGAATATATTCAAAAACTAAATTTTTCGAATTTCGGATTTTCGAAGGTATTCGAAAAACAGATTTTTCGAATTTCAAATTTTCGAATATAATCGAAAATCAATTTTTTTCGAATTTTCGAACATTTTTTTTTATTTTCGAATAATTTTTTCAATTTTTCGGATAGATTTTCTCGAATTCAAAAATGGTAGCTCCGATTTCGAAAATTTGTTTTGAGCTGTCAATCACTGGGTCAGTCGCGGAGTTGTTGAGGCTTAAGACCAATGGTTTAGTTCTGCGACACCCGGTCGCGTCGCTCTGCACAGCGACATCGACCACCTCCCGCCCTTTAAATCCATCGCTGTCGCAGTGCGCTGCACAGCGACAGCGATAGTATAAACGACAGACATCGACACATTTGCAGTATGTCAGCCCTCTGCGACACGTCGCTGCGACAAACGTGCGACAACTGTTCCTACGACGGCCAGTGCCGTTGCTCCGATGCTGGTCCCGCCATGATTTGTGCTAAATGTCATGACTGTCGCTCATGACAGAGACAATGTATACCAATGGCCTGAGACACTAACTGAATCGTCTCGGCGCAGTGATGATCGCGAACAGGGTACTGCACGAGGTGTAGATCGGCCAGTTTTGCTCAGACCCCCCAGGAACCTTAGTAGGTCAATTTTTTACCTTTTTTTCCCACCCTCACCAAGATCTGATGTGTCCAAGCAGTTTCTCCAGCAGGTCTACATACCTCTAACATTTCAATGCACTAAAAATTCTCTTGTCGTATTCAAATGGTAAGCTTAAAATTGTCAAATGGTTAAAGGCAGTGTCCACGATAAAAACCATGTTTGATTTTCTGGTGAAGGTCGGCAGCTGCGGGGCCTAGCGCAACACTAACGTTGAAAAAACCAAGAAAGTGAGCTCGGAACGGTCCCCTACAGCCCCAAAGTTGGACACCCGTCAGCTCGTTACACCCCAGATGCACTTTCCACGCCCACCGACGTGAACAAATGAATGCTCGAGATCGGGAGATAGGCGATGATTTCCAATCAGTAGCCTTGTTCTTCCCTTTATTTTCAACTTCTCTCTTTACTCAGGTCAGCTTGCCTACATCTTCTTCTTCTTCTTCAGCGTTTGTCCCGCATTGTAGCGGGGTCCGCTTTTCTCGAACGTTGCCGCCATTTGACCTTGTCAACCGCGTTGTCAGGATGGAGGCCTGCAATTTTCATATCGTTGTGCAAGACATCCAGCCATCTCTGCTTAGGTCGTCCTCTTGGTCGGTGGCCCGTCATTTGGAGCAGCATAGCCGCTTTCGCTATCGAGTGTTCTCCAGCTCGCAGAACGTGCCCATCAGGGCTGTGCGTAACTGAATTTTGTAATTTCGTAAATCGTAAATCGTAATTTTTGAAATTCCTCGTAATTCGTAAATCGTAACTGATAATGAGTAATAAGCCCACACATGACCCTAACCTCATTCGATGTGGAAACACCGTAGCATTTCAGTGATGAGGTGTCTCCATATCGAAGGAAGTTGGAGGTTGGGTTTCAAAGTGACATTTCTAGAGCAGCACTTGAATAAATATTCAGTACACATACGCGGGGTAGTAACGACTTTAATAGACAAAATGGAAACTCTAAGTTTATTTAAAGGCACTGTTCGGGATAAACTTCATCCTCGAATTTTTCATAACAAACGCTTCTCGTGGCTCTCAGAAGCAGAAGCAGAAAAAACGGGACGAAAAGCTACCCAGGAGCCACAAAACGGCTTAGAAAAGTGGGCAAACCCCGCAGCTGTGGGCAAGTCCCGCCTCTTTCCGCCCCTCGATGTGAACAAATGAACACTCGAGATCGTGAGATGAGCGATGGCTTCCGATCAAAAGCCCCGTTCTTCCCTTCATTCTCAACTTCTCTCTTTACTCAGGTCAGCTCGCATAAATTGGCTGCAAAAGACGGAAGTTACAAGCCTCGGAAAACTCGTCCACCATGCCTCCCTAGCTCAATTTTTGAGGAACCATAACCCCATTCCCAGAAGGTTTTGTACAATTTTAGAAGCATCACTGGAATGAAAATGGGAACGGTTTCAAGATAGGCAAAAAAACAGAAAATCGATTTTTATCGCGAACAGTGCCTTTAAGTACCACCACACCTGTGCCAGGTTTCGTACAACTTTTGAATACGAAAGCATAGGGAATTATCGCTCTACCAAACACAGTTCAGTTGAAGCCAAGGAGGGCAACACTGTGATGAGAAAAAATTTACGGTTGGATAGTTTTAGCCTTAACCTTTTAAGGAAGGATGCTTGGATAAGGTGGCCATTTCAAAGGGGATATACATTTCCCTTTGAATATATACATTTACAAAACCACTTGTTGACGCAGAAAACGAGTCTGCTCTCTATATTTGTAAAGCGTTGCTCTGAACGGAGTTATAAGCGTTCCTCCCCATAAGCGTAAGTTTGTTGAGATGGAGACGGCGGTACGAGTGGTGAAGGTTGTTTAGGATTCTGAAATGCAAAAGGGTGAGGGCTCCCTCTAAATCTGTGCTTTCAAAAATTAGAAGAAAAAATCAAAAATTCAAAAATTCTTTTCTTTTGCGTTCAGAATTTGCTCCTCATTGAAACATTTGAAAACTTCTTTGAAAAAGTAGGAGACTCTGCAGCCATAATTTCTTAGAATTATTTCAAACCAAATTTTGAAATTACGGATTACGGCAGAAATGAAATTACGGCAGATTTGAATTCACGAAGTTCCACTTTTTTGTTTGTATCTTTTTAACCGCTAAAGATGAATGCGTGGGGAAGGTTGTTTTTGAAATCTCCGCAAAATTCTGCAACGAAGTGTATATTGGGTTCCAACCTTTACTCGCTCCATGAGCCAGCCAGGTCTTTGGAGCCGAGCCCCATATTTACTGTCTATTTATGTGGGAATGGAATTACTGTCCGCAGCTGCAGGCGACCGCTTTAGAAGTTTACAGAGAGCTAGAAGATAGTGGTGCGGGGACGAATATCAATCATGTCAGGACCTCGCGGTCACAGCATGATTCTGTTTGCAGTAAGTGTTGCAACAGCGGTTGTCTGTAACTGCGGACCGAAATTTTGGTCCGATACAGACTGCAGCTCCACCAAAGGTCTGCGTCCCTGGTGTTCATCATGTGACAAGAGCATTCCATGGAAGTAAGTAGCTGTGAAGCTACCGACCTGGCTCGGCTTGGGGCAAGGGAAAGGTTGGAACCAAATAATAAGCTTGGGTCCGTCAGAGTGAGAAGGGGAGCGATTGGTCATTCCTAAAGCTCGTTAGCAACAATTATAGTTCTCCATGACTGACCTACTGCTGACTTCGACCGGCCGGGCATGCACGGGTACGGGTTCACCGAAAATTAAAAATTTGAAGAGTAATCAAATATTAGGGGCGTGTCAAATTTGAAAGTGTTGAAGTTGTGTCGTATTGAAAGTGTTAAATTTATATTTGTACTAGACCGCCGATTGGAATAGCTCATTTAACCGCGTTTTCACGTTTTATTACGATTTGTTACGATTCGTTACGATTTTGGTCCCAAATTTCGTAAATCGTAAATCGTAAAAAAAATGCCAAAAACGCCCGTAATTCGTAAATCGTAAACCGTAATTCGTAATTACGCACAGCCCTGGTGCCCATACCATCTAAGGCGATTTTCGCAAAGTTTGTCCGGAATGGGCGCGACACCGAATCTTTCACGCACATCTTCATTCCGAACTCGATCCAATCGGGTCAATCCACCACTCCACCTGAACATCTTCGTTTCCATCACGCCGAGCAGTCGTTCTGCTTCCTTGGTCATTGGATAACACTCTGTGCCATACAGTGCGACGGGCCTCACAACCGAACGATAAATCTTTGACTTGAGCCTGTCGCATACCTTTTTATCACAGGGTACTCCACTCGCGGTACGCCACTTCAACCAAGCAGCATTGATGCGTGCGTCGACTTCAGCCGTCAGCGTCCCATCATCGCAAAGCGTTGATCCAAGATATCGAAACGTATGCGCTTTCGGCAAGACTGTGTTGTCGACTTGGATGGAATCGTCACAACTCGCATTTGTCATGTATTCGGTTTTCTTTTTATTGAGTCGTAAGCCTAATGCTGCCAGTCTGTCGTGCCAAGCTTGAACTTGTGCTTGGAGATTTCCTTTGCTGTCTGGAGGAGAGCATCACGTCGTCAGCATACAACAGTGTCCAAGGTGCTGAACTCTGAAAACCTCGTGTGACAGCTGTCAGCTGTGTGTCAGCTTGCCTACATCGGCTGGAAAAATAAGTTACAAGCCTCGGACAACTCGTCCACCATGCTTCCCAGCTCAATTTTTGAGGGACCATAACTCCGTCTCTACAAGGTCTTGTACGATTCCGGAAAACATTATTGGAATCAGCACGGGACCATCTTCAAGATGGGCGGGAAAGCAGAAAAACTATTCCTATCGTGAACACTGCCTTTAAAAACTAAATTCGGCAGCTCGAAGCCAGTCGGGGGTTGAGTCAAAAAGTTTGCAGCATGCTCCAGACTGTCGGGGCTTAGTACGTCGGTACAATACCGTTAGTACGCCAGGGCGAACCTGGCGTACTAACGTTCGTTGTGTGCAGGAGCTGCTGGTTGCAGCAGCAGATCCAGCCAACGTGTGCTTGCGTAATAACGCTCATCATCGACAAAACTTGGACTGCCACCCTCCTTACCGATGTTGGGTATAATTCTTGTCACGGAAAGCAGCAAGGAGGCCATCCTCAAAAAATGCCCTTTGTTGCGGTCCGCAACAAAAGCATCATCTTGGCCACGGTCCACAAACAAGGAGGCTTCCCTCGCGATGGGCCATGGGGATGATCCGCAAAGCGTTCAATATTAACGTCCGTAAAGTGACACAAGGTCACCTCGGACTGGCCTCCAACGGCCAACTGCCCTCTCAGCGAGTATGGCTGCCTTATATACCCGCCGCCGTCGTACAAGAGGATGCTGCAGTGTTCATTCGTATTAGACAAATCAATGGAGGAGAGTGGCAGCAGACACTAGGAGAGAGGGGCTGGCGATAGTAAGCGTGCCACGATAAACAAAGTGCTAGTACGCCAGCACAAGCAGCAGAAGCTCCTGGTCGTTGCAGCATATCCTGCTGTCACCAGCAGCTACAGCACAGGTGCTGCCGATCCCTTTGTGCCGGCGTACTAACGGTATTGAGCCGACGTACTGAGCCCCGAATGTCCGAGATGCTTTCAAAAGTCGATCAGATGTCGGATGAGATGGTGATTACGCTCTTTGATCATTCGAAATTTAAAAAAATTCAAAAACGTTAACGCTAAAGTACTCGAATTCCAAATATTATTCTGAAGTCTGCTTTTGAAATATTCGAATTCCAAATCATATTCGGACGCTAATTTATGATTCATTCAAAATTCGAATACTATTCGGAACCGCTTTTTTCAATTTCAAACTTTGGATAATTCGAAAAATCATTCGAAAAATTCTCAACGATTATAATTCGGTTCGGGGTATAACCCCACAGACTTCACTAAGCAAACACGCGAAAAAAAACGCGGAAAAATCAAAATAACAGAAAAACATAACCCAGGAGAAATTAATCAGCAGTTTCCTATTTACTGCTCTACTGCCCTAGTCTTGTTAATAAGCTTCAAACATTTTTTAAGAACCGGAGATTCTGCAAGGAGAGGTGTGCTGAGAAATCGTCTTTCACCCAATAAAATCAAAACTACAATATAGCCACACATTAATCTGCCTACCACAGGAATGTTACGTGGATTAGCCCCAAGAAAAAGAGACTTATTACTTAACTCATGGAAATGACCCAACAAGGAACCAATTAAAAGGAAGTAGGGGTACATAGATGTGTCGATATCGATCAAGGTTCAAAGCGCTAGAGTGTGAGGACAGGACGTCGTCTTTGAATTTCGTAATGCGCGCGGCAGTCAACGCGTGGCCCGGAGAGCAATCTGACGTTGCACTGCACGTTGCAATCACAACCGGAACGCACTGCAAGTTCGAATATAAACTGCTCTGCGTTTCGGTTACAGTGGGCGGGGAGAGGCGGAGCCGGTTCCGGTCCGGGCCTGCTGCTGTCTGAGTTGTTGGAATTCATCCATTCATCGAGCCGCTATCGAGTTCGAAAATCTGCTAGAGGGTCGGGCCTGTGGTGGTCGGTTATAGCTCGCTTATTTGAAGGAACTATGATCTCGCATCTGGCCCATGTTATACAGGAGGGGTCTTCTACACAAATATATGAAAATCTCAAAATTTATATCTGAGGGTGTACTGTGCCTTCAATAACTGTCAATAGGACTACTCGATGTGGCTCTACAGAAGCCGTGGAAGGAACAGGGAGGATTCAGCCTTCCACAGTCAAGCCCGCTTCGAATCGGTATTCCAGACCGATGCAATTATCGCAAGCAGGGTGTCGTATAATGAATATGGAGAGCAAAGGGAGGGATGCACGTTGCGTCGATTGGGAGGGGTCGCTTCACCTGCTGAGCCCTTGATTTCTCTAGCGATTCCATATAAGTATATGACTTAAGGTAAAAGTTAGGAGATCCACCAGAACAAAGTTAATCTCTTATAGCCGGCCAGATTGTCTTGTTTCTGCCGGAAGATTGAAAACATTCTCCATTTTATGGTATTACCCACCATTGATTTTCACATCTAACCTCCAGATTACGACTGGGGTATTTTTGTGGCTCTTCACCAAGAAGAGAACACGTCTCAGAATTATCCGAAATTTCATTCTTTCACAATTCCAGAAAGTCCCATCACCAAAAAGGCTATGGAAGCGGGTGAACGTTTCCGTCGGATTCCAATTTCTGAAAGGTTTCAAACTCAGCGGAGTAATTTGAGACAAAAATTAATAATTGAAATCATCCGGAGACTGATCTCGTGCAAAGCAAACTAAGCTCTTCCCCACTGGTGGTTCAGTGTGTGACTTCCCTGCCCCCAACAGTTTTCGTGATGCAACCTTAGGTGGATGAAGGACACGCTGAGTGGTGGAGGTGTTTCTTGGACTAGGGGGCGAATACTAACTTTGAAACACGTTTAGGCCTCTTATGACAACGGCTGTGTCGTATACTTGGGCATCGAATAATTTCGAATGATGCGATAAATAAATTTTTCTTCTCAATGTTACAACGAATCGAGCTTTCTCTGGTTTTCAGACAACAACTAGGGGGGAACCTTCTTATAAGTTAGGTTAGAGTAGAACTATTTGCATTCATAAAGTCACAATTATCAATTATTCGAAAAAAAATAGTCGACTTCGACTATTAGTCGACTTATTTCCTGGAAAACTGGTATTTGTGCTTTTGTGAATGAAAAGAATTCTACTTTGCCACGAATTATGACAAGACTACCCTAACTTCATGCCTGAAAACCAAAATTAGGTCAAATCATTCTGACTCTGCAAAGAAAAATTGATTTTTCGGATGATTCGAAATTATTCGATGCCCAAGTATACTGTGTCGAAACGTGAAGCCGACCTACGAACATACGACCCAAAAACTCAGAGGGCTACAGAGGTACTAATAACGTTGCAGGGTTTCCCCGAGTTTGCAATGAACACTACCTATTTCAATAATTCATAGCATTACTGTATAGATGTCTGCCTGGCTCACATGAGTGCGGGCGGAGCAAGCAGCTGAGTAGTCGATCATACTTGGGCATCGAATAATTTCGAATCATCCGAGAGCATCAATCTTTCTCCCCAGAGTCAGAATGGTTTGAGCTAATTTTGGTTTTCAGGCATCAGGTTAGGGATAGTCTTCTCATAATTGATGACAAAGTAGAATTCAGTGCATTCACAAAATCACAAAAATCAGGTTTTCAGGAAATAAGTCGACTAATAGACGAACTCGACTATTTTTATCAAATAATTGATAATTGTGATCCAATGAATGCATTTGATTCTACTCTAACCTAACTTATGAGAAGTTTCCCCCCTACTTGTTGTCTGAAAACCTGAGAAAGTTCGATTCGTTTTAACATTTAGGAGAAAAATTCATTTATATGATGATCCGAAATTATTCGATGTCCAAGTATAGTCGGCCATAGCAAAACACACCACTGGTAAGAAGATTTTGGTATGAAACACCAATTAAGCGTCTCTTCGTTCGGCTCACACAATGAGGAAGAAATGCCATTAAGCTATAGCGCAGAGATTGCTAACTTTTATTCGTCTGATCTTAAACATGTATAAGTTTTATTCGGTTTCTTTGTCAGCAGTATTGTTGAAGACATTGGCTGACTGTGTTGAAGAGATTCTTAACACGCTGAAGTGGTGGGTTGTCTCCTCCTCTATAACTGCTCCACCACACCATCTGAAAAGTATTTAGTAATTCAAATACTATATTCAAGTTAGTATGGCCATTACGCTCAATAAGATCCCCTCAATCGCATCAATAAGTGAATGAGTCATTCATCCATTTATTTACTTATTCATTCATTTTTTCATTCATTCATTCATTCATTCATTCATTCATTCATTCATTCATTCATTCATTCATTCATTCATTCATTCATTCATTCATTCATTCATTCATTCATTCATTCATTCAGAGGAACAACAGAGGAACAACAGCAGCAGTTCGTACACCTGTCGGATTTACGTCAGCTTTCGAGGTGAAAACAGGAGTAAGGCAAGGAGCCGTTGCAGGACCTTTTCTTTTCAACTTCGCCGTTGATGACATCATGCGTAGAGTTGCAGAACAGTTTCCTGCGGATGTGATCCTAACACCATCAAAACGCTCCCTTGTCGACCTGGAGTACACCGACGACATTGTGTTATTCGCTGAAAACAAGGCAAAACTGCAAAGGATTGTGAACCTCGTTTCGAAGTATGCCGCAGCCTATGGACCTCGTCTTCGTCCCGACAAATGCAAGCAGATGTGTGTCTCTCAGAGGCCTTCAACGGGAGTTTGTGTGGACGGACAACGTATGGACCTGGTGGACGATTTCTGTTGTTTGGGCTGTTTGCTGAAGAACGATTTTAGTTATGCAGCGGATATTCAACAACGATGTGCGAAAGCTACGTCTGCATTGAATTCTCTAACCAAGTGTTTCTGGTCTACTCCCATCGCGAAGGAAGTCAAGTTGAGCGTCTACCTATCCGCTATTCGCCCTATCATGATGTACGTATCGGAGACGTGGGCAGCACCGAAGACGCAGATGGAAAGGTTGGATCGCACGGATAGGAAGCTTTTCGGGCGTTTGCTTGAGTATTTCTGGCCGCGCGTATGCCATAACGAAGATCTCTACAAGGAAATCGACGCAGTACATCAACGCTTGACACGAGGGAGGTGCCAGGATCTCCTAACGCCATCTCAAGCAGCCATGGAAAGTCGACTTCGACTGCTCGGGCATATACTAAGAAGAACGCCGGACCGTCTCGTACAACACGCTTTAAAAATGCTTCCAAATCCTATCTGGAAACGGCCACCTGGGCGTAGGCGAAAGTTCTGGACGGATGTGGTTAAAGAGGATTTGAGGCCACTCGGCATCGAAAGACAGTTCAGGCGCGATGTTTCGTTTCGCAGGAAATGGAATAGTGACAGCTGGATGGAATGTGTTCAAATTGTGGCTGAAGACCGTGAAAAATGGACACGGCTGACTACTAGGACGGCACATCTCGGTGAAGATGCGGAATGACCGCGTCAGGCGAAAGCCAACCGATTAAGTCAGTAAGTAAGTCATTCATTCATTAATTCATTCATTCATTTATTCACTCATTCATTCATTCATTCATTCATTCATTCATTCATTCATCCATTCATTCATTCATTCATTCATTCATTCATTCATTCATTCATTCATTCATCCGTTCATTCATTCACTCGAGCACTTCTTGGTGGAAAAATTCAATCATGGTTAATTAAAGGCAGCATACACGCTCGCAAGCATAAAGCCGAGATAACAGAAATCGCATTGAGCAGCTAGTCAACGACGGCTTGAGTTGAAAACTGTTCAGGATGACAATATTTGACATCGTTTGAGTACGACGCTCAGAATACACCCACTCGAGCAATGAGAATGAGAAATGAAACCTATAAAACATGAGATAAGTTACAGTGATAGCACTAGCGATTGGGAGTGCAGCCGAGAGAAACAGCTTTGATTTATTTCTGAATATAACATGTCTGGGTATACCTATTGACTCTCGTCCACACTTTCGAGAATGCCGCTCTACTTTGGCTGGACCTCTTGAAATGGAGGATTTTATCAGTGCACAAACATGTTATATTGAGGTAACTCGAGTTTTTTCTCTACTGCACTCCCTTTTATAGTGCTATCAATCTAAGTTATCGCATGTTTTCTCAAGTATCGATTCTCATTCTGTTACTCGAAGGGGTGTGAAAATACGGGCGTGGAAGGCAAGATTGCTCAAACATTGTCAAATATTGTCATCCTGACAGTTTTCAGCGCTTCAAACGTCGCTGACGACATAGTACGAGCCGTGCGGACTCATTCATGCTGTTATCTCGACTATGCTTGCGAGCGTGTATGCATGCCTTAATTAATATCATAAAACTTACATTTCCTTTCAGATCGATAAAAAAGGGTAGTCAGGTGAGAGCTTCCGTCGTCGGTATCACTTTCTTAGCCAAGGTAGTCTGGAAAGGAACGAGTCTGAACTGGCTGTGGACACTTACGAAAACGTTTATTCAACATGCGAATACTCGAGGAACGAAGATTGTCGCAATCTACGCACGCCGGTCCTAAGCCGCAAAGTGCACGCTGACTGCGAAAGCATGCTGCGGCGCCATTGCGAGCATCCTTAGACAAGGGATGTGGGATCACCCGGGCGGTTTTCGCCTTTCGTTTCCGGGTGATCCCACATCCCTGTCTGAGGACTACTCGCAACCGCGCCGCAGCAAGTTTCCTTAGCAATCAGCGTGCGCACTTTGACTGACTGAACGCGAAAGCGTAGATGACCTGTACTCACCGTTTTTTCATTCGGTTTTATGTATGTTGACAGCTCAGCTTCAGTGTCGCGCTGTCGTAGCTAAGATCTCCGATGCATGATTTCAAAGCGGAGGATAAAGTTCTATAAGTGTGACGTTATTTATGCGTCTTAAATGTAGAGACATTCATAATACCCCTTTCACTCTAATATTCAGAAATCTCGCGCATAGTTTACGTACGTCAATAAGCTTCCAAGGTCCAGGATCTGTCTACGCTAGCTGCCAAGTCCGAGCAGGATAGCTCGACGAGTTCTTTATTGAACTGAAACTCATAGCTGACTTGGATTTCCATTATTTATTTATTAAGAACCATTTTCGGAACGAGTACAATTGTCCGAACTTATAGCTGACAAGTGCTCAAAAGCTGCATTATTTTATCGAAAATCCGGAAACTAACCTCATAATCGTGTTCAAGCGTTCAAAACTAGACTAACAGCGATCTTTCAGGACTATGTACGGATTTTCGGCTGGGAACATTGTCGATTAAGTCTCGTTGAGTGCTAACGCCGTATCGCGAGCGTGGGATAGACTGGGTAGAAGTCAGATGGTGGAGCCCGCTTCCCATGATTAAATGATCACTTATGTATGATTATGAAGTGAATTTCTGTCTTATTATGTACCTAAATCGAGGTCACTTCTAGTCATGGGGTTATGAGCTCGTGAAACTTGATTTTTGAAGTGTTTTGAAGAGTTCGACACCAATTCAAATGCTAACTTTTTACCAAACTTCGAATAATAAATTTCCAAATTCTCAGCTAAAAGCCGATCTTCCGTGAACAACTAGTTTTCGAAAAGGTAGAGTTGACACGATAAGTAATAGTGAGTACAAGATTAATTCATTCATTCAATTCATTTACTAACTCATTCGAAAACTAGACGCTAGTTTTCGAATGAATTAATAACTCCATTACCATGTTTTAAGAATACGCCGACTGAATTTAAAATTCGGATGACCATTTTTGCAAGAAAAATCTCGGGTTAATGGGTTTTTGTTTGAAGAAAGCTTTTTTTAAATAAATCATTGAATGAAGAAATGTATTCGAATGAGGCATTTTCTTCAAATTTCCGATTGAATGAACTTCGTCAAAATTATTTCGAATGAATGGAAGTTTTCGAAAACTTGTCCTCTATTCCATTCGAATGATCGGGAAATCCGTCCGTATATTTAAATAAAAATTGGAATTTCGGATTTATTACGAAATATTACTCGAGTGTTTTCCAAATTTTTCAGTGGCAAAGAGTATTCGAATGTCGTGACCCAAACTTGTTCGAATATTCGGAAATCTCCATATTTCAGTTTTCAAGAAAGCAAATATTAGAAGAACCGGGTAATGTGAAATCTAGAATGAATCGAATATACGAGACACCGATTAATGCTGAATTCCGAAACAAGCGATCACTAGATAGAGCAAATAATCTATTCCCCAAGATGAACCGGAGGCCAGAGGAAATTAAGAATCCTGATTCATGGACGAATCGAATTGAAAATAAATTGCGTTTGAGGTTCTTGAACAAATCGATTATTTCATTAGTTCAAATATTCTTCGAATAACTTTTCGATTCGGTCCCAAGTCTAGTTAAAACCTTAAGCAAAATGACTCAAAAAAAAATTAATACAAAAAAAGTGAAGGGTGCTCATCGATCACGGGATCTATTTTCAGGGGAGAATTCTCCAGTTTTGGAGTAGCTATGATCGCCAAGTGTTCCTTGTTAAAAACTAATATTATATCGCCTTCTTATGTGAAACTGAGGACAGGGCTCAAACCGCAGTGAAATTAAATCTTCCTTCAACTTTGCCAATCTGAATATTTCTATAAACTAATTCGATATTTAGATGTCAGGTGCATAGCTCTGTACGTAGTACGCAAAAGCGCGTCGCCGCTCCAGTTTGCCGCGACCCGTTCATAGCATTTGGAGATCGGCTGCGGCGCGAAATCTTGGGCGGCGCGGCACGCCGCGCCGCCTCCGCCGCTCCTTTCAGCGGCGGGACTCTATTCGACCCTTACCTCGGCGCCGCTCCTTTCATGCGGCGGGACTATTCGACCCCTTATACCAACAATTAGAGGGCTCTCGAAGCGTTTTAGAAAAATATTCCAGATTTGACTAAAAAATCGCTCTGGGGGGTTACTTGGAGCGCTGATCACGAATCTGAGACTCATTTATCGATTTTCCGAAATTTTCGACTGTATTCGTTCACATATTCCCATCAGGGGAGAATTTGATGGCAAATTGCGACTTTTGACGATTTCCGGAATGTGACGACAGATGTGGGTCAAGTCGTTTTCTGGGGTTATTTGGAGTGCTGAACACGAATCTGATGTCGGTTTATCGATTTTTGGCAGCTTACGGTAGATTACGGTGGGTATACGGTAGTTTGGTCAAAGTCTCAGATTTGTCTCAAAGTTTCTGTGTGGGGGTTATTTGGGGTGCTGAATACGAATTTGATGTCCATTTGTCGATTATCGGAATATTGAGGTAGGTTTTGTCTCCTAAATGGCATGTTACCTACCGTAACCTACAGTAAACCTTAAAATTTGGGCAAGCAAACCACAGATTCGTGTTCAGCATCCCAGATTACCCCTACATACATGTTTTTAGCGAAATCAGGAGAAAAATTTAAAAACACCCTAAAAATTCCATGGGGGGTACCCTTACCTTGCCGCGAAGCTTTAAAAAACGCTCATAACTTTTTCAGAGTGGGTCTAGGCAGCTGCGATGGGCATATTCGGACTTTTCGTCCGAAAATGGTTCTAGAAAAGTACATTTCATTTGGAATGGTCACTATGACTTATTGTGGTTCCCTTGTTAAGTCCAATTCTTATGTGGCGAGAAAGTAGAAGCTTGCGGTGCATCAAGTAGATTCTTCGACCAGCACTAGTTCTTCTCGGAAAATCTTTCATTGAGTTTCGCGCGCGGATACGAGAGAAGATGCCTGGATTCAAGACTTGAAATTCACACGGACTCTGTCTCAAAGTGCTCTACAAAGAACATTGTAATTCGGAATTGAACGCTTATTGATTGAACGCTTATTTCTTTAGCAAAATACTGGCAATAGATTGATCAATTATATCAATAAATTGATTGAACGCTTATTTCTCTAGCAAAATACTGGCTCCTGATGATATTTGAAAAGTACCTGCATGTCAGCGTTTGCGGCTGAGTACGCAGGTGCATCTTTTTGTGGAACATCATATCGCGGAGGATTATGCTCAGGTGAAGCAGGAGACGTAGGATCAACGAAAGGCGGAGGCGGGCCAGCAGGAGGAAGAGGAGGTGGAGAGGGAGGGAAACTGTTAGAAGGAGGTTGAACATTATACTGCGCCTGAAAACGTATGATTTTGCAGAAGAAGTATTGAATCAATTCCAGTGCGATAACACCTTCCGAACCTAGTGTGAAGATGCGCATAATGGGCTGAAAAAGACTAAACGTCAAAGACACCACCTGAACTGTAAGAAGATAGAAACAGGCGAGCGCAAAAACGAGCATTCTGTGCTTGCTCATACTTCCATTCAGAAAAAGGTTACTTTTATTCCAGCTCGCCTAGATTATTATTCACAAATCAAACATGAAAAGCTGTCAACAAACAAACAGTAAACCTAGCACGCAAATAGAACGATAAATACGAATGGATTATGCAGTTAGGTAATCAGCTTACCCGAATTACGCCTGCATAACTTTGTAGAACGATGTTGTTCCAAAACAATGTCACACTCGAGGCGTTTTACATACATTTTTAGACACCGAAAGGACTTCCGTGGTTCTTGGACGAAAAGAGCTACTCTAAACAGCACCGCGCTAACGGGTTTACATCCGCGCCAACGCGGCGGCATGGATGTCGATCATCGGCGATACAATAAAATACGCCAACATTGATGGGGCGCAAAGTGCTCTAGAGCGCGCTATTATTCACAAAAAATAACTTGGTATACGAGACGATGCCTTCCCAAGTGTATCTCACTACACATGCCACCAGTTTGATGGTTAGGGCTCATGATAAACCGCAGATTGAAGGTACATAAAATCCGAAGACGAACGAATTGATCCTTATAAGTTATCCGTTTATCCGTTATCCGAGGCTTTCAACCCTATTGGTTATTCCAACCGTCATCTGCTTATTTTTGAACCGGATAATGGACGAAAATCGTATCACAGTTTTCGCATAATGTTTGGAAAATTCCGACAATGGACCAAACCCATAGGATTTCAATGACAGCTTCATAGCGGAGTCTTAACAGATTGCCAGGCTTTTTGAAATCATCTGTTTTCAATCAATTCTGGTCAAGATGTCTCCACAATCTAAGCTCTCCAAGTCTGGAAATTATACGGCGGCGAATCAAAAAAACTTTCGAATCAGCGAGTCCTCGATCAATTCGAAATGTCATATTTTCAAATAATTCCATTTTCGACTAACGCGGTTTTTCAGAATTTCAAATAATCCAGTTTTTGGCTAACTCGATTTTTCGAATAATCGAGTTATCTCGATTTTTGAAGTTTTCGATTCACCGTGTAGCCGAATAACTTGATGTCGACTATTCAGTCGATACCAAAACTCGATGGCTTGACTCTGCATAAGCATACTGAGTGCCTCAAGGCTTTGGCTAGCTACGGCAAGTAGCGTCTACTACCCTGATGACTTCGGCCGGGAAATCAGCTACGGGCCTGTCTAATAAGTACTGCCGGACTGCCTTGCTGGCATGGTTTCCCTTTTCGATTTAATCTGACGCAAGGACCAGCCGGCTGGCCGTGCAGGGTTGGCGGCCTCACTGGAGCGTGAGGTTTCGATTAGCGTTGGGTGATCTACCGTCGCAGCCCTGTCCATTGATCAGACTAAATTATTACGTGAAATCCACTTGATAGGCGAATCTGCCGGGTTCGCAGAAGAATCCAGGCATTGCGGCTCTCAGCTGAAAATCGCCAAGGTTTCAAACTGTAGATTCGTGGTGCGCTGCAGCTCCTATGCAAGTTTGCGTTAGGACTGAGGTGAGCAGTTGGCTCACGGCAGCATCCATGCAGAATCTTTCAGAGCTCACAACTCTGTCGCTATCATTACAGCGTGCGTTTGATCCTGCTTAGCACAGACCGCTGCTCAAGTTTTGAAGCATATTTTCAGCATCTCGAGAGTATTGATTGACATTTTCCCAGTTTTCACGAAGCATGTGTTGACAATAGGTCCTTTCGCTGCTGTTTATCGTGTTAACGTTAAAGGCAGCAGACACGCTCAAAAATGATATCAATTTTATGGATTGAATTGAAGGTCTGCAGCTGTTAGTATTCAGAAATAACGAAAAAGGTGAAAACAAATCGACGGAAATTAAGATATAACGGTAAGTTCTATATTGGCCCAGAAATGGACGAGTTGTACGGCACTGGCTGAAATACCGGAGCTAGCAACAAATTTGTTGCGATAACGACGCTAATGTACTCGTACTGCCCTTTCTGGAACCCTTACGCCGTTAGAAGCCTAAAAGGAGTAATCTAAAGTGGCCGCAATCGAGCATTGAAAACCTGTATGGAGGGGCGGAGCCGTATCGATGGGCGGAGCGAGGACGATTTCGTGACTGACTACGGCTCACATACGCTCATCTGGACTCGTTTTTAACGCTTGCAACTCCGTGAGGGCTCTTCTAGGGCCTGCACGACCCCAATAATGTAGTTATCTCAACAACTTTTTCGAGCGTGTCTGCTGCCTCTAAGCGTCGTTGGCAACAGTAAATGTTGAATGTTTTCTCTTCATTCGCTCCATTATTAATTTATGACCCTTGCGTCTTTATCGTGTAGCTTGCGTGACTTTGGTTTTTTTTCTCCTTTTGTACGCCTACTTTTTCATTTTCTCATTTCTTGCAGAAGTTTTTCGATGATGGATGGTTTACGGTTTAAGGGTACGAATAAGAGACACCGCTGCCTCGTTTCAATAGACTTCCATCGAATTCTCCCAACGAAAGTATTGAAGAAGTGCTATCGGGTGTTTTTCAACGAATAGTTTATTCGCTCAATTTTGGAAATTAGAACATTCAGTGAATAAGGCCGAAAATTACTACATATTAATCGTAATTTTTGGCCTTGTCGGGAAGCGGGCATTGCTCACCTGCGCGTGCTGCGTCGTGGTCAGTGAGCGCTCTGCGCGGCAAAAGAGTCGATTCTTTGTCTCAACCTTTGAATTCACCGCGTATTAAAAATTTCCCTGAGTTCCACGTTTCCTCCTGATCAAATTGGATTTCGGTAGTTTTTCAGATTCGTTCTTCGCTAGCTGTATACGTGTACATAGCTCGGACATACAGAGATAAGTCAACCTTTGTGAACGAATAGGTGAATTTTCGCAACCCGTGAGCATCGTATTCGTTGTGTTCAACTAAACTCCCAAAATTCTCCACACAAGGTCAGGGACTACGTAAAATTGAAAGTGTGTAAGTAGTGTTCTGCAGTTCCTGTGTATTTATCGAGATCATATACAGGCTATAAAACGGCGAAATTCACTTGGTTCCTACGCGTGCTGGTGCGGAGAGGAGGTTAGAGGCAGTGAGAGAGCGTAGGGCAGACGGAGACCGAGGCAACGCGCGCGCCGTTCGCTTCTCGAATAATGTGAATTACTAAGTTTTCTAGAGGGTATACTGCCGTTCCTAAGTCTAATTTGGATCCGCATTTGCGGACAACGGCTGTTGCATCACGCAGCAGGATGATCATGCTGGGACCACTCGGTCCACTACTCACCTTTCTCCCAGCACGACTATCATCATGTCGCGTGCCGCAACAGCCGTAGTCTGCAATTGCAGACCGGAGTTTGGTTCCGAGAACGACAATACATTCTGCTGTAACCTTCGGTGTTTGTCGAAGTCAATTTTTATACTCTTGTAGCAACTTCACACAGTTCAGTATTAGCTTTATTCAACTGAGCAGATGCGAGGATATACTTCCTTCACTCTTCAAATTTCTCCTCTATCAGCAGTACTGTTCCAGACATTGACTTGCTGTATTGAACAAATTCTGTACGCGTTGCACTGATGGATTGTATCCTCCATTGCTCCACCATTGCATCTGTAATCACAGTATTGTGATGGGACTAACCGAGTATCCTTGGAGCTATCAGCTTTCGTCACAAAGTTTTCACTTTATGTAAACAGGGTTACCTGACCATAAGGTGCAGAAATCAAGATTAAGTCCAAGAAGCTGCATCGAAGTTCTCATAATTATGCATAGTATTCCAGACAAATGAGAAAGGAAAAAGTTGTATAGTGAGGTGTTTGGGGTGAACGGTACGCGCTAATCAAAGCGGAAGCAGCGACGCAACCTGGCGGGAAAGAGACACGCGATAAAGCGAAAAATCTAGAAATCGATCAAATGATTTCACACGCAGAATCTGAGTGCGGCTTCTTAATTGAATGACTCGGACAACACTTGTAACCATACGCGCTAGTTCATTTGTATCTCCCACATTTCTCCTAGAATCTGTTTTGGTGGGTCAATAGGCGGACGCTGAGAAGATCCGCTAAAAAACGCGCTAGCCATCATCGCGCTCTCCGGCTCCACCTAAATTTTATCGTCTCCCTCACTTCTCTCCAACCATATCTTATCGATCGCGCCCTTTTCCCTAAGGCGCTATTCATACTTTTCAACGCCAGCGCGGCACGCACGTCACGCGCGGACGGGGCGTCGGAGTATGAAGATTTTCTACGAGCGTTTCGCGCTTGCGGAGACTATTCGTACTCCCGCGGCAACGCCATGGCAGAGCGGAACAAAAGGACCTTAATTTTTCTTAACAAGCTAATTCTGAACACGCGTTTATCCTCACGATAGCACAGGTTAGTAATGGCAATAATTATTCTGAAACGGAATGAAACTGATGGCGGATCAATAGTGAGAATGCTGAAAAAGTCTTTTACGGCCGCCGCCGCCATATTGGCGGTGCGGGCGTCACGCGCGTGCCGCGCGGACGTATCGTCCGGGCCATTCATGCTCCAACATACGCTGGCGCTGATTGAGTACGAATAGCGCCTAAAAGCCGGTCCAATAGGTATTATTCCATTTCCTGAACACTCAACGCGGGCTGACAACAGGTGACTATTCCTATAACGCCTGAACGTATGCATCCAATCGCTCTCGAGATAGTTCTGTATTCGCTATTTAGCAATAGAAATTTAGAAAGCGTCAAGGAGACTCGAGGAGGAAGACGCTCGCATAAGTGAAAGTGGAAGGAGGAAAGATTTGAAGACGACCGTAAGGTGAGGAGGAAAAAAGAGAAAAACTGCTGCCGGATGTTCAAAGGAGATTAAGAAGGGCAGGTGTAACAACCGTCAACAAATAGGCAGCTGTAATTACAGTTCACCGCAATGTTAAAAGTACATGGTGCGGTTGCGGTCATACACTAAAGCTTCGGTGGAAGACGTCAGATTTCATTATCGATCGGCAGCACCGCTGATTTTTCTGGGTGAGTTACGATTCTTCTTTTTTCTTGTTTTCTTCAGCACTATTTTTGTTTCGGACTTTTATGGCATCACGAATAGGGGCTTTTCTTAGTGTGTGAGAGGAATATGCCTTTTTCGATTTCAAAGCAGAATTTTGAAAAAGCAGAAGCATTTCGAATCCCGAACAAACACTTTCAATTTCGCACGCACTAAGAGCAGCCCTGTTATAATATATAAACAGTCAGAAACAAAAATAATGCCGAAACGACATGAAAAAAAGGAAAACCGTAACTCACCCAGCCGTCAGCTTTGCTGCCTAACGATCATGAAATCTGGTGTCTTCCAACGTAGTTTTAGTGTGTGACCGCAGCCGCACCATGTCGCTAACATTGCAGGTAAACTGTGAGCCGCTATTGATGCTACTCAACGCCAGCGCGGCACGCCACTTGACGCCCGCACCGCCATGGCGTCGCCGCTGGTGTATTCATAGTCTCCGCAAGCGTGTGGCGCTTGTAGAGACTACTTATTCTCTGAGGCCTCTTTCAGAGTTCGATCTCGCCGAGCGGCGCTTGATGGGATGATAAACATGAGCATCGATCGAGATCGCGTCGCACGTCAGATCTGTATTCAAAACATGTCATCGCGGCGATCAGCGATCGCACTCTGAATAAGGTCTTAAGCCCCATCCGCGCGCCACGTGCGTGCCGCGTAGCGCGTTGAGGAGTATGAAAAGCATCTTACACGGTCAGATGCAGAGCGAAGCCCCATTTGGCGGAGGCCTCGAATGCAATCCCTAAGGAAGTTCTCTAATTATATAATGAATGGCCTGGCCGTAAATGGGACTAAGTACTACCGAATCGCTGCAAGGTCTACGTGATCTGAGCCCGAATTCCGTCATCATGAGAGAAACTCACATTTTCCCTTTCAAATTGCTAACTGTGGCCTTGCTGAGCGTTTCTCGCTTACCCAGTTCTTTGCTGACGTGGTCTAAACATTTGACTTTTGAGCTGATAAATCATTGTTGACAATCTGTAAAGTCTCAAAGCGTTGGGTAGGTACCCAGTACATACCGCTTTCTTCATTCTACTAATATGCGGCGAAAGCTGAACAAGTGTTGGCTGATCATAGCTGAGACTCTGGCACGATTTATTCAGGGCGGTGGGAAATCTTCCTGGAAAGACCACGATTGCAATATTAAGTTTAAAGAATAAACATATGCATCATCATCAGTTTAGTGTTTGTGCAGGATAAACCCCCTGTCTCCCTCTCTCCAATGTACATATATACTCGGTTTTATCTTGAATTGCACCAAACACGGTCCACTTGTAGTCATCTAATTGACGCTATTGCCGTAGTGTACGTCCACGACGCGTTCTCGGCAGACCCGGGTGGCAGGGTGGGTGACCGAGTGAAGGCATCGACGAATCAATTGCTCTCTGCACACCGGGTGCACAGCCGGGTATGCCGAGAACGATGTCGTGGACGTACACTGCGGTACTACCAAGCCAAGTGGAAGACGTGGCGAACCATGTTTTGTGCAAGTGAAGATAAACAGAGTATATCCACTTGACATCGCTTTATATTGTATTATAGGGGTATACGGCGTAACTGAACACGATGCTGCTGTTGCCGCCAGCAAGCTTTTCAAACTAAGCGAATCTCAGCGAAAAATGCGATTGTCCTCATAATTTTGCACCACAATGTATTTCGTAATACTTCTCTGAGAGTTTTGGCCTGGAAATAGCCGGAAAATAGCCGCCAAGTGATGCTGGCCGCGGAAATAGCCGAGAAATAATGCGCTTGTGGCGGGTATACGGCGCACCCCAGAGACATGATTCAGATGTCCAACACCTCTATTGGTTCGAGATTTACCCAAGTTTGAGAAGCTTGGACCTCGCTTAGCCTCTGTGGTTCCCGCCCAACCGCTGGCGGTCCCGGATGGTAGCTCGGAGAGCCGGCGACGGTTGCGTCCTGGTTGCACAGATTACTTCTCGTTATTCCTCCCGGTTATATCTAGACTATTTGTCTGCTTATTCTTCTCCGTCGCCTCAGAGTTGCTTTACCCCGATTCAAAGTCAAATCTTGCCTTGCCTGCTGCTACAGGCGCTCATTGCTTCTTTTTACCCAGCTTCCCAGCCTCACCTCCTCATTCTCATCATCCGCCAAATATATAAACTTAGATGTATCACGCACTGAGTGTTTTCCTCGTCTCCTTCTACTCGCCGCCAGTGTTCCTGCCGACTTCAACGAAGGTTCGACCCGCCTGTCTACTTTTGAAGCAAAGAGAATAATTGGAGAAGCAGTGCGAGCTGTTTGCGCATAACTAGGGCTTGCCGTAAATTTCCCGCGGTTTTTTTTTCATAGAACCATGTGTTGATAGTTGCACTCAGGCGATTATCGGCCCCGAGACGCCTGACAGTTCGGCTCGTGTTCCCAATCTGCGAGTCGGCTCCTACTGCTGTCCGGGGCCCGGCTGTTGCTGTGCGGGCTACTCCGGTTGGCCCGAACAGCAACAGCGGTAACCCGGAGAAGGCTGAACGAGCCGAACTGTCGAAACGCTCCGGCCTATTCGGTGCGCGGCTCGGGGACGGAATCGCCAGAGCAGGTAATGAAAACAGCATTGATAATCTGTTCCCCAAGTCCCCTAAATGCTACAGAGATTCACAGGGAGATTCCCAAAGAGAGGGCATTTATAGCTTTGCGTAGATAAAAGGGGGTACACGAATGGCGATTTTCAGGATGTCCAGAAATGTTGTCTCGGGTTCGGCTGGAACTTGTTTCTAGGGGTTGTTTTGGGTGCTGATTACGTCAGCATGTTCGTCAATATTTGAAAATTTCAAATACGATTTGGTCCAAAACGATGAAATCGGCTTAAAACATCTACATAGGGAGTTCTTTGGGCTACCTAAAGCCTATTTCAGAGTATGATCTCCGAACGTCGCGACAGCACTCATATCATGAGTATCGATCGTGATCGCGCGCAGGTCGATTGCCATTCAAAGCATGCTGTCGCCGCGATCAGCGATGGAACTCTAAAAGAGGCCTATGGTGGGTGTATCCGCGAAAGGATGGCTGCGGACCGCTCAGCAGAACCCGCGCCTGTCGCGTGCGCCGATCAATCACCACATTTCTCGTAGGCACACACGATGCAGCGCGGTCTGCTGGAGAGTCCGCAGCTATCCCTTTTTCTGGTTGCACGAGCGATAAACAAACCTGTGGTCGGTTTATCGATTTTCCTTAGATACACGGTATGTAACGGTGGGTATAATGTAGTTCGGTCAGAGTCTCAGATTTCACTCAAAATTTCTCTGTGGAGGTTATTTGAGACGCCGAACACGAATTTAGAAGTCCATTTTCGATTTTCGGAAATTTAAGGTAAGTAACGCCAATCAAAAGACATTTTGCCTACCGTATCCTACAGTAACCCTGAGTCTGGCGAAGAATGAACCCCAGATTCGGGTTCAGCGTGCTAAATAACCCCTTGTTGAAAGTTTTGGGCCGAATCTAAAAATTTTTTTAAGTCGCCCAAAAATTCCCTCATGAGTAAGTAGGTATCCCTTACCTCTTTGCGGCGCAATAAGAACGCCATTTTTCTTCGAAATCCCTGCAGCCATTTAGAGAATTTCAAGCACAGGGTCATTTATGTGCTGTCTGGATCTGCAGCAACGACAACGTGGTTTTCCAAATCTCCACGGGAAGTTTAGAAACAATCCGTAGTAAGAGGTCACTGCTTGGACAAAAAAATCCTTCTAGAAGCTCCAGTCGTCTACAACGCGTATACCAGAAGCCACGCTTCTGCAAGAAGCATTATTTCAACCTAAAACCCATTTGAAGATTGAATTTCCACTCACGTTAATAAATCATTACAGTCAGGATCGGGCTCAGTGGATGCCAAGTTCGCGCATGTACTGGAGCAGCTTGAAATTGAGGCCTGGAAAAAATGCCAAACTGGCTGCTCCGGTAGAAGGTTTAGGTCCAGTAGGGCATCAGGTAGGACATCTTGGGAAGAAGAGAATACCTGCATATCAGAATTTGTGGCCACATAGGCTGGTGTCTGTTGTGGTGACAGCCAGTCGTCAAGAAAGTCAATCACTGAAATTGTAATTTGTCCATCAGACTGAAAAATGACCAACATTCTAACTCACCATCCAGCAGTGGATTCTGTTGATAAGGGGGATTGTAGTACGTCGGTTTTGAAGGGGGCGGTTGGTAGGAAACTGGAGGGGGTGCATAGACAGGAGGGTAGTAAGCAGGCGGTGGTGGGTAATATGATGGAGGTGAAGGGGGGGTATACGAAGGTGGTGGTGGGTTATAGGAAGGTGGTCGGGGTTATATGAAGGAAGGAGGTGGTGGGTTATACGAAGGTGGTGGAGGGTAATAGGAAGGCAGCGGAGGGTAATAGGAGGGAGGTGGTGGGTTGTACAGAGAAGGTGGAGGAGGTTGTAGGAAAGGTGGTGGAGGGTAATATGAAGAGGTGGTGGGTTATAAGAAGGTGGTGGTGGAATTTATATGAGGGTGGAGGGTGGAGGTGGGTTATAGGGAGGCGGTGGAGGATTGTAGGAAGATGGTGGTCCGACGTTGTACTGGGCCTGAAAACGTTGTTCTACAGCTACAGCAGCACAAACAACGGAAGTCTATGGAGTCTCACCTCAGCCACATAGAAAAGAAAATAAGAAGTGTGATGAACAGCAGCATTGTCTATGCACATCTGATACGGCACATAGGTTGACACATACCAATATGACGGATTAGAACTCTCAAATCTCACATGATAAGCTGCTGTCAACAAACTAATACCACAATATGGAAACCTTGGTGAAAAAAACAACGAAACTATGCACCGAGAATTCTTGTTTACGCTAAAAAAACACTAGGAGGATTATAAGAACTATGTACGATTTGACGGGGCGGCGAATATTATGAAGGAAAATTATTTATTATCAAATATACAACGTTGACCACACGAATCAAAAATCCTTACGAAATCTCCACGCCTCTGTGCGCACCACTCTGAGAGTTTCGGCCAGGAAATAGCCGCGAAATGCCTGCTTGCCCCGTAATAGCCGCTGAATGGCCGCCAATCGATGCTCGCCGCGAAATAGCCGCCAAATAATGCTCGCCGCGGACTAGCTGCAAAATGACCGAGAAAAGATGCTTCCCAGGACGCATTCCACAGGCATGATTCAGATCTCAACACCACCGTCAGCTCACAGTGGAACTCCGTTAAAAGCGGTGTTCACGATGATTCTCGTTTGCAAGTCTTCCACTCAAAACAATGCGTTGGCAACCAAGTGTTCACGAAGAAACGGCAAGAAACGCACTAATTCGTCTTATTTCAGTGAAATTATTCTATGGCCTGGACTAGTTGTCTGGTTGGATAAACGTGTTCACGGTGGTTGTCACCGGTAAAAAATGGGACTAATCGAAAATGGAAGAATATTTTGGAGCAAAACAGTATTAGTTAGGGCCCGAAGGAAAGAACGAAGCAACACAGAATGGAGAATTGCAAGGAACGGGTCCAAAAAGATTTCATTGTCACAACAGACAGTTCTATTGATACTTAAGAGGCGGGCTGATACTTGAGGGATTTCGTGCCCTTCTGGTGCGTTTTTCTCGGTTTCTTCACCATTTCAATTCTACTCCCGGGGGCCGATAATCCATTTTAGCGATTAATCCCAAAATCGAAGATTAACTTGAACACTGCCTTTAAGTCCGACCGGCCATTCCACAGGCAATGCGCTTTTCTAGAACTATTTTTGAACGTAAAGTACGTATGTGCTTATCGCAGCTGCCTAGACTCGCTCTGAAAAAAGTTATGAGCGTTTTTAAAGCTTCGCGAAAAGGTAAGGAAACCACTTCCGATGGAAGTTCTAGGGTGTTCTTGGAAAATTTTCCGGATTTTGTTTAAAGGCAGTGTTCACGATAACAATCGTTTTTCTGCTTTTTAGCCTATCATTAAAAGACGGTCCCATGCTGATTAAAATGATGTTTTTGGAATCGTACAAGACCTTCTAGGAACGGAGTTATGGTCCTTCGAAATTCAGCAAAGGGAAAAACCATTGTGGACAGGCACAATCCGAGGCTTATAACTTCCGTCTTCTGCAGCCGATGTATGCGAGCTGACCTGGGGCCGGATTCATCAGCTTGATAAAACCGTGGTTTTAGGGTATAATTTACTCCGTGGGGTAAATTTTTGCGATTCATCAAAAAATAAACCCCAATTTTTGGGGTATATATGGGAGTATCCGGGGATACATACGGTGGGTTTATTTTGGGGTATGGAGTGGAGTTAATTAAACTCGGGGTATAAATTACCCCAAATTTCGTTGATGAATCCGGCCCCTGAGTAAAGAGAGAAGTCGAGAATGAAGGGAAGAACGGGGTTATTGATCGGAAATCATGATTCATCCCACAATCTCGAGCATTCATTTGTTCACGTCGGTGGGCGTCGATAGTGCATCTGGGTGTGACGAGCTGACGGGTGTCAGCTTTGGGGCCGTAGGGGACCGTTCCGAGCTCATTTTTCTTACTTTTTTTTTCAACATTAGGGTTGCGTAAGGCCCCGCAGCTGCCGATCTCCACCAAAAAAAACAGTCATGGTTTTTATCGTGGACCCTGCCTTAAAGAAACATGTATGTAGGGGTAATCTGGAGTGCAGGGATTTGTTAGGGTGAGTGTTTTGAGAAAAAAATTTCCGCATTTTGCTTGAAGGCACAGTCAGAGCTCAAAATCAGTTTCGAGTTTTACTGCTTGAATTGAAGAGAATTTTGCGCTGATCACAATAGTCTCTCCAAAATCGCTCAGAACCCACAGTGAACGGAGTCATGACCCCTCAAATGTTGTGAATTAAAACTACGAGGAAGTTTCGTGGACGAGTTGTCTCAGGCTTGTTTTTTCTTCTCATTCGCACTGGAGCAGACTTTATCATAAAGAGATACCAGTACCAAATGGAAGGGCTTAGATTCTGATCACCAAAATCCATGGCGTGTCTCGTCCCTACTGAGCTCGAAAGCCCTTGAGTGAGCGCACCAAATGGGTGCTGATTTTCAAGGCGGAGGGAACGGGTGCTCGATTTTTCTCGCTTATTCTGAAGAGTTGAGATTCCGCGTTTCGCAGGGTTGCTACACACAACGGCAGGAGCATAAAATCAAATTTTGCCCACGAGCTTGGACCGTGCCTCTAATACAGGGGGTAATCTTAGGTGCTGAACACGAATCTGGGGTCCTATTGCCGGAATTCTGATGTTCACTGTAAGTTAAGGTTGCCGCCATGCTACTTAGGGAACAAAACCTATCTTATTAGTTCGGAAATCGACAAAAGGACATCGACGTCGTATCCGGCACCCCGAATAAGCCCCGCATAGAAATTTTGAATCAAGTCTGAGACTTTGACCAAACTACCCTATACCCACCGTAATCTACCGTAAGCTGTCAAAAATCGATAAACTGACATCAAATTCCTGTTCTTCTTCTTCTTTAGCGTTTGTCCCGCTCCAATGCGGAGTCCGCCTTCCTTATGAGCACAGCCATTTTTCCCTGTCCTGAACCTGATCAGGGTGCACGCCGGCTATTCTCAAATCGGTGTGCAGCTGTCAAGCCACCGCTGCCTTGACCGTCCTTTGGATCTCCTCCCAGGCACGTCAAGGGTAAAGCCCGGTATCTTGCATACAGTATTGCTTCCAGCGCGAAGAACGTTACTCCATACCATCGCAATCGAGATTCACGCAGCTTCTCGACAATAGGAGCAACACCAAAACGCTTCCTGATGTCGTCGTTCGTAACGTGGTCCAAACGAGTGACACCCGCTGTCCAACGTAGCATTTTCGCCTCCATTACACCGAGCCTTCGCTCTGCTTCGCTGGTAGCAGGCCAGCACTCTGCTGCATACAGCGCAACAGGCCGGACCACAGTTCAGTAAATCTTCGACTTTAGGCGATCGGGCATCCTCCTGTTTGCATAGCACTCATGTCGCTGACAGCAATACCAACCACGCAGCGCTGACCTGATGTTGACCTCACTATCTAGACTGCAGTCAGATGTAATCATCGAACCAAGGTACTTGAAGACGTCAACGCGAAAAAGCTCGGTATCATCAATCTTGATGGAGGCACGCTCACTTCTATCCGTAGTCAGATACTAAGTCTTCCTAACGTTGAGGCCGGGCCCGAATCGAGCCAATCAGTCACTCCAGTTCTGCACCTGTCGCTCGAGATCAAATTTATCTTCAACTGCGAGCATCACATCATCCCGCATACAAAGCGTCCATTGCACTGGTCTTTGCAGGTATCTTGTGATATTATCCATCACGACGATAAATAGAAGGGGAGACAAAGCAGATCCCAGGTGCACGCCAACGGAGATGAGAAAGTCGGACGAAGCTCCAGCAGCAACTTGGACCCGACTTCTTGGATCAGTGTAGAGAACCTTGATCCAGTCTATGAGCTCCTCTGGGACACCGTGCCCAGTAATGCAAACCAGATTACGTCATGCGGAACTCGGTCAAACGCCTTCTCTAGATCGAGAAAAGCAAGATAAAGTGGTTTCTGTTTCTCGCGGTGTTTCTCAACCAGTAGTCGTGCAGCGTGGATGGCGTCCGTCGTGCCACAGTGGTGACAAAGCCACACTGATTGCTCGTGATCTCGACGATTTCACGGATTCGACGATCGATAATGCGCTCAAACACTTTCATGGTGTGAGACAGTAAACGCATTGGACGGTAATTTGCACAATCCGCTGAACTCCCTTTCTTCTTCCCAAATCGGATTGGTCATGCTTGGTTGCCAGTCGCCAGGCGCTTTCTTTTTCTGCAACGACCCGGTTGAGAAAAGAATTGTGCAAAAACCATTCAGTGAAATCCCAGCATCGTGATTTCCACATCTCTGCCGCCAGATGGTCTGGCCCCCGTCACCTTTCCCGGCCTCATACGTCCCAACGCCATCTTCACTTCTTCGGTGGTGATAAGCTGGACAGGACCGCTAGTAGGTGGGTGTTTAGGGATGGGAGGTTGCGTGGATTCTTGCGTCGGGATTTTCTCGAAATATTCGCGCCACCTCCGCATCACCATACCACGATCCATAAGCAGCTGACCATGGTCATCACTAACACCGTGGAACTCCTCTATTTCTTCGGTACAACGCTGGCGGGATTTCGCAAGTCGGTACACAAGACGTTCACTGTCACGCGTACCCAGCTTCTCATATACCTCTCCGTAGTGCGCCGCCTCGGCTTTCGCAACGGCCCTTTTGGCAGGCTTATTCGCATCACAATATTTCTGCCAGACCGTCTTATTAGCCAAGAAAGTGTGGTACACTTTCTTCTTCTCTTGGACCGTCATTCGCACGTCATCTGTCCAGAGCCACGTTTCTTTATCAATCTTCCGCCGCCCGAGCTTCGTTACCCCGGGTTCGGACCGCGCCGAATCAATCATTGATTTGACTGCCTCCTGCCAAGATTCGCACACAGTCGTAACGGGCCCTAGCTGAACTCGTGAAATAACGGCAGCTTCTCTTTCCTTCGGACGCCACCACTTTATTCGAGGTGATTCGCACCGTTCACCAATCTTATGTTTCGGCGGCATAATGCCTATCGTGCAGATCAGCGGCGGTCGATGTTGTGTAGCGACTGTCTCGTACCGCACGACCTTCGCATCTGTGACCATCTTCTCGTCGCGACGCCTGCACAAGCACAAAAGTTGATTTAAGTCATGCTGCTGCCACTGTAATAAGTGACACAAGGCGGGATTGGCGCTCTCGAAACTTCGTGTTCACAATGACTAAAGTCATGTGGAGGTCGGCATAATCGAGAATGCGTTTGCCATCAGTGTTCAGCGGGCCGAAAGCAGAACCCTCTGTGGCAGCTATAGCCTTGACTCGTTTCTCCGGCGTGGTCGTTCATATCACCCGCAACAACAACAACATCTTCTGGGTGGCACCTCGGCGGTCTTTTCATCGAGCATCATCCAGAAATCGTTTTTCACTAGCTCAAAACAAACCCGTCTGCTGGGCATACACCGAGAAGAAATGGACTCGTTGATCCTCACTGACAATGACAATCTTCATCAAACGATCGTCAAAACGTACACTTTGGCAATCGCGTCACGGAAGCGATCAGACACGACAACGCCATTGCAGTTGTTGGTCCTAGGACTGCCATGATACAGGACCTTGAAGCCCCTGCCGATGTCCATGAACTTACTACCCGACCATCTCGTCTCTTGCACCGCACTGAGGGAATCAAGCCGTCTACGCTCCAAAGCGACAGCCAATTTGTTCGAGCGGCCTGACAACGTGCCGGCATTCAGCGTCACCAACGCGAGTGTAGCAACGTCGAGGACTTTCAATTCCGTGGTAGGCACTCCAAATAGCCCCAGAGAAACGATTTGAGTCGCATCTGTTATCAGATTCCGGAAATCGTCAAGAGTCGATATTGCCTTCAAATTCCTCTCCCCTGTTGGAAGCTTAGATTGAGTTTAGTCGAATACTCTGGAAAACGACCCACAAACCTAAGATTTGTGATCAGCACCCCAAACTCTGCTCAGAGGGGTTGCTTTGGGCGCTGAACACGATTAATCAGAAGTAATCAAAACGCGACCGTTGTCGACACGCCGAGCCACCATTCGGGGCCGCCAGAAAGTTGGGAGGGGCCTCCAGAGGCTGAACGAGATCAAAGTGCCTCAAACCTGAGTAATTGAGCCGACGGAGGTGTTGACATCTGGATCATGCCTCTGGGATGCACTGTATACCTACCTGAGGAGCTTTATTTCTCGGCTAATACTTAGCGGCTATTTTTCGGCTATTTCGCTGCGAGCATTATTTGGTGGCTGTTTTCCGGCTATTGCGCGGCAAGCAGGCATTTCCTCTGCCAACGCGTAGCTAGATGCCTCTCGAGTAGGCGCTTGGCGTGCCATACAGTTCCATGTAGCGCACGCCCATTCTTTTTCCACAGAAGAATTTGTTGGCCAACGGGTTTAGCTGCGATAGCAGAACCTTCGCATATTCTTATGTTCGCAGGTACAGGGTGCAGATTCTACGCGTATTCTACGTAAAAACAGAGAGCTAAATTTGATACATTGAACTCTCTGTCCGCTAAACCGTGTCGGACATTCTCGCTATAATTTTGTAGAGAATCTGCAGATTTAAAACCTGTATTAAGTATTCTTGAATCCGCGATAGCTACGCGGAACGCAGGGATAATGTTCAAACAGAGTTAGCCCAGTCATCTCATTGGTGATTACTCGACCTCGTGACCCGGCAGGAGTGACTGTGTAAGCTCTGTTCTGTGGTTTTAATAATTTGTGGTGAATATTTTATTATTGGGATGCGGCAGGCCGTGGGGAAGAAACAGTGACGCTGTCGATCGCAGCTGGGATCGCCTTTCTAGTACGAATCGGGACTGGGTGGGCCGTTTGACCGAGTGCTGTAACGAGAATAAGCGTAAGAATAATGCGGTGCGTGGCGAGGTGCATGTTTTATGCGGGCGCTGTAGCTAAAATTTCACCAACTGCGGCTAAACACATCAATTGCACGTAAAATCTCGGTCAAATTAAAGACTAAATGCCTCGAAACCACCAGGCATCATCCGGTTTTCCGTCATGGGACATCTGGCTACGCTGGCAGAGTCGTTGCTTTTTCGTTCAAAAACTCTCAAGTAGGTGCTTGGAAGTACATACAATTCTTGACTGCCACGTCTTTTCCCACAAACGCAGTCAGCGAAGCATGGGCAGCTTGACGCATATACCAGCCCCTACACTGTAAGCATGTTGTTGCTACAACGTTCCGCTATTGCATCAACAGGATCTAGCCTAGAGGTCCGCCTCATGAAACTGAAGCTCAGCTCCTCCTGACATGAAAGCTTATCCACCACTATCCAGCGAGCATCACACCGGTTAACCATATTTTCGGTAGCCCAGCATAATTCATACTGATCTCAGGCCGTGGCAAAACCCGGTCGGCTTCTGGCCATATTCAGTACAAATACTAACAACCCTACTGGCCATATTCTTCTTCTTCTCACTGTACTATATACTAATCCGACAAGATATGTTGACAGGGATCGCATAGACAGGAGGCGCAAAGAGCAGGTATGGCCTGGCAAGCCCTAAATCAGAGGTACCACAGAATACTACTTTCACCAACTGCGGCTACAACTTCTCAAAAACAAGTTGCTAGCGACCTTAGAGTAGGACACTTGGAAGCTTCAGACAATCAGCAATACAAAAGTCAAACTGTTTCTGAGAGTACTCCGGGAAGAAGTTGAACCCTACGTCGCGAGAATTTCAGAAGTGGTTGATTGAACTTCACGTAGAAGGGATATTTTTCTTGGAAGCACCTTAGTTACTTTACAACCATATCCTTAAAACAGTGTATCTTCTACAAACTAGAGAGTAGAATAGTTAAGGGAGTGCGACTATGGAGCTTCAGGGCCGTTCTGCTCTAAACAAATTAAACGTATCATATCAAACGTTTTGGAACCAAGGTAATTGCAGGTGAACGAATGTTTCGTCACTTCGACAGGCATGCTTCAAAAACGAGTTAAACCTAACGCCCCCGTCATTGAGTCGGTGGATCTACAAAATCAGAACGTCGGAGGCCGTCGATACGGCTTGGGAATTTCCGACACAATACTGGGCGATGCGGCGATTAGGGCCATGTTTTGCGAGCGGAGAATCATCAGGCGCGGTGAGGGCGCGCCAAATTTCGTTAGCTCGGTCCTGACAGGAAATCATTCGAAACAGGATCGCAAAAACATCGTTCGCTCAGGCAAATCGTATTACGTTGAACGCTAGCCTAAATCAAACCCGTGCCACATACGGAGCACAATTTTACCTGATACAAGTCGTCACTGCAAGTTTTTTGCAGCCTTGAGTAACGTACCGTTACATCATCGCGCGCACTATTCGCGCGGTGGCAGTAGGTAAGTTCCCCAGTTGAACTACGTCGATTAGACTTGAATGGGACACCTTCAGACATGGGGTTCATTCCATAAAATTGAGATCATTTTGGAGAAGGGTATATGCATCCGCCCAGGGTGTGGGACTAGGGATGGTTCCCGGAGATCGTTATACAAGGAACCAATCATTTAACGTATCGATGACAACGTGGAGATGTTCTGCCGGAGCGCCCCTTTGCTTGGATGTCGGGCGTCGCGCCCATTATGAGCCATGGGGCTGGGGCAGGTGAGCCTGTTGGGGCGCCAGGCGCGGAAGGGGGCCCCGCCTCGCTGAGTAATTGGGTACCGGGGACGCGGCCTCCGACGATAGTCGGTGGATCTACTGGGTCCACCGGGTCGATACGCACCGAATTCGTGGGAAATGGGTGCAAGGGCGAAAATCCATACCTACTTAGTCAGACTGTGACCGTCTGATGCCTGCAATCAGGCCCGGTCGATACTGATGCGTTCTCATGCGTACAATAGAGTGTTGGAACAGGAATAATTTTTTGAATATTCGAATAAACGAATATGTAATTCGAATATTTCACTTCTTCGAATATTCGATTATTCGGAATAAACGAATATTTCACTTCTTTGAATATTCGATTAATCGAATAACCCGAATAATCCACTTCGCTTGAGCATATTCGAATATTCAGGTTATTCGAATATTCGGAATATTATTCGAATAAACGAAGATTTGGGGAACACTAATGCGTACTATCATCAATCCGCTCCGGGCAAACTGGGGCATCGGCAGCAGGTTGAGAAGTTCCCAGTCATTTCGCAAACTGCACCCTGCGCCTCTTGGCAGCTCAAATCGCTCGCATTGTAAGCCTGACAACTGCCCGTTGCCCAGCGACGTCCGCCTATTGATAGTCTGTTGACGATTTTGACACGTTGTCACGTTATAGCGGCCTATTGGCAGCGGTTCACACATCCAGCAAGACTTTTATGACAGGCTTAGACCACTTTGCACCGACCCGCGCCGCGGTGTCGGCTGTCGATAACACGCATCGCGGTCAGCACACCTACACGCATCGCGATCGGCACACGAGCACGCGTCGGGTCGGCAAACCGACACGAAGCGTAGTCGGTATGACCCACGCGTCGCGGCTGGGTCGCATAACCTCCACTGAGGCCGCCACCGGATGAGCAGGGCTTCCAGATGCTGAGGCGGGGCCAATGTGCTGCATGCCCAGGTAATTGAGACCGGCTGCACTCTTATCACTTAAGCTCAGCATACACGCTCGTAAACGTGGTTGGGAGATACTAACTACGGAAGTTGAATATGGCATGGCTCAGAATACAACGCCTACGCATTCTGAAGCGTCAAAACGACCACAAGTGACGCTACACGACTGAGAGTCGGCCCCGCGACCTGTATTTGCGTCCTCCCCAAACAAGAGTGCTGGGAACGAATAATTTTTTTCATTCCCACCATTGTCGATGTGTAATGGCTCACTTATTGTACTCATTGCACCACCACAAGCGTCGCCGATGGTGGGAATGGCCTAGAACGAATATTTCACTTCTTTTTGGAGGAGGACGCAAATTCAAGGGCGGGCAGATGCAGGGCAGGGCAACTTCTCACGTGTAGCGTGATCATGGGTCGTTTTTGACGCTATCCAAAAATGCGTAGGCGTTGTGTTCTGAGCCATAAACCATTATATTTCCGTAGTTACCTCAACCACGTTTACAATGCGATACTCGAGTTTCGGCCGAGAAATAGCTCGCGAAACAGACGCAAAAAATACCTTTTTCCCGGTTGAATAGTCGTGAAATAGCCGATAAATAATGCCTGGCTGCGAAATAGTCGCCAAATAATGCTCGCCGTGACAATAGCCGCAAAATACCCGCTAAATTGCCGCCAAACTTGTCGGTCTGCTTCGGTCTAGTTTGGCTTAGCCTAGTTGAATTCAGTTGAGTTATGCGCGGTTTTATGCGATGGCAAGAACTTCTAGTGCTGCTTAGCCGTGCCCTACTCCGGTCTGCACCGGAATCTCAGCGACAATTCGAAAAAACTCAGCGACAACTCGCGGTTACTCGTTGAGACCGACGCACCATGTCACACAGAACTCGCCTGTGTAATATTTCGCTTCCCAGTTCCATGAGACGCGTCTGGGCGACAACAGACGTTAGTGGCTCAGGATCTGGCGCGAACTTGAGACTACTTCCTTTCAGCTGATTCGTCCTAGGTGGCTGGAAACCATCAATTCACGATGCCAGCATTATGGAAGGAGAGGCTTCTCTGAACCAGCGCGTAGCTAGATGCCTCACACGGAAACCAAGAGATGCCCAGGGTTTCGGAGGCATCTAGTCTAATTACACACGAGAATTTACGTAAAGTACGGAAAGTTTAACCTCAAGTGGTTTATGAATTTTGGCTACAGCGCCCACGCATAATCTACGTGAATTCTCGATAAACCCTCGGTCGATCGACTCCAATAAGTCCCGTCCGTACTAGAAAGGCGATCTCTCTGGGATCGACCATAACGCCGTTTCTTCCTCAACGCATGCACCTTGCCCAGCGGCCAAAAATATCCTCGCCAACTCAGAAAAATCAAAACAAATTACTTGTAATATAAATGTAACTTAGTCTTGTATGATTTATCATAACTTACATATTTATATTACATGTAACATAACATTTATGTTACATGTAACATACGATATACATGTAACATTACATGTAAGTTTACACTTATGTTACATGTACACATTCTTTGAATTTTCACTATGGGCAGAGTGACGCTGACGACACGCGACGCAGAGAGGCGCGTCCTACGCCAGAAGAAAGCTGTGCAGGACCTTTCCTGCTGGTATGGGGTCAAGTGCCTCCAAACTTGGGTAATTGTCAGCAACGCCAGTCATGGCTGACCACGAGTGCGTCGTATCAGTGGAAATATCTTCTTGGTCGATTTAAGTTACTTGCTACTTAAAATGTGCCATTTAAGTTTACATAACATATCTGAGGCGCACTGCACGCAGTACCCTCTCCAGAAACTGAATTAATTACTTGTAACATATCTAAGCTGATTTAAGTTACTTGCGACTTATCTCGTCATTTAGGTTACATGTAACATATCGGAGGCACGCACGCAGTATCCCACCGATATGTTACATGTAACAAATAACAATATCGTAGCGAAAGTACATTTCGGCCTTCTATGCTACAGTAACTTGTTTTAATTTTCTGAAGGTCTTCCAGAGAGCGACACGGGGTCACCCTCGACCGATCCACAGACTTTCAAGTAAGCCCTCTGTGAGTTGACTGGGCCAACTGTTCGAAGCATCAGCGTTCCCAGCCAGCGCGGGTTTAAGATTGCATTACAACACAGGCTGTCGCTAAATCCGTAGTTGCTGCAATGAGGCGTAGCGAATTTTGAGACAGTGAATCAATGTTTCCGAATTTATTAGTCGTTTTTCGGCAGACCTTCGTTTTACGTAGATTGTAGCCTCGACACAAAAATATGCAGGTTTAGCTATCATAGATAAAACCTGGTTGCTGAATAAGTGGATGCATGATGCGAGCGGGAGGATTCTTTTCAGGCATCGCCCTCGGAAGGCATAACCTCAATTGTTGGCAGTGTTGGTTCACTGCGAAAGAATTCAGGTAAAGTTCACAGACAGATAGCATCACCTCAATATCAAATCAAAACAAGTAACTTGCCAATATAAATGTAACTTACTTGAATGTCTCAAGTAACTTACATTTTCTATTACATGTATTATAAATTTATATTACATGTAACATACATTTATGTTACATGTAACTACATTATATTACATGTAAGTTACACTTGTATTTTATGTAACTTACATTTGAATTTCCACTATGTGGTTGGCCATCACGTGACGCAGACGACACGCGACGCAGAGAGGCGCGTCCCAGGCCACACACTACGCCAGAAGAAAGCTGTGCAGGACCTTTCCCTGCTGGTATGGGGTCAAGTTACTTGCCAAACTTGGGTAATTGAACCAACAGCAACGCCAGTCGTATGGCTGACCACGTGAGTGCGTCGTACATCAGCCTTGGAAATATCTTCTTGGTCGATTTAGGTTACTTGCTACTTAAAAATGTGCCATTTAAGTTACATGTAACATATCTGAGGCACACTGCACGCAGTACCCTCTCAGAAGCTGAAATTAATTTACTTGTAACATATCTAAGCTGATTTAGGTTACTTGCCGACTTATCTCAAGTCATTTGGGTTACATGTAACATATCCGAGGTACAGCGCACGCAGTATCCCACCGATATGTTACATGTAACTTAAATAACCTAGGATAAGTCGCAAATGTGCTTACATCGGCTTTCAGATATGTTACAAAGTAACTTTTATTTTCGGCAGCTCTATGCTACAAGTAACTTGTTTTAATTTTTTCTGAGAAAGGTCTTCCAGAGAGCGACACAGGGTCACCCTCCACGACCATCCACAGACTTTCAAGTAAGCCCTCTGTGAGTTGACTGGGCCAACACTGTTCGAACGGCATCCCAGCGTTCCGGCGTAGCCAGCGCAGGTTTAAGGTGCATTGTTACAGCATAGGACACAGGCTGTCGCTAAATCCGTAGATTCTTGCTACAATTTTTATGAAGCGAGAATATACCGGGTTTGCTTGTTTAATTATCAATGTTCGAATTTAGCCTTCGTTTTTACGTAGATTACGCGCAGAATTTGCACCCATGTAGCCTCGACACAAAAATATGCAGGTTTTGGCTATCATAGATAAAACCCTAAAGTCAGCTACATGGAATGGGGCGGCGTTTCAGGCCGCGCCCTCCCGATGACATCTGCCTACGCATTGGCAGTGTTGGGCTTTTGCGTCAGGAATTCAGGTAAGAAGTTCACCGGGAAGAGAAGCAGAACAGAATAGCATCACCTCAAACCAGTTTCTTGAAAATACACTGTTGCTCAAGTGTTGCTATACTTATGAGCCGCTCAAGATTCAGACTTTTCTCTGTAACTAAAGGTGAAATGGGCATTTCTAGCGTTTTGATAAAATCCTACGAGCGATTTAATATATTGGAAATACCTGCTATAATGTGCTTATCTGGGTCAAACTCCGGTCCGCAATTGCGTCTCGACACGCTTTGCGGCCGCGCGCTTTCGAGTCAGAAGAGTTTCCAGCGCCGCAGCTGCGGATCTGTTGACTCTAGGTGGGTTTTAGAAACTGGAAACTAAGCAAAATTGAAGAAAACTGCATAAAAACCATATCGTGCCGGCTTTGGAGCTGGAAACTCGATTGACTCGAGCGCATGAGGACATAAAGCGTGTCGAGACACAATTGCGGAATGGAATTTACCCAGATAAGCACAGTAACTTTATGTTATGAGGTACCGAAGATTTGTGAGAAATTAGTAGTCACTACGCTAAGATGTTTGAAATGTAAAAAATCAGGGCAAAATGGTGTACGATCTTGTCGAATGTTCAAATTATTCGTGCTGAATATTCGAATAAGCCAGAATAATCCACTTCTTTGAATATTCGAATATTCGAATATTATTCGAATAAACGAATATTCGGGCAACACTCTAGCGTACAAGGGCGGGGCCAATGCACCGACTGAGTCCCGCAGAGTCCCACCAAAATCATCCTCACCCCACCCGGTCGATATAGGAGTTTCTCCTGTGATTTGGGTGAATTTTTTTACCTGCCGAGTCCCGCCGTATCTCGACTCTCGTCGTCTGCGCTCTGCCCTACCTGCCGCTGATACGGAAATCAGATGTTCGAAAACAAGAAAAATCAGTTACCAAACACGTTCCGATTCACAACAGCTCAGGTGATAATCGTCACTATCAATTGCGTGTTTCGCAGAGGAGTTGGTTGGCGCTGGGGGCAACCGGACTCAGCAGGCCTTTTCCACCCCGAGACTCATTCGGACTCAGTCGGTCTCAGCAGGTTTTTCGACGAAGTCTGACCGGGGCCTTAAAGGCAGGGTCCGGGCAGAAATTCGATTTTGAAATTTCCCGCCAAATCGGTGCGCATGCTACTGGTAGTCCCAAGGAACATGCGAAAACTGCGTAAAAACCGGTCTTCTTCAAGCTATCCCAGCCGCTTCCGTCAACCGCTGTGTCAGAAAAGTCAGAAAAGTGTGGCCGTCGTCCATATTTTAGCGGTCGTCCACTCATTCTTCAAAACTGCAGTGTAAATATCGGTCATTCCAGCCATGATTATCATGCTGTAAAATACCGTAATCCCCTGACTTCGAGGCTGTTTTCTCCAAAATCCAAGGACTCAGGAGTTCGTGAAACGAATTCAGACGATATTCAGCTAGGCAAGCCTAATCTATTTAACCCAAATTTCGGTAGTGTCAAAATTTGACCGGACCTTTGCCTTTTAAGCCTCTTTCACAGTTGGCCGACCGACTTCGGACGACTCGTTATCGAATGTGAAACATCTACTATGGCTTCTGTCTTCGATTTTTGTCTGACGCATGGACTAGGCGGCTGGCCGTGCAGGGGTTGGCGGCCTCACTGGAGAATGAGGTTTCGATTCGCGCGCGGTGATGATCTACCGTTGCAGCCCCATCCATTCATCAGACTAGAATTATTGCGCGAACTCTATCTACCCTACCCTATCCATCTTGTCTATCTTAGGGGATTATCACATTTGATAAGGAGTCATCCAACGTCGGACGGCACACAATGAAAGAGGCTTAGCGGTTCCCCTCGAAGCTCTATACCGCTATAAGAGATGCATGTATAGTTAGGTCCGTGAAAAGTCTGTGTCCTCCAAGAAAAAAAACGTTTAAATTCAAACTGCGGCTGGCGCGGCGGGTTCATCCTCAGAGATTTGTAGATTTAAACCGCCACGCCAGCCGCGGTTTTGAATTTACACGTTTTTTTCTAGAGGGAAACAGGCCGCGGATTCAACCATAAAGTTACATACTAAGCTAAATCATAAGCTTACGCTAAGGACTTTCGGATTAAGTCACCGCGTTAGGTCTGTAGCTTGTTTCTCAAGAAAAACATTTAAATTCAATTCGCGGTTGGCGAGACGGTTTGAGATCTCGCCGGCGGCTGACTGGTATTTACCAGCCGGTCACAGAAATTTAAACCGCCACGCCAGTCGCAGATTTGAATTTAAATGTTCATTCTTAAGGAAACAAGCTACGGACCTAACCATATTTGAAGGTTTGGCGTAACTTACTGTGTTTGCTTGGCAAGTAAAATGTTTTGCCTATTATTTTTATGTAAAGATACAGTTTAAAAATGTAGATAGCATGAAACTACGAGCAAGAAAGCAATATAAAACGATTACTCACAGAATAAATGCCATAAGTTGCTGTGAGCCGGTAAGTAATTTGCTCTAAAGTCGCGCGAAACCTGTATGAAAATTCTTTAACGGTATTGTAGTCACCTGAGCGAGGGATTTATGAACGCAAGCCTTTGGCTACAGGTAGGGTTTGTTCCCGAAGATTGCGCGATATTTTCGCACCAAACCCAACTGTAGCACAGTGTTTATCAGTCATGATTCGAATCCCCTGCTGAGCTCCTCCCTGTTTAATCAGCATGCAACTTGGATTCGACTCGCCCAAGCCGCTAGTAACTTGTTTTGAAAGTTCTTGCGATCACAATTTGATTCATACGTACTATACTTGTTCCAGATGGAATTTATATTTCGAATATCCGGATTTTTCGATCATAGTCGGATATTGCACATTTTCCCGAATATTCGACTTTTCGACTATAGTCGGATATTGCACATTTCCGAATATTCGACTTTTCGACTGTAGTCGGATATCACACCTTTTCGAATATTCGACTTTTCGACTGTAGTCGGATATCAAATTTTTCGAATATTCGACTTTTCGCCTGTGGTCGGATATCGCCCTTTTTCGAATATTCGACTTTTCGACTGCTCAGTCGGATATCGCACTTTTTCGGATATTCGACTTTTCGAATAAAAAGTCGACTTTTTATCCGACTGAAACAGTCGGATATTCGTCCGATTATTCGATTCGGAACATGTAAACTATGCAGCACTTTGTTCCAGATGGAATTTATTTCGAATATCCGACTTTTCGACTATAGTCGGATATTGCATCATGTTCGAATATTCGACTTTTCGACTGTAGTCGGATATCACACCTTTTCGAATATTCGACTTTTCGACTGTGAATCGGATATCACCTCTTTTTCGAATATTCGACTTTTCGACTGTGTCGGATATCGCCCTTTTTCGGAATATCTGACTTTTCGACTGTAGTCGGATATCGCACTTTTCGAATATTCGACTTTTCGACCGTAGTCGGATATCGCACTTTTCGAATAAATCGACTTGTCGAATAAAAGTCGATTTTTTATCCGACTGAAACAGTCGGATACTCATCCGATTATTCGATTCGGAACAAAGCATAATACGTACGTCATGCATGAGAGTATTGCATAAGCGGTCAAAAGCAAAGGCCCGAATGGTCGGCTCCCGTACTCGAATACACGAAGAGGGCGGCAAAGCTGCCGTTCGAAATCCTCTCGCGCCTGCATCCTTTGGTCATTTAAGGCCAAATTGATAATTCTAAACACCAGCGCCTCTACACGCGGGTGCGGCGTTGGAGTATCGGTAGCCTGACGCCACGCCCGCGCGTGGCGCCCGCTCGCCGCCATGGCGGCGACGGTCATAACGACTTTTCATCGATTTTCATTATTGATTCATCATTAATTCCGTTCCGTTCTATTATAATCCAATCTCCAGTATTATCTTCTGCTACCATGATAGTGAACGCGTGTACAGTTTTGCATACTCGGACAAACTCGAATTCCACTTTAATCCGCTCTGACATAGTGCCGCCGCTGTTGATATTCGTAGTTCTCGGCGAGCGCATGACGCGCTGGCAAAGTATCCATACTCCAACGTTACGCATGCGCGTGACGCCCATAGCGCGCTGCAGTTGAAGGAAAATATAAATGTCGTTGAGCGACCACACCACCTGCGGTGGTGATGGTACTGTGTTCAAGAAGCAAAAAGCGTGGAGAGAAAAATCTACAGAGAGGAGCGGAGGGGGCGTGATTGAAAGGACACATGCTGGTGACAGCCCACTCTTCACATCTCTGACGCTTTTCTATCTCTGCCGCGTCCCGCTGCGCTCACGCATCATCGGCACATAATCGGAACGCCGCCATACTGCACCATCAAGGGCGCGGGATCAATGGACCGTGTCAGAGAAGAGAAGGGCCTACGACATAAGGCGCTACTTATACTTCTCTAAGGGCAGCGTCTCACGCGCGGACCTGGCGTTGTAGCATGAGGTATTTTCTACGCGCGTCCCGCGCGAGCGTGGTGTCGGGCCACTCATGCGTCAAGCGCGTGTGTGGCGTCAGGCCATTCGTACTTCAACGCTACGCCCGCTCGTATCACTCATACATTGCTCCTTGGATATTTTCTCGATCGAGCAGATTTTCGACTGAGTCGCTTTCTTCAAGTTTCCCAACATTCGATTTCCGAAAATGTTCCAGAAATACCAGTTTTCGACTTCTCCGTTTTCGAATATAACTTCTTCCAAACTTACCACTTTCGTTCAAGTCGATATGGAGTTTATTCAAGAGTTGACCCGTAAACATTCCAACTAGGGAGGGTATCTGAGTATTCCGAAATCTGCGCTCGCGCATGCACGTAAGACGGCGTTCAGTTCATTCGCGGCGTGATGTTATAGTCAACCCATGCATCGATCGCGCGAGATCGCGATCGCGCCGTCGCTGAGTGTTCAAGCAGTGCAGAGGCGCGATACATTCAAAATGACGCGCGATTCGCCTTCGCGCAATAACGACCACGCGTCGTCCTGCAATGCAAACGCGACGTTATTTATAATCAACCTACGCATCGATCACGCGAGATCGCGTCGCGCCATCGCTGTGTTCATTATGGTGAAGACGCGCGATACATTCAAAATGACGCGCGAATCGCCTTCGCACAACGACCATCGCGTCGTCTTTATAATGCAACGCGCGGATGGATGACGCGCGATGGCAAACTCGTTACTGCTTTTCTTCAAAGTTTTTTCTTCAAAAACACAACCAAACCTAACAATGAAAGGAATGAAACGCCCATATCTAGGATCGCATGCAAAATATAGTTATGTGTTTACGAGGAATTGCGTGCTTACGTACGCAATTTCGCGTAGTCGCCCCAGCGCTAACGCAGCGTTCATACTTTATAACCTGCGCGACGCGATTTTAGCATCGCACTGACATGAACAATCGTGTCGCCCCGCGAAAACTCTGAACGCCGCGCCCTAATGACCAGTCGGAGTCTCGGCGAGTTGGACCAGAATTTCCGACGTAACTGTACAGCTTCGTTATCAGGTGAAGTCGATTCGGAAGCTTGGTCTGCATCGGCAATCAATATTCCTCCAACTGAAGACGCAACGCGCTCCACCCGCGCATTACCCGCAGGCTCCATGAGCCATGTGCAAATCGGCCTTATGCCACGGAACCAACTCGTATTAGTAAATATGTTCACTCTGAAAGATTCGAATTTCAGCAATGTTCGCAAGCGCTCGAATTTCGACGAGCTCAAGAGCTGGAAAACTCCATTGGCAATCCTCCGGACTGAAGCTACTGTATAGCTCCTAATCAGTCTACTTCCTCAACTTACCACCTTCCCGAACCAACTCACTCCACCCCTACATTCAAACGACCTCGTTTGCTACTTCGAATCCATATCAACTCAAATATAAAACATGTGCTCATATGCTTACATTTTAAATAAACTGTTATATGAATCGATTTGTTAAGCCAAAAGGCGTGTAAAAACAGAATTTTATTCTAATCTTACTTGAATAAATAATGAAATAACACAAATAAGGCTTGAACGTTAAAGAGTAGATAGATTACAAACAATCATAAATATAGATACGCATATTAATGCGCAACAACACAATAGTGTCATCGGCCAGTACCAGCATAGGAGTAAATTCGTGGATTGGACCCACTCCATAAGATCTCATTCTATACAAATAAAGAAGTTGGGAAGCGTTCAAAATCGGTAACTACGAAGTGTAAAAACATAACTATCCCGTAGTTCTTTCGCGTGCTGGTGCGGATGGGAGGTTAGAGACAGCCACAGAACGTATGGCAGAGAGAGGGAGCAGCATCGCGCCCACTTTTACGCAGCGCATTGAGTTCTGGAGATTTCGACTTTCTACAGAGGATATGTAAAGCCCGTCATGAAGACAGGAGGGGTCTGAGCCAAATTGAAACTTTAAACTCGAGTTGATCCTCCCATCACGGCGCGATTTGATAAGATCTCCACCGCTACGCCATCTCAATCGATATCAAAATGCGCTGCTAATGAAGTATAAACCATCCACTTGCGCGAGGTTCAAAATGAATAGCATACATGGAAGGAAATAATGATGATACAGGAATAAAACACATAACTGCAACATAATATAGGTCACAAGGAAATTTCCAATTCTCGATAAAACTATGGAATAAAGCTTCAGAAACCCATAAAACGACTCGATTCAGAACAATATGGTAGATAATTTCAAAAAATATGGGACATTCATGACCTCTTCGAAGTCATAAACATCAATGAGTTCCTTCTTCTGTCACATTATGCGGGATGCCCAAGTAGATTTCACTCACCAAAAGTCTCATAGATCACCAGCCCATTGCATTGGAATCTCCAGCACATCCCTGAAAACCTCTCTACACACATCTTACACTTATACAAAGCGCCTGCATAAGTATAGACGCACCCACCCAAATAAATCGTTATTATGGGTCTGGATCAGATTCGTCACGAAAATGTATGATTACTTCACCGAACTCTCGCCAATCCGAAAAAACCCTAGTACACAACATTCCACGGATCTGATTGAAAAGAACTCATCTTTTGGGCATCTAATCCCCAGAATATGCTGTAAATCAAAAGTATAGACGCACTTCCGAAAATGGAGTAGAAAACACTACCCTTCTCCAAAAGGTCTTATGACTCAAATTTTAGTAGGGATAGGTATTCAAATCTCACACTTCAAACACCTTGCGGTCTCCGCCTTTTCTAGATCCAGCTAGTTCAATTACATGCGGTGAATCGGGAGTGAGTATGACCAACTTCGGAGATTAAGTGAGAAGCTCTAACGCCTTCTTCGAGGGAAGCCGACGACCACCAGTGATAGTTTCTGACTCCCAGAGAGCAAAGTGATTTTCGGTGACCGAAAGCCAGTTGCTCAGAAGGTTCGAGGTATCGGTCAACCAGTGCGATTCCAGCGGATTTTCGACTTCTGCTGGAAGGAACATTTAGTCTGCAGTCGCGGTTCACAGAAGAAAGACATTGTTCGTCGTCGCCTGAAACAAAATAAATGGTGCGTACCCTAATGACCCACTAAAAGACGCTTACTGAGTGCTGCATCTTCATGAAGATCACGGCAACGGATTTGTTCCGAACGGGTACTTTCGCCACTAGCCATACTAGAATTTTTATGGAAATTTAGTGTACTGATGCAACTTTGCCGACAAAGCAGAGCACGCACCTATAGGAGAAGTTCATCAGCACACTAAATTCCCATAAAAAAATGCTCTACCATGGCTAGGAGGAGAAAGTACCCTTTGGAACAAATCCGTTTCCGTGGATCTTCATGGCGTGCAGCACTCGAGCGCCTTCTGGTGGGTCATTAGGGTACGCACCAGGTCGGAGACGACGACGAACAATGTTTTTTTCTACGAACCTCGACTGGCAGACCGTGTTCTTTCTAGCCGAATTCAAAAATCCGCTGGAATCGCACTGGTTGCAGGCTTCGAGTTGGAAACAAATCGACCGATACCTCGAACCTTCTGAGCAACGGCTTTTTCCTTCGGACTTCTGAAAACCACTTTGTTCTCAGAAGTCAGAATCCCACTGGTGCCCGTTGGCTTCCCTCGAAAACGGTAAAGCTGCTCACTTAAAGGCAGCAGAACACGCCTCAAAAATGGTATCGATTTTATGACATAAATCAAAGGTTTGGAGCTGGTTGTATTGGGAACTGACGAAAAACGAACGAAAACTGTGCGCAAATGGAGGAATAACGGTTATTTTGTTATCAAGTGAAAGTGGACGAGATTTACGGCACGTGGTTGAAACAGCGAATATTAGCAACAAAACGGTTGAGATAGAGAAGCCGATATACTCTTACAGCCTGTACTAGAACGAGCACCACGTTGGAAGCATCAAAACGAGCCAAAAACAACCGTAATAGTACTATCAATCTGGACGAGTTTGTAATTTGGGGCGGGGTTGCAGAAGCTCAGGGGCGGGGTTGCAAGGAAATTTTTCGATTTGCATTGCTGATATTTAGTACTTTTGACTCGTTTTGTCGCTACCAACGGCGTGAGCAGTCTACTAGGAGCCATGCTACCTCAGAAACGTAGTTATCTCAACAACTTTTTTGAGCGTATCTGCTGCCTTTAATCTCGTTGGCAATACCCACTCGATTCAGGCCCCGGTCATAGTTGGATGAGCCGACGTCTCCAGCCCGGTCGATACACACAGAATGTGCATTGGAAATGGGATGCAAAATCACTCGGTGTATCTCCCAAGCACCCCCAACACCCACCCGGTCGATACGTATGAACAACATGGTGAGGTGAAGCTGAGAAAATCACTCGGTGTATCCCTCGCACCCCCGGTCGATAGCGTATGTTTAAAAATGATGGAGTGAGGTTGAGAAAATCACTGATGTATCCGACGCGGTCGATATCCATGCAATACGTGGATGAGAAAATCACCGGTGGGCGGGTCGATGATAAACATTGCGTATCACTAGAAAGCTAAACCTTACTGCTACCTCCGTTACTTCACCATACTCTCCTTCACTATTTCTCTGAACAGGTGCAATCCTGTTGGCCACGTAATCATCGTCGTATCTAGTTGGATACATCGAGTGATTTTTTCAACCTCACTCCATCATTTTAAACATACGTATCGACCGGGTGGGTGTTGGGGGTGTTGGGGTGGGCGACTCTCTTCGAGAAGGGTAGTGTTTCTACCCAGATTTTCGGAAAGTGCGCTCTACACTTTTGATACAGTATATTTTGGGGTTAGATGCCAAAAAGTTATGCGTGCTTTTTTACCTCAGACTCTTAGCCTGGAAATTTCGTGCACTACGGTTTTTCGGCATGGCGGAGTTCGGTGGTAAATCCATACATTCCGTGACGAATTTGACTCCAGACCCAATAACGACCTGATTTGGGGGTGCGTCTATACTTATGATACGCACTGTCTATATGGAAGAGTAAGCCTCATTCAGCTGCAGGTCCCGCTGAGCAACGCGACGATCAAGTGACAATCAATTGAACGATTTCACCTCGCCCTGATAAGAGCAGTTTGCTCTTCGACGAGAACACAACAACGCCTAAAAACAATTGTCTCAACCACCACACTATTGCCTTCTTGTGGAGACCACTCTTTCAAAGGTGGCGGCAGCACTATGCTACTCATGACTGTCGTCATGCATACTCGCCAAAACATCCCAATCGCACTTCTGAAATTCATTATTTTAGTTAAGAGTTAAAGACCCACTATGGAACACCTGTGCCTGGAGCACTATTTCGGTCTCTGGGTTAAAAGACCGACAACTGGTCTCACACGCTGTTTCCAACGAAATTCATACCAGTTGATGTGTACTTCCAACGACGTTTTTAAACACATAGCTTGTAGCTGCTGCGGAGTTCTCTGAACCGAGCAGCGGGTTTCTCAGTTCGGCGCTGGCATGTGCAAGGGCACACCCACCAGACAATTTTCAGGGTGTTAAGCAACAATTGTTTTCGGATTAGGCTCAAAACTTATTTCTGGGGGTTAGAAAAAATTTGAGCCAAATCGGAACCAATTTTTTCTGAACACCCTGAAAATTGACTGATAGATAGCTACCCTACCCTTACCATTCTGCCCAACTGAGGAAACGCGGCATTACCTTCGGTTCAGAGAACTCCGCAGCAGCAACAAACATAGATTTAAAACGTCACCGGAAGGACAAGTGATACGAATCCCGTTGGAAACGAGATTGCGCATCCAGTCATCGATACCCTGTGAGATTTCCGCGGCAGACAAGGGCACTGTCTCTACATTATGACATGAAGAATACCACTTACTTTAACTAACCGTCCTGGGAAGCAGAGTGATTATCCTCCAACCATTGTATAAACGCCTTCCTTTCACTTTTTCCCGTTCCAACGGGAACAATGAATTCTTCTGCAACTAGCTCTCCAGCCTATATCATTGTGCTGTAACTCATCTCAATTAGGAAATGAGCCAGGACAGATAGTCCAAACCTTTTTATAGGGCCGCATGCCAGGGCGAATGAGGAAGCTTCGTGACAAGCTCCTTCTGCTTATGACGAATTATTCCTGAACTGGGTTGCTTCTCCAAGGTGTGCGAAGCTCTAAACACAATCACTTCAGATTATTATTCCTTTTTTCAAAAAGCATTTCTGAAACTGAACACGAAGAATACCTTGGGCAACTTCCTACGTACTTCACAATATATTCGTACGTGGTTTCGAAGTCACTCAGTATGGTGAATAACCTTAAACTGGAAAAATTTTCGACACCTGAGAAAGCCTAAATCCACTTCAAAAACCTACCAATTCCGGAATTCCTGTCTTGTAAACTCGAACTTATGATCTGCATGCCGAAACCGGCACAATGGGTATGCCAAAAAGCTTCGTTATATTCATGGTTAGGCGTCGAAATGATAAACAGCTCCGGCTGAACATTCAGAAGCACATGACGAAACATATCGTGTCGCATTCTCCAATGGTATATGCTCTATCTCTTAACAGAAATAGTAAACAGGGAGAAGGTTACTACATCCCTCAATTAGTCAAGGTCCATTGGTTTTTTTTTGTACTGAACTGACAATAAGGAAAACTACTATTGACCAAAACTGGCCAATCTGATTTAAATGTACGCTATTCCAGAATCATTTTTCGGCGTAGAGTTCGGATATGCCCTTGCAGCTGTCTAGGAGTCACTCTGAAAAAAGTTATAGGCGTTTTTTTCTCTGATTTTCGTACCTATTATACCCTCCGAAAGGCGCGTTAATTTCACGAGAATTCGAAAACGGACCTCATAGTCGTGTTCAGCGCCCAAACTAAAGCTCCCTAGGCAAAGTTTGAATGAAAGCACATTTTCCGAACTTTCTGCAGGCTGATAGCGTTTTGGACTTCTGCGGATCTTCGGTTCAGCGTTCAATTATATCAATTACGGGTACAGAAAGCGTTGAAGAAAAAAATATTCCAGATTCTGATCCAGATCAAGATTTGACTTATTCCAGATCCAGATTTGACTTCTAATTTCTTTCGCCTTGGGGCGTTACTTGGGATACTGGTCACGAATCTGGGGTTCATTTGTCGTTTTTCCAGAGTTTTCGACTAATTTTGTTCCAAAGCTTTCCACCGACAGAGAAAATTGACGGCAAAATCGACTTTCGACGATTTCCCGGAATGTGACTTAGACAGATGTGGCACAAACCGTTCTTTTCTGGTAGTTATTTAGGTGCTCAACACGAATCTGATGCCAGTTCGTCGATTTTTGAAAGCTTACGGTAGATTACGGTGCGTATACGTAAGTTTGGTCAAAGTCTCAGATTTGTCTCAAAGTTCCTATGTGGGCGTTGTCTGAGGTGCTGAATACGAATTCGATGTCCATTTGTCCATTTTAAAGCTATTAAGGTAGTTTTTTGCCTCTTAAATGGCATGTTACCTACCGTAACCAACAGTCATCCTCAAAATTTCGACAGGCGAACCCCAGATTCGTGCTCAGAACCCCAGATTAGCCCTATATACGTTTTTAGCAAAATCGAATAAAGAAAAAAATAAGAAACACCCTAAAAATTTGATGGGGGCGTAACCACCCTTTATACCTTTCCGCCTACAAGCTGTAAAAAAACGCTCGTAACGTCTTTCAGAGTGAGTTAGAGGCAGCTGCGCGTCCCAAAATGAACCTTCAGGCGTCTCTGCCCTTTAAGCTAGTGTGCGCGATGACTGCATTCTTATCCATATTCACAGAGGTAAGGGTTTTCTCCTGAAGACCCAAGATCAGTGAAGTATGCAGCAGTACGGTCAGCCATGGCTAAGCAAGGAACCGTGGAAAACGGGATTTCGACCCAGCCGACCGCTCCACTTCCCACACTGAGCGACACGGGATTTCTGGAGACATCACCGCTGAAAGACACGGCATCACACTGTGCTGCTGCTTACTGTTACCCTCATAGTCAAAGCAAGAAAAAACCTACACTTCTGTAGAACATACACATGTGGTACCAGCCAGACGTTCGTCATATTCCAGGATGTCTCCTTAACACAAATGAATACGATCAAACTGTCTAAAATTGAACCCGCCTTCTATTGTTCAGATATGGTTCCAGACCGTTCATTCCGCTGTTGAACTGGTCCGACGCGGTTATTAGGCGCGCCTACTGCGTGTACGATGAATTTAAGAAGCGCATCTGACCTGCTTTGCTGATCTTTTATACACGGCAACCTGTCCCTTGTGTGTTCACCAACCACCCAGAAGTTGAGTGTTTTCAGTCGACCAGGTATGTCTTTCACGGAACACGATCTGTCCTTTATGCGCAGCCTATAGGCTGCAAGTACCACTGACCCACCCGGAGTTCTTGTTTGAATAGTTCGTCCAAGAAATTTCTTTAGGAGCAGCTGTCAGTAGGCATCTGCTAGCAAACACAGTGAAATTTAGGAACAGCTATGAAAATTCACCTTTGTACACTTCAATCAGTGCCGGCAATGCGTTCGAACTGCATATCACATTTTCATATTGACGTGCTGCTGAGCTTGAAAATCATTACGTTAACACAGCCTCTAATTATAGAAATTCTTTTTGATTTCATTAAATAAAGAAAACTCTCTTCTACCTCACTTTGAGAAATTTCAATCCTTTAGCAATCTCATGCTCATCAATATCTACCGACACCACTCGCTCCACGCCCATATCACCCATCAACAATGCCAGCAGTGAATTTCCTCCAACGACAAGGCACCACATCCCTGAACAGCCAGCTGGAAATAGTATGCCACCATTGAAGACTGCCTTTGCTGGGAGTGCACAAACTCCCCCTTTCACCCGCACCTGCTGTTACAGTAATGCAGCACTGGTGGCTCCGTCTCAGACGAGCTCATTCTCTCCCACCCCATGTGGCAGGCATCGACTTTCGCATGACCACTGTTCATTCGTCCGCATGACCGGCGATCATGCCCAGAGGTGAGTTTTTGAACTTTTTTTGCCGTCTTATGTTGTTCCAGTGGGATAATTTAATTGTCGACGTAGTGGGATGCGGGTAAATGACCCATGGATATGGAACAGGAGATAAATGTATAAAAAGAAAGTTTTTTTGGTGAAAAAAGAGAACAGATGTTTTCAACTTTCTCGGTAGAACGACGGATTCTGCAAAGCTTCATGTATACCCTAACCTTTAGCCAAGACGATGAAATTTGAATTATCACCGAAACAACTGAAAACTGCAGAGAAAAATGGGAAAAACCTATCGTCTCTGAGCATGATCGCCGGTCATATTGAATGGCTGGACGGTGGTCATGCCAAAGTCAGATGCCAGTAGCATGGGATGGGAGAGAACGGGCTAACCACAGACCACGCTGCCGTGTGGTCCATTACCGCAGCAGCGTGTGGGGTGAAAAGGGGAGCTTGTAATTTCCCTGAATAAAGAAAGTATAGAACTTAAAACACTTCTACGCTTAAACCGTTAATTTTGATACCAGGAGGAGCCTTTTCCAAATCCAACCACGCACGTGATAAGAAGAATTTGGTAATTCTAGCAAAAGTCGCATACCTGCCACGCCAACTTTCAGCACTTCCTAACCGAATCGGATGCTTTTCGAACAAGGAGCCATTTTAGCATTGAATATGGGCCTTCTCCAGATCAACAATATGTTTTTTTTATTTCCACCCGACACTATTCACCAAATGAGAAGCCTTTCAAGTAAATCAAAGAAGAAGTCTTTGGGTCCGAGATGCCGGACCCAAGACTGACGTGGGGACCTGTGGAGTCGACCACTAAGCAGAGTCAGGCATATGCCGTAATCGGTCGGTGCGAGCCGCAGCATCCTCCCTTCCGCGAATTCAAGCGCTTCCCCCACCCTATAACTTCGAGAATCATGCGCCCACACCCTCAAGTTTGGAAATTTTTAATTTGGAAAAAAACTTGAGAAACCTCTATAAGGGTTGTCCAGGAAAACAAATCCACAAAATCACCCGTGTTTTATGAAATTCTTTGAGTTTTCCTCTGGTGCCTTGAGCGTTGATCGTCAAAATGTCGCTTAATGTACGTGCGCATGATATCATCCAATATTTTTTCTTTTATCTCGAAAGGTCTTTCACAAAATTCCTGTCTTAATAGATGACTAGGGCTAACCTTCGAAAACTGTTAAACGGCCTGTACTGTGATAGTCAACACTTTTCGAAGAAAGGCGTTCTGATAGATCTCTTTCAGGACCTCGCACGATAGATCTTTGATCACTATGTGACAAATTTCTACTTTTACGTTAACACCAAGTTAATATCGAAAACAACGAAGAAGGTGAGCGAGTTCACGTTGAGACAAAAGGTTGCAGATTGTGAATATTCACAAATAATCTTCCCCCTCGATGTGAATTCGCGTTATAATCCTGAAACACACTTCATTATATCGGCATTATGCCAGCATAATCGATCGGCAAGTTGCCGACCAACTACGGCCGGCGGTAGGACATCGCATGATCAGTAGAGACGATAGAAGACGACTCATAATCCCAAAGAACGAGAAAGGACGGCCCAGTCGGGCTTTCGGCCGACTATGACGGGGTCTTAAAGCGCAGCATACACGCTCGCAAACATGGTCGAGATATCAGCATAAACAGGTCTGCACGGCCCGTACCATGTCGTCAACGATGGTTGAAGCGCTGGAAAATCATCCAGAATGACATAATTTGAGCAATCATATCTCGCACGCCCGTATTTTTCACACCCCTTCGAGTAACAGAATGGAAAGTTAAACTTGAGAAAACATGTGATAAATGAGAGAGTGACAGCACTATCAAAAGGGAGTGCGCGAGAGAAACAGATCGATTTTACCTGGATATTACATGTTTGTATGCCAATGAAATCCCCTCCATTTTCAAAAGCCAGCCGGAGTAGAGCGGCATTCTCAAAACTATTTATGCTGATATCTCTGACCATGTTTGCAAGCGTATATGCTGCCTTTAACACATTCACCTGCAATTTTCAACTCAATCAAATGTCATGGCCGGTGATCTTGATGCTCACTCCTTCCTGGTTCTCCACCCTAGATCCTGATGAAAGAGATGAACCATTTTATTTATTTATTTAATACGTCCAAAAGAACGCGCTTCAACTTGAAGTCCTTACAATGATTCTCACCTCACTGCCATCAATGCTGATGCTCCAACTCGCCTTCCGTCGACATGTAAGCCTTCCTCACCAGACATCGCTTATAAGAAATATTCGGACAGTCGGTGCCTGTTCCTCTGATAGAAGGCAAAGCACAACTGTTATATGAAGGGGCGGGGTGATCCAATGAGTTCACTGGTCCACGAGATTTTCGCTCCACCTCCAGGCCGTTTTTCGTCGCACCCTCCGTTCTTAAACCTCTTAGAGGGACCTAAAGCTTGCACTTTTGCCGGAAAACGGGCAGCTTTTTCATAGTAAACGCTGCCTTCAAGCTTCGATTATACAATCTGGATATGGACATTCCACTCTACGGAGGCAAAGACTACAAAATCCAAATCCCACCTCGCAAAATATTAGGTGCCTCACATACGCAGAGATTCGTGTAAAAACTCAGGTCTGAATGCCGCGAGCGATGAGTAAGTCAACCAATAAAAACTCCAAGTTTGATTTTGATTCGATGCCAAAGCGGTATTGAAAGATAAGAAAAAGATTTCCATTTATTTAAGAACCCACCTTCCGAACTTTTTGATCATCTTCTCGCATGAACGCGTAGAGTATGTCGCGCACCAATGCATTACGCTGATATTGTAGCGGAGGTGTGAAAAATCTTTGGTTTACTGGACCAGCTCATCATAATCAAGCTGAAAAATGACCAGATAAATCTAAAACCGCTTCGAAAAGTAGGAAGACATCCAGCTTGCTGAACTGTACGCAGAATGGGGAGGCGCTTAGAGCAGGTCAGCTGGCTAACTGCGAAGCGCGCGATGTTTCACAGACGACGCAAACGCAGCCGCTTTCTGTCGCGCGCCTACAGCATGTAACGCCAGACAGATTGCTCCTACGCGCCCACAGCAGCCCTGTGTATTCGATCAACAAACCAAAATATATTCGATTCCGCATAGCAAACTACATTGACAGAATTCGCTCGGAACTGATAGCTTAATGCTGTAAGTCTGAACATGGTGCCTGTAGCCTTTGCGTGTAACGATGCGTTAATGCAGCTGACTGTATGATTTTCGCATCGACAAGATACGAATGGGCACTAAGGAAAGAAAGAGTTTGATTAAAAAGATGATCACGATTTCGTGACTTCTCTGTATTAGTTCCCATGTTCGACCATCTTGGACCTGGAGCATTTTTTCAGCGTGTTTTCTCTCTTCTGTGCCTTACAGGTTGTTAGAGGTGGATGATCATTTATTGGCTGACGTGACGGCAGAACCCGTCGTTTCAAGGCCTAAAAGCTTCGAAAGCGATTAACCGTGAAACCCATCCAGTCAAGTCCAAAGGGAGCAAGAACCTCACCCCTTAGGTCAAATTCCAATGTATTTCGCAACTGCTGTCGAACGGTGGCCACTGATAAGCGACAAAAGATGACCTGCGCAGATAGCTGTGACCGTAAAATGAACACTGACGCACCGATGGATGGTGCGCAGGTCATGTGTTTATCGCTTTCCAGTGGTCACCACTTGACAGCAGTTGGTAAACACATTGGGATTTGACCTTAGGAATTGTGATCTTTGCTCCTTTTTTTGAACTTCTGACTGGATGGATTTCACGGGCAATTCGCTTCCGAACCTTTCAGGCCTCTCAGAAACGACGGAAGTCGCCGAAACGTCTGGCCAATAAGTAATTCCACCCTAACAACCTGTAAGGCACAGAAGAAAAGAAAACAGACTTGTCTGTATTTTTGCAGACAATTCCAAGAGCAATTTGATCAGCCATTTTCGCCGGTGAAACTGTTCGCCGCAATGGTGGACATAGCGTCAATTTTCGGAAACCCATGGGATCGGGACGTTTTTTCGGAATTTAACGTATTCATGATTAGACTGGCCACGCCATTGTTCAGAATTTCATCAAAATTCTAATCTACCACAGAAAAAAGTGGCCGCGTGCTAGGACGATTTCTGAACTTTGCTCACAGAGCATGCAGATTTGAAATGAACTATAAGCTCTTACTTTTATGTTCCACTTGTTAAGGAGAAATTTTGGCCAAACTTTGCACAGGCAAGGTATTTAAGATGCCGAGCACTAATAAAAGACTGATTTGTATGGATAAGCTATCGCGTTCTGACCACGCACCCATGTCTTTTATCAAATTTAGGAAGTTGACGGAATGCTGCAGTACATTTAATGTCAATAAGCCACCACTGCTAACCATGATCCTTCAAAAACGATCACTAAATGCGGGATTAGAACCCTAAAGGCACAGCGATGTTCCCAGCTATTTTGAGTATCTGCGAGAAAATTTTCCGCTGATAACAATGGCGCCTCCAGAATCATTTAGAACACATTAAACGAATGGAGTTGTCCTCTGTTTCCGAGTGAAATTCATTTCCGTTCATCGCGGGCGTCTGCTCGCGTATGCACCGATCTCCTTCCCCACACTTTCTCGTTGTCTGTACCCTCGCTTCGCACAAGCGCGCGAGGGAACAGAGCAAATTTAACTCGGGAAACAGAGGATATGAGCCCCCAAGGGTTAAGAATTTATTAAACAACGAGATGTTCGTGGACGTGTTGTCCCGGGCATAAGTTTTTCCTCGTAGTTCACAGCAATCGAAACGGAGCAGACCACGCACTGTATAAAGCTGAACCGATAACAGATCGGAAGAACGTAGATTTTAATCAAAATCCATGACGCGTCTGATCCCCTCACATACTGCGTAAAGCACGATTGAGCCACGATAAGGCTTTCTAATCGGATACCTCGCTGAGTTGAAAAGAACTTTCGCAGCAGCACGTACTGCTCCGAAGAGCACGTGGTCTATTCTAAGGGACTACCAGGCAAAACTCTTGCCGCACCCCCGTTCTCCACGCAGCAGCACGTCGTCCTATAACAGAAGCCATGTGGCGCTAAGATCGGAGTACAATTCCATCGACATAAGCGGGTCTCTCCCGACCAGGATACGGTCCCATGTCACGGCCCGCAGCGAGGGGTCACTCCCCACCGCAATTCGCGACAAGGACATCATCCCGCCACGATCGACAGCGAGGGAGCTTTCCTCGCAGGGGACCGTGGAGGAGACCCCTCAGCGATTAGCAATCGTCCAGAAGAGTGACTCGTAGTCACGCTTCCAGAAAGCGGTTCAGAGAAAGGCCGACTACGTTCTCTATGAAATGGGACTCCCTTATATATACGTGCTGTGCGGCTGATAAGCGCCTGATCAACTGTATAAGAAGCGATCTATCAGCGTGTTCAATCATGGGCACCGTGGCTCGTCCGTCGTCCAAACTGCATCTTAGTCGAATCGAAAGCTTGTCGTGGCCGAATGGAACGCCCATGTGTTGCGGCACGTGCTCCTTCCTTCGACGACGATTACGCCACGATGTACGGGGCTGTATCGTCGTCCACAGCGCTTTGTAGTCGAATGGAAGAAGCCTATCGTAGCAGAATCGGACCCCAGTTGTCCGAGCGTCGGAGCAGATCTTCCCCAACAAGGATACTAGGACAACTGGGAGCTCCGATTCACGACCACGATAGGGCTTTCGATTCGACTACAATGCGCTGTGGAAGACAATACGGCCCCGTACTTTTCTAGCGTCACCTGGCCTAATAGTTGAGAGGCACATGCCGCAACACATAGGCGTTCCACTCGGCGCACGATACGCTTTCGTTTCAACTACGATGATACAGTTTGGACGACGAGATGAGCCACGATGCTCCAGATTGGACCCCTTGATCGATCGCCTCACAATTACCCGAACAGGCGCTTATCAGCCGCCCAGCACGTATATAAGGGACCCCATCCGGCTTTAGAGAGCAGTCAGCCGCTCGAGGTTGCGCCCTGGAAGGTGACTACGGAAGTCACCTTCTAGACGATTTTTGACCGCTGAGGGGTCTCCCACGATCATCAGCGAGAGAGCTCCCTCGCTGTCGGCCGTGACGATGACGATGTCCCGTCGCGGGCTGCTGCGGGGGTGAATCCCTGCTGCGGGCCGTGACTTGGACCATATCCTTGGCAGGGGAGACCCGCTCACATCGAAAGGGTGGGAACTCCGCCCCCCCAGCGCCGATGCTTCTATAATAGGACCACGGGCTGCCGCGTGGGGAGACCAGGGAGTGGCGGGAAGGTTTCAACCTCCCTGCGCCGCAAAGTCCCTTCCGAAGAAACCACGTGCTCTTCGTGGCAGCACGTGCTGCTGCGAAGTTCCTTTAAACTCGATGAGGCATCCGATTGAAAAACTATCGTGGCCAGATCGGACCTTTCCAGTATCTGAGGAACACAACTCTTTGAGATCTCTTCGCACTCCTGAGCCGTTTTGGAGATTTCGAAAATGTGAGAAACTGCCCAAAACTGAGGGTTCTGAACACGCAACTTGTCTGAACCCTGGTTCGGCCCCTCTTTTCTCCCGGGAGAATATATTAAATGTTTTTGTGATAAGGCCGCCCATCTTTGTCTGCAGCTAGACTATAACACTCGGACGCGACTGTATGTAGGGCCCATGGTGCAATTATTCGATCACATACCAGTTGAACAGTAACTACCTCGGCCTTCATTTCTACAGGATTGGCCTCCATTTCTTGATATGTTCGTCATAGCTCCGCAGAAGGTACATCCTTAAGCATGCATTAGCAGAAGCTACACTGCCTTTCAGATATTGTTTCATAAACACTCCTAGAAGTGCTTCCTTTGCCTTATCTACTGTTGATTGATACGGAAAACTCGAGATCAACATGAAAAAATAGCAAAAGAAGAGACCCTTTCTGAAACTCGGACCAGCCTTTCCCACTTTTCTGTTTCACAATTTCTCTTATTCTTAGACACTCTGAAACTGTTAAGAGAAATGAAAGTCAGAAACTCTTCATATAAATTTTTCAAAGAGGCACAATCAGATTTTATACTTGCCTTAAGGTAAAATAAAAATTTGACCTCACAGTGGAAAAATGTAAATCAAATCATTGACAACCAGTAAGGATAATATTAAATGGAAAATAATTATATTTAGTAATATATAAATAGATATAACTACAATTGAAAAAATTAACAAAAATAATGAAATATATCCTTCTATTTGAAAAAAATAAATACAAATAAGGTGCGCATGTAACTAAATAATATGTAACGTACACACATGAAGAAATGAAAAAGTATATAATATTAATACCGAAACCAACTGGCTGTCAAGAAAAAAAGCAGTAACAGAACTTACAAAATCCTTTTGCAACGGCCAGCCGTCGTCCGAAAACTAATAGCTCATGGAACTCGTAGAGTCCGACTGAAAATGCATCCCTAAACTCCAAATCAGGCGAAATGTTCTTTAATGAACAAAAAATAGGCACTTATCAGTGACTGACACCAGCGCAAACTGGAGTTACGAAGAATTATCGTTGTGTGTTGCGGGGAAGAAGAAAAGGAACAACTTGAAGTTCTCTAAATTTCCTTAAAGCACCTATGTAGACCAAAAACGACCAGTACATTTTTTTGAATTTTAGAAATTCAGACACATTAAGCCAAGGCTTTGTCCGGAAGAGAGTAATCTGGGAGCTCTGAACACAGATATGAAAAGGGTCCACTTTCCAATTTTTGAAAGATTCCGGTGGAGTGCTGTAGACAAATGGTTCTTTTTCCTACTGCGACTTAGAGTAATCTTCTAACAAACTGAAAACGGACCTTATTAATGTTCAGCATGTGCTGGGATCAGTCCCTAGTTAGGGATGAGCGGGCTGATTGTCGCGCCCCTAAATTTTCAATGTTTTTGGGGTTCCGGCCTCCAGAAAACAGTTCAAAACGCAGGAAAAAAAAGAAAAAAAATGCCTGTAAGAGTACTTCCCTGATTTTCCGAAACTTAAGCTTAGGGAAAATTCGCACATCCCCTATCCAGCTGTTGATCTTGTTAAGAAGTATTTGAGTAATAAAGAAGTATCACAACCCATCATAAAGCGGAAACGTATTGAAATCGTGATTAGCAGCCCTTGTAGAATCCCTCTGATCGAACTTTGTGTCAAATTTGACCTTTCTAACAGACGCTACCATATGACTGAAAAATAAGCTCACCGTCACGAACAACGGCCTTGGAAACACCAAAGTCGCCGAAACTATTAAAAAATACCACAACTAGTTATGCAGATTCGCTTCACAACTAACCATGATTCATTCGGATGGAATCGTGCCCCTTTTCAGCTCTGCACGCGGAAATTCCAATCGGTCCCTGAAAATTCACGTGAACATTCTGCTTAACAGACTCAGTCATTATAGGTGCAAGCGGAAATGAACTACAACCGCTATCATGCCCAATACAGGAGACTTTAACGGAATTCCAAAACTAAATTTTTTCAAAATTTCTAAAATATCAGGAGCTCTTCTGATCCCTAAATTCCAGATTAAGGAAGCACGTCTCTAAGATATAGAATACATACGATATTGTTAGCAAACTTCAAAAGACTGGCAATTGCACTGCGATGTGCCCGCATGGGACACATCTGAAGGGAGAACTGCCTGCACACACAGCTGTAAGGTGGTACAGCCAGTTACGATCAAGATGGAAATAGCTTGAACATATGGGAAACGAGGAGTACCCTGAACAATACTGGGTTGATTCATAATTATGGAATGTTTTTTTATATACAGGGCGTCGCATAAGCGCCCAGACACCCTGAAATTTCATGAATTTGGACCATTCGAGGCAGACGTTTCGAAACATCGGCTTTGATTTCTATGTTTTTTTTCCGCTATGCCGAAAACAAGAGGTCACATTGTAGGAAGGCAGAGTCATTACACTTTTTCCTTTTTATATACAGAGATTCATTTTTAGCCGTCGCATAAGTATACGAACACTTGAGAGACTCATAAATTTATCAAAATAATTTCAAACAATACATACTGGAAAAAGTCTTCAGTATGATGTTACACCACCGTTACACTGAAATAAGTTTCAAGCCAGTCTATCTGTCATGCTATCCACTAAGGTTCAGAGGGTCCCTTGGTCAATTTCGTTCCATGCGTCCACGATGGCCTCCATGAGTGACTCCACAGTTCCGTATTGCCTCCCATCCTTGAAGATCTTGCGAACAATGATTCCCCAAAGGTTCTCGATAGGATTCAGATCCGGGCTGATCGCAGGCCAAGGCAGAATATCGATGTTGTTGCACTGGAGCCACTCCAGAGTAGATCGGCTGACGTGTATAGTGGCATTATCGCTGGACATAACGGAAGCCCTGACGTCTCCGACGACGAAAATGCGGAAGAAGATGCGCGAAGCCAACACTCCCTGGTACTCAGAGGTAGTCCCGCTTACGATTCGATGCAAATGCGATTCCGACCTTCCCAGTTGCTGTGAAGGCTGCCCAAACCATCACGTTTCCTCCGCCAAAGTTCTTTGCGGCTGAAGAAAGCCAGCTCCTTCCGAAGATCCCGCTAGTAGTGCCCCAAACCATCCGGACCATCCAAAGTCGCTTGTTCTCGTCCGAAGAAGACAACCTGAAACAACAGGTTCGAAAATTTTCCATGAAATTGGATAGCACGCGGTTCAGCTCACCTTCCTCCGATTTGTACCCAAGTTTGAACGGGCGAACTGGAGTCCTGGCCGACTTGTGGCGTTCTTCCAAGCGCGTAGCCTTTTTCATGGCTCTTTCGATGTTTTCGTTGCGATGGATCGAACGGAGGATGGTATCCTTTGACACATTCAGCCTTGCAAGAGTTCGGAGCGGACGGTCGCGCTACACACCATTGTGTTGAAGACTCTTCTGGCGGTAAAATCGTTCGTCGTGTCCAGTGACCTTCCGAGGCCTCCCAGAGCGAACACGCATTCCGCAGGAGACCAGATTCCGTAGAAACGAAGAGATGCAGCTTGGTGAGCGTCCAATTTGCCGAGAGATTTGTCGGAACCATGACCGGCGGCGTAGAGAGGCCGTGCCTGGGCCTGTTCTTCGAAAAGAGATGTGAACCGCGTGGCATGATGATAATTTTACGCATACAACTACACATTCTTTACTATCACGCTTAAAACAGGAGTTTTTCGTATGTCTCTTGTACAAAAGGCTCGTTTCTCTGAAGTGTTCGTATACTTATGCGACGGCTAAAAATGAATTTCTGTACGTGAAAAAGAAAAACTGTACGATTCGCCTTCCTACAATGTGACCTACCGTTTTCGGCATTGCAGAAAAACATAGAGACCGGTGCCGATGTTTGAAACTGCGTTCGAATTGCCCAACTATGAAATTTCAGGGTGTTCGTATACATATGCGATTGTATTTGTATTCAACAAAAGCTATATTTAATCAAAGCATGTTCAAAGGATCATTCGAGCACAATGCACCCATCCACTTGAAGAACTGCCCATTTGCATGTCTTTTTTTGTTTTTTTTCATTCTTGTATGATCGACGGCTGACAGTCAGCGATTGATCATGCTCAGGAAAATGTTACGAATGGTCCACTGGTTTGGCCAGGGACATTTTCGTTAACTAAGGTCAGAGGCAAAAGTGGGTTATCGGCCTAACTCCTATCTTATGCGAACGCTTATTGCGACTTCGGTGGCTCACTCCGGAGCTGGGTCCATGGCGCTGCTTGATTTGACCTTGGGTCATGAAGTCTCCTCCTTCTTCGCAATCTTCGGCGGCGGTCAGCACTTTCGAGGCGGTAGGTAGTTCATAGTACCCAAAACTCTCTTACAAACTCGCTAGGGTTTGTGAACTTACAGGGCTTTCCGATACTGTGCAGGACTCAGTCTGCGGTTCCAGAAATGCACCGAAATGTGAAGCGACACCAGTTGAGTGTTCAAGATGACGTAAGCGTGCCGGGACCCAAGTGGGAGTGTGTGCAAGACGTCATAGGGAATTGTGCAGGACCCCAGTGGAAGTGTGCAAGGACGTCACTTAAGTGTGCGGCACCCCAGTAGGAGTGTGCAGAACGTCTTAGAAAGTGTGCGGGGCCCCGGTGGTGATCGTGCGCAGGACGTCATAGAAAGTGTGCGACATACTTGGGCCAAAATGATTTTTTCGAGATGATCAGAAGCTTTTCGGATAAGTCAAGAAAATTAAAACTTTTTTCGAATGATCGACTTTTCGGATAAGTCGAAGATTGAGACTTTTCGAATGATCGACACTTCGGATAAGTCGAAGATTAGACTTTTTCGAATGATCCGACTTTTTCGGATAAGTCGAAAAATAGTTTTTTCGAATGATCGACTTTTCCGGATAAGTCGAAAATCATACCCTTTTCGAATGATCGACTTCTCAGGTGCTCCGAAAATTGATTTTTTTCAGAATGATCGACTTTTCGGATTAGTCGAAAAATTAAGACTTTTTCGAATGATCGACTTTTCGAATAATAAGTCGACTTTTCCAATCGACTTAAAAAGTCGTCGACTCTTTCGCTCAGCATTTCAAACGGCGCACGAAGACGTGACAATTAACAAAGTCTTTCGTTTCGGCAAAAACTATGGCAGTTAACGCCAAATTAACGTGGGTGGGTGGGGAGGGGTGTCGTAGAAGAACTCCACACACACGTCAAAATTTCGAAATTACTGGGATTTCTATAAAGCCTAATATGGGTGCGAAACTGAGTAGGTGAAGTTTCAAACGCAGCAAGAATTTTACCTACTCAGAGGTTTATTCCTTCGTCCGAAATGGAAAAGTATTCTGTGAAAAATTCTAGGACCTGTTTAAATTCTGGAAAAAAACATTTACATGGCGCGTGTTTATCGCGACTATTTATGCAAAACGTACTCCGATATTTGAGGAGAAGGAACGGAAACGCGCTCCAGCGCCCAAATATTTTTCGCACCCGGTGGCTGGTAACAGTAGTCCGCAGAGATGGGCCGCAAGAGCAAGACATCGACGTTTGTGGCGCAGGATCATTCAATCACTAGTATAAAAATTCCTTCACACGCGCCACGGAACGCGATCACGAAATAGACATAAAGCAAGCCGGGGCAATAGAAGACACTTGATGCGTAATCGCGAAGACGCGAAAACAGCGGACTCCTACAGGAGGTCGCTGGGAATCCTAGTCTCCCTGCAACAGGAGTCCTGGTTTTCCCTTTAGGAGTCCTGTAGTTCTCCTATAGGAGACCGGAGCTTGTACGGTGGCTTGGAGGGAATTTCAAATAACGTTTGCTGAATCAAGACCAAAACCGCCTCGTTTTCGAATTCTTGCAGGCATCGAAGCATGATTATGACACTTCCCCGTTGACCATTGCGTCAACGGCAGGGGTGATACTATAGGGGATGAAGCTGACATAACGTTCCTCCCTCACTGGTCATGAAGGAGGAAATCCGGCTCCAAAGCACCCCAATCAATCAATGAAGGGGGCGCCTCTGTGGTCTGCACGGGCGAATCGGCTCTCCACCGCATGCACACGCGTATTGTACACCGCGCGGGTTCGATCATGCGTTCAACGTGCGCGCGTTCCAGGTCCGCTACCGGAGATGGTTTGTCCTGTAGGAGGCCCAATGGAAGCGATGCGGCAGCGTGTCCTGGATTGCTTTTCCGAGAACGTTCCCATGACGCCGTGGGAGGAAAAACAATCTCCACATGGAGGAAATTGCTTTCCATGGATGCTAATTATAACTGTGAATTGCTCCCACGTGGCCGTGGTTACGTGTCCATGGACGCGTTTTGCCATGGATATGATCTTGGAACACACCCCTGTAGGAAACCACTTCGCTCTGGTTTCAGGTCTCCCACAGCACAAAACAGCTCCTGCTTGGGAGACCGCGAACGTATCTGCTCCTGTAGGAATCACGCTGCCAGTGTCGGAGTTTGAATTGCCCGCAATCATGATGATTCCGTGTCTTCCGTGGCTACACAAGATAGAGAGCAAAGATCACGCTCAAGGCCAAAAATGAGTTCAGACTAAGTAACTGCAGCTTCCATCATCTTTCTCACTAAGTCATGCTCTTGAGATCAGCCAAATTTTCAGATTAGTCCGGATATTACTTTTTCGAATGATCGAGCTTTGCCGACTTATCCGAAAATCGCCCTTTTTCAGATCAGTCGAGCTTTTCGGATAAGTCGAAAAATTAGACTTTTCCGAATGATCGACTTTTCGATTTAGTAGGAATTTCCACTTTTCGAATAGTCGACTAAGTCGATTTAATCGAAGTCGACTTTTTCAATGTCGGATGATGATTCGATCATTCCCGATTCAGCCAAATTATAGTGTGCAGGACCCAATTTGAGGGTGTGCAGGGCGTCAAAAAAAGTGTGCGAAACTTTGATGGGAGTGTGTAAGAAGTACATAAAAAGTGTGCAGGACCCAAATTGGAGCGTGCAGGCGGTCAAAAAGTGTGCAAGACCCCAGTAGAGAGTGTTGCAGAGACGTCATAGAAAGTGTGCAGGACCCCGGTGGGAGTGTGCAAGAACGACCATCGAAACTATACCAGGACCCCAGTGGGAGTGTGCCCAGGACGTCATAGAAGTTGCACCAGCACCTGGCTGGGAGGTGTGCAGAACGTCTTAGAAAGTATTGCAGGGCCCCGGTGGGCGTGACGTGCGCAGGGAACATCATAGAAAGTGTGCGGGACCCAATTTGGGATTGTGCAGGGCGTCAAAAAAGTGTGCGAAACCCCAGTGGGAGGTGTGCAGGACGTCATAGAAAGTGTGCGGGACCCCAGTGGGAGTGTGCAGGCACTCTCGCCAAGAATATAGAAGTTAAGAAAAGGTTTTTTCCTTTTTAGGCGAATCTCAACCTTTTTGGCATCTCAACCTTTTTGTAGCAAAAAAAAAAGCAGATAGGAAAACACGTAGACTCTGTTTCAGTTAGAAGTGAACTCCTGTTTTCCATTATCACAGCGCGGAGCAGTGGTTTTTCGTCGGAACCTGCTTATCACTAGTTATACAGTTGACAGCAATGGTAAAGGACATGGTGCGGTTGCGGACTCGCACTAAAACTACGGTAGAGATCTGGCACTTTGCCAGATTTTGTCATCGATCAGCGCCACAGCTGATATCCTCAGTGAGCAGAGAGACGACGTTTGGCGCCGGATGATCGATGACGAAATCTGGCAAAATGCCAGATTCTACCGTAATTTAGTGCGAGTCCGCAACCGCACCATGTCCTTTAACATTGCGATCAACTGTACCCTACCGAGGCTCACCGCTCCGCTGCTGGTGATAATCAAAATCGACAGGTCACTACGAGGATGTATGAGCTTATCTTGAGAAGCGCGCGAGCGCGTTTTGAGAATGACGCAGAACTCCAGAGACATTTATATGCCAATCTTAGGGAACAATCAGCAGCTCCACTTCCCGTGCCTTCTCTGTTCGTCACTAGTTTACAACCGCTCAGTCATTTGAATTCACTAACTGCACCAAACCAGTTTTATATAATCTCCACGTTGCAACTCTCGATGAACCTCGGCATCAGAATCTCAGCTGGTACTTTGATTGATCCAGTTTTATATATGTTTAAGTCTGAGCTTATCAAAATCAAACAACCCAGCTATGAACGATCCACGTAGATATTTCATTTATTGATAACAAGGGCATGGTGCTGCTCAGCTAGGGAAACATCAACTAAAATGCCATGCGTTTTTCCTTATCATGATAGATACATATGATAAAGCGAGAATAATAGTTTGGGAACTTTACAAATCGGAAGAAAAAGGCGGTAGGTAGGGACACCAAATGGAAGAAAGGAAGGAAGACCAGGTGAACTTTATGCCGGTAGCCAACGACTTTGATCTACCGTGAGCTTCTTATGTTTTGCTTTTTGATCCCACATTTTCCTTACCCCCATCACCCACCAAGTGTAAATGTACGGCAGCCTGCTCTGTTCAGGAGAGTCCATACGGACCTTAACTTTGGGGTAGACGGAAGTCAGTCAACACTGTTTTGACAAACTAAGCCACCTCAGGAAGTTGGCGCCTGCAAAAGTTTTCTTGAACTGAAAACTTCGCTAGAGTCTCGCTAGTCACTAATATTTCAGAGAAAAAAGAAAACTAATGAAATCAATTACCTCTCGGGCAGTGAATTATGAATAGATCACATAAAAAGCCACGAACAGGTGAAAAAGTGTTCAAGCGTTTATGGAAAGGTGTTATGGAACTAGAAAAAAATCGCATTGATGACTAAACAATGAAGCAAAAACACTGAAAGGATGCATGGCGGCATCCCTCGCCGACGACAGAAATGGTCCACACCATTCCACGCCGCCGCCCGCTGGCGGCATCGCTGCGGCGGGAGCCGCTGCTATCGCGGTAGCGAAAACCGCTCGACGGGAGATACCCGCGTCTCCGCTCTCGCGCGGCGCGTCGTTGGCCCCGCCGACTGCGTGGCGCCCCCACTATCCATCATAGCCCCGCCGTGGCGAGACTCGCCGCGGCGCAACTCTCTGCAAACCCTTTAGACATCCTCATTGGCCGAGATACGATCTTAAAGCATGGAAAATTTCCAAACCAAAAAAGATCAACTAGCGCTGGTTTTTTAAAAGAAAACTCCGAGTAATTCCATGAAAGTAAAACCACGGTAAAGGCAGGTTTCGAAAATCAATGACATAAGGGGCTTTCAGAGTGGCTTCGCCGCGAGATTCGCTGTCGCATGGATTGCACAGAAGATGGGGAGTGCTAAGCAATATTACGTTACACTCTGTATGTTTTGTGCCTAATCCCTAAATGGCGAATTTCACCTTGAAAGCCACTCTGAAAGCGGTCGTTGGCTTTTGAAAAAGCGTAGGCGAATAGAGATCGCCAAGGATACGAACGACTCATTCGACCTAAGGCCCTTCTATTCATTATGAAATGTCACCTCCAATGCCGGAATGACAAGGAAATGGCTCAAGAGAAGGAGAAATCAATGAAACAAAGTGCATTTCCCAAATCGACGGTAGGCAAAAACCACGACGTCACCACAGTGGAAAGCGCGCTCTGTAGCTATTTCGCGCTCCAGAGCTGATGGCGGGTAACTCATCCTCGCAGAAAATTTGTTGTACCTGGGAATAAACGAAGCAGAACTCAGCGAGATTTCTACAATTTCTCAAGCTTCATTTACTACTACTGCATTTAAACCTAGCTGAAACCTTGTACATCCAGGCATTTCAGATCATTGCCAAAATCACGGAATCGTTTTTTCAATAAAAAGACGAGTTGTCCGGCGCCGCACGCGGCGACTTCACTGTCGCGCGCGTTGTTCATGACACCATCAATTCTTCAATATTTAATCCTCTATTTTTCTGTGTTCGTAATGTTTTTTCGTAATTTTTATTGCTGGAATCTATTGGTGGAGATAATGTCTTGGCTTTCGGCTCATGCCGTAGTCGCGGTCAGAGGCGAAAGCATGGCACGAGGAAAAAAGGAACAAATGGGAAATTGAGTATCTAATCTTATGACTCAGGAACGTCGGAGGGCCGCGTCCCCGTACCCACCACTCGGCGAGACGGGCCCCACTCCACGCCTGGCGCCCGGCAGGTCCCCGCCCCAGGCCCGCGACTCATAATGGGCACGAAGCCCGGACATCAAAGCGAAAGGGCGCGGGGCCCGGCAGAATTTACTTCCGCGGTGTCATCGCTTAAGTGATTGATTCCTTCAGCCATAACGATCTGCGGGAACCACCCCTCCCACACCCTGGGCAGGTGCTCTACCTTTCTCCAAAATTTTCGAAACCCCATGGTGGAGTGTCCCATTCAAGTCTATTCGATAGACTGAGGCTTTACCTTACTGCCACCGCGCGAGGTACTCGATGATGTAAGTACTTACTCAAGGCTGCCTGCAAGTGAACTTAATCATAAAATTGTTGCTCCGTATGTGGCACAGGTTTGGTCTAACGTTCAACGTGTAATACGGTTGCCTGAGCGAACATGTTTTTATCTGTTTCAGAATTTTCCCTGCAGGACCGAGCTAACGGAATTTGGTGGCACTTTAACCTCGCGCCTGATGATTCTCCGCTCATAAAACATGGCCCCACCAGCTCAGCCTTGATCAGGAGATTCCCGGGCACTGGCCCTACGACGTTCTGAGGAGTCGTAGTCTGATATGCTTTTTACAACCGTATGACTCACCGGTGGGTAAAGCTCTTCAAAAATCGAGTTCTTTGCATTTTTTCCTCTGCAAATATTTAGTGTTGTAAGCCTTAATTGTGTGGTATTGTATATTGTTGCCAGCTACAAGATTGGCGTAGAAATGACATATCGTCGATCACTGCTCGAGAGATCGCCGTGTCGAACACATGGGTACATACGCAAGCGAGAAGGTGGTGATAGGATCATTACCCAGCTTCTCGCTTGCGTGCGTGCCCCATGTGCTCGACGCAGCGCTCTCTCGACCAGTGATCCACCATAAAATTCTCTTTTTCGAATTTATAAAAAACAGGTGGAAATGCGCAGACCTTCTAAATTTCCGGAAATCGGAACGCTAAAAACCATCGCAAATCTGCTTATCTTGTTGAGAACTGCGTTCCGGACTCCCGGTGCCAAAAACTGCATATCGGGCTACCGGACATTCAGAAATCGGGACCAGATCCCGTTCCGCGCGAGCCGCTTACCCCTAGCTCGTTACCAGCCACCCAGATGACGAAGATTGCCTTCCTGGTGCCGCGAATTTGCGCGCGAATGTATAATAATGGACTATATATGTACAAAGCAAAATTTTTTGCGCGACCCGATTTGCCGGACGAGCAGCGATCGGTCGCCCGGTATTAGTTAACCGGGAAGCGCGGTACCGGAGTTCTGAGCTGGATTCTTGACCGCCCATAGTGGTAACTCCGCTCAGAACCTGGAGCCACGCGCTCTCCGGTTACCCAATATTGGGCGATCGATCAATCGCTGCTTGCCCGAAAATGACAAATCGGGTCGCGCGAGAAAAAATTTACATTGTACATATATAGTCCCGGTATTGGCACATTCACGCGCAAATTCGCGCTGCAAGGAGGGGAATTGTTGCCTTCCGGGTGGCTGGAAACAATGAAGGCGTTAGCGGGTCGCTTGAAACGGGATATGGCCCCGATTTTTGAGTGTCGGGTAGCCCGAAAAGCAGTTTTGGCTCCAGGAGGGCCGGAACGGGGTTCTGAGTGATTCAGAATCATGTCCAAACGCTACACCTTGCGGGTTATAGTCGACTATTCCAAATGTTGATGCATCTGTTTGTAATCGTTAAAGGATGACCGCTCAAACGGCTGAACAACCACGAGATATTCCGACGAAATGATCACCAGGACAGCAAGCCTTGAGATGTTAGTTTTTTTCTGTGGATTTCATAGATATCGATGCCTGACGTTTTTTTCTCGTGTCCATGGATTTCGCCCCAGCGCCAACATCCAACTTGCTCATAATTTCAAGGTGTCTGTATAGATTTATCAAATCTTGTCCAGTTTAGGGTGGTGTAAATGGACACCTCTGGCATTCGACGACATGGACTCCACACTGAATGTTCAGCAATATATTCAACAAATCATCCAGCAGAACCTCCGCCGATATAGGTAGGAAGGCCAGCTTTACTCGTCTAAGTACCCAGTCTATCCGCACAGGAATATCTCTATAAAATACCCATTTCTTTGTATACTCCTAAATTCTTATCCGCGAAGAACGAAAGCGTTCAAAGACATAATTTTGGTTGAAACTCAGCATGTGCCCATCGGAAGTCCGTGACGACACCGACTTTCAGATGAATGAATATCAGGAACATTATCTGTCCAATTTCTGCGAGTGGCAACAAACACGCTCTTAAAATTGGTACAGAATCTCGTCGTAAATGGACTTAAACGCCCAATACCTGCAACGCTAACGCCGCTGGAAAGCGCCGAAAACGAGCCAAAATGACCGCAGTTTAGTAATTTTGAGTCGTCGGCTAATAGATTTCTGTACTCATCTCAACCATGTTCCCGTGCGTGTATGCTGCCTTTAAATGAATTTGTGTGCCGTTTCTTGACACTTTTTTTTCTTTTCTGTTATTTCACAAGGGAACCTCAATAAGTCATAGTGACCATTCCAAATGAAACGTACTTTACCAGAACCATTTTCGGACGAAAAGTCCGAATATGCCCATGGCAGCTGCCTAGACTCACTCTGAAAGAAGTACGGAGTGTTTGAAAGCTCCGCGGCGAGCTAAGGGTACCCCCCCTCAATGAAATTTTTGGGTTGTTTTTTAAAAACATTTTTTCAGGATTTTGCTAACAACATGTATGTAGGGGTAATTGTCTAGGTGCTGAACATGAGTCTGAGGTTTGTTTGCCCAAATTTAAGGTTTACTGTAGGTTACGGTTGAGTAACATGCCATTTAGGGAGGCAAAACCTACCTCAATAATCCGATAATCACGACAAATGGACATCAAATTCGTATTCAGCTTTTAAATAACCCCCACATAGAAACTTTGAGACAAATATGAGACTTTGACCGAACCTCACGAAGGCCACACCGTAATCCCTATGTAACCTGCCAAAAAATCGACAATGCCTTATCAGATTCGTATTCACCACTCCAAATAACCCTTTAGAAATAACTTGAGCCACATTGCCTAAAAGCTACTTTCAGAAATCGTCAAAAGTCAAGCAGTTTGCCATCAAATTCTCTCCCCGATGTGAATCTGTGAACGAATACGGTCGAAAACTTCGGAAAATCGATAAATGAACCTCAGATTCGTGATCAGCACCCCTTTTAAATAACCTCCCAGAGCGAATTTTGCATGCGATCTGGAATATTTTCTAAAACGCATCGAGCCTTCTAATTGGTATATAGTAGAGTCCACCAAGAGTGTCTCATTTACTTATCAGTGAGAAGCGGTCGGCTGGGGATCAATGTGCATGAATCCTATACTTACGCTCGACACCGATTGAGCGAAGGCAGTTGTGCTGCAACGAGTTTTCATGTTCATTGATCTCCAATCGACCAGTTCTCATTGATAAGTAAATTAGGCTGCTCTTAGTGAACTCCACTATAAATAAACGCCCAACCGAAAATCCGTTCAAGTCCAAAACGCCGTTAGTCTCTGCACTAAAGTTTGTAAAATGTTTTCATTCAACTTAACTTCAGTTTAGTAGAGTATTTTTCGGCGCTTTGAACACGATTATGAGGTCCGTTTCCCCAGTTTTCGTAAAAATAATGCGCGGCCCAGGGAGCAATAAGTCTGAAAATCAGAAAAAATTACTATAGCTCTTTTCAGAGTAGAGTCTAGAAACGGCTGCGATGAACATATCCGGACTTATCGTCAAAAGTGGGTCTAGAAAAGTACATTTCATTAGGAATGGTCACTGCCGCATAACTTATTGTGGTTCCCTTGTCAGATGGAATCCTCACCCCTCCTTCTGATCTTGATGATGGTGTATGGAAATACGAACATCTACGTCAGTTCTGCTTGCAGCTCAACGGACTCGCCTTCATGTTGCAGGTACTAGGGTTTATTGATTATGTTTGTGATTTCACCTTAAACTTGGATATCGATCCAATTATTCTTGTTTCAAGGAAGAATGCAATCCTGAAACGTGCATACAAATGACGGCCACGGAACAGTGGATATTCCTCTGTGCTGCCCATAAAAATCCGAAAGAGGTAGTTTCTCTTGAAGTTTCTTTTCAGACCTTGAAAGTTAACGCGAATTTCCTTGTAGTGTTCGGCAATCGACTACACAAGGCATACGCTTGATGGTGCAAAAATGCGTCGCTTCTCAATAGCAATAAATACTTTCCAGCCGGATTAATATTAAGGCAAGTTTCATGAATGAAACTTTCATTAGAAAAACCGTCTTGGTATTCTCTATCGTTTAACACTCTAAAGCCATGTGTGTAAAAAGAAAAAAATTGGTTTACATGCCTATTTATTCGTCTGGGTACCTTTGGCAGTAGTTAAATGCGCAGGGCCCCAATTTTCGCCACGTGCAACTTTTATCAATATTGATTGAGAAACGCGCTCCTCTCTTCCTCTTTGCAGCTACATAGAGTTTTGTATTAGACGGCAAGAATCTGGTCGACCCGAAGGAGGGATGCGGCCCGCCAGGAACTCTCCATGACAAAAACTCCCTCTCCGTGGAGAGGTGGAGGTTTTCACGGAGGCCGATTTTTCTTCCTCCCCGCTTCCACGGCATGAGACATTACAGAACACTGATGAACGCTTTATCCCGGTAATATGATGCTCGCAGTCTCTGCTGCAAAGTCTTCAGTTCGGTGTTCACAATAAACCCAAGGAACACAGTGCCCATCCAGATGTGTCAAATGGGATTGGCAACCGTTTACTTACCGAAAGATTTTCCAAGCTGCTTGGTGTTATTCTCGATACGTCACTGAAGTCCACAAAACCGTGGAACCGAAGAGAACAACAAACAGTTGTCAAGGCGAGAAGCTTAATATCTTGCAGCTCTTGGAGAGGAACATCATGGGGCAGCGCCAGAGGAACTATATTGGCGACATACAGAGCAATGCTTGAGCCAGCTCTGGAATTTGTGGCAGCACCTGAGGCGGTGATTAGAAAGTATCGAGGGTGGCGCGCGCCATGAACAAGCGCAAACGCGCTAAGCGGAGGAGGAGTGTGAAGAATGCAGACACCGACGTGCATAGGCCCGAAATACCGTGATGGCGCGCGCTACCGTGATTCTTAATGCCGCCTCTGGTGACTCAGACAGCTCTTTGGAATAAGCTGCAGCGTGTAAAGAGTGCTGCGCAGGAGAATTGCTACCGGGTGTGCAAGGAGCTCCCCAGTGGAACATCTTCACGCGCTGAAACCTGACCATGATTTTGCGCCAGTCAAGGGCACTGTGAACTCCATGCGCAGTCAGATGCATATTAATGTTCTGAAACAGACCGAATTATCTGACAAGGAGAATAAGAAAGCCCATTAGAGAGAGAGAGATCGATGGGAGGTACGCCGCTCGCTGACAGCTCCATGTAAAGTGGATGTACAGAGATGGACTGACGCCAACATGGAAAGGCTTCAGTCTTCTGCGTGAGGAGCACACCCAGTTTGTCCGAGGATATCTTGAGAAGGCGGCTATAGAAACTGCTCTGGAGAGAAGTGCACCACCTCGGGGTTTGCAGGAGGTCGAGAGTCTCAAGCTATCAGGCGAGCCAGATGTGCTTTTTGCCTTGCTGCGCTGTAGTCACTCTAATCTGCTTATGTCTTACGTCAACAAGATCGACAGTAGCCGTCCAGACGCATGCCCGGACTGCGGTGGTTCGGACACGACACCACGCATTCTGATTAGAAGTGCTAGCGATGAGACCCTTTACTTCAACAACAATGGACTTGTTCCATTCAGTTGACTTTCTTGCATGCAGGTGGCACATTGATACTTCTGAACAGGTCAGGATTCCTCTCGACGCCAGTCAGTCTTTGTAGTGAGAATCTTCAGGAGAGCTGGGGACCCAGCCAGCTGACTCTCGCATGACGAAAAACCCTCTCGGTGGAAGGAGTGATGTCGGTTTGCACGAAAGGTGATGTTGTTTCCTCCACGCACTTCCAGCGGCACGAACATTCACGACTTATCTCGGCAGTCTTCTGTTTCAGTGTTCACATCTGACCCAAAGAGACACAGCGCCCAACCTGTTGTCAGGTGGGATGGTAGATCTCTTGCCTACAGCGCAATTTCTAAACTGCTGGACCTCGTTTTGGGACCCCATCGCTGAAGTTTCACAAAAATGCTGAACAGAAGCAGGCAATTATCAAAGGCAAAGCTTGTATGTGTTGAGAAAGCTTTAGGAGAGGAACGTCTGGGGTGGCAGCAGAGAATAATCTTTGACAACATATCGAGCTATTCTGCAGCCTGCTTTGGAGTATGCTGCACCTGTCTGGCAGCACATTGTGTGTCGGACGGTTCCTGGACTAAAGATGCAGCGAGATTCCAGATTGCTGCACTACGAATAACCACTGGATGTGCAAAAGTTCACCGATTGAGCACCTTCACGCCGAGGCCCGTATCTTGCCAGTGAAGAGCATTGTCAGCTCCAGGCTCTAAGCCCAGATGTTTATTAATGTCCTTAGCAACGCTAATCATCCAGTCCCGAAGACTATTAAATCCGTGAGAGAGAGATCGATCAGAGTGCCGTTTGCCGATGCTCCGAACAAAGTGAATGTACCCAGAAGATGGACCGACTCAGTCAAGGAACGACTTCGTCTCTCTTACGCGCCAGAACTTTTACCCGGTTTTGTGAAGGATCGTCTCGCCAAAGCGGCCGTCAACCCTATTCTCGGTGATGTGCCGCCCAGGGTATGTGATATCGAGGTCCGAGCTCGGTAGGCGCGCCAAGGTGTATCCTCGCTTCGTTGCGCTGCGGACATTCTCCATTGCTTATGTGCTTACCTGCACAGGATCGGACAATAGCCAGCCTGAAGCGTGTGCCCGGACTGCTTTGGAAATCAAGGCCACGACACTTAAAACACCTATTTGATTGTCAGAAGAAGCCAGCAAACGACTCACTACAATAGGCTTGTGGACGAGATCAGAAGTGCTGGGGTCGCCCAGTTTCTCAACTTGTGACGAAACCCCTCTCAGTGGCTGCAAAGAAGAAGAAGAAGAAGAAGAAGACAATGAACTTATGGAAGAATACAGTAGTGGTCTCCCAGTTCCTGCAAGACCTATGTCAAAACCGGTTTCATTGGCTGCCGAAAAGAAGGAGGTGCAGAGATACTCCAGAGCGGAGAGCTGTAGTTTAGCTCTGTAAGTCGTCAATATCTGAGTCTCTCTACTGCTGCCCTGGATGTTCCCCTCCCAAGACATTTAGTGCTTGCCTCGACTTCTGTTTGTTTCTGTTCCATGTTTTTGTGGAACTTCTGACATATATGAGCCGGAATAAGGCCAAAGCAGTTTGTAAATCTCAGCTGGCAGACGGTCGCCATCCCATTTGACATGTGCACTGCGTCCTGATGGTCTACCTTGTAAACACTAATACATAAGACTTTCTACATGAACTGTGAGCATCATGTTATCGAAGAAAAATCTCTCCCAGCTCGACGAGGCGGTGATGGTCACTGGCACATGATGATGATGCCATCGGCGTACATAATCTACATTCTTTACATATTCTTAGGAGGCTAGGAAGGATTTCTCAAGGTACAGGCCTGAATACGGCTGGAGACAAATCCTCCCATCCTGCGGGACTCCGGCTGCTTTCAGAATGGTATTGGAGACGTGGTTCTGGGAATCTAACTTTGCAAACTCGACGGCTTTAAGTAAACGCTGTTCGATCCTTTCCCATTGTCGAAAACAGGGGTTTTTGCATCGATTTGCCGCCATTGTCCACATTAAGATGTAGTTTCCTATTTATGTGGAAGTTGGGGGTAATATGACGTGATTATTGAAAGTTTAATGGAAGAGCAGAAACATTGCTAAAATTTTTTTTTGCTTAAGCCAGAGAGAAACAACTTTGAGGTGTGGAATTTATTTTCTTCCTTTGGGAGATAATAAAGCTAATTTCACCCGAAAATCCGCGTTTGATATCAAGATGATTAGTTATTTACGTTTTGGTACCTTACACAGTCGTATCCGTTCAGGAGTCATCACTTTCAGAAACTGAGGATCAGTATGCCCGACGAGTGTATAGGAATTTTCTCACATGCCTACTTCCATCACCGACAATTATTCGACGGGTTTGAAAACTTAGCACTCTGTTTGTGTGCAAACGGTAAGTTTCACTTCTATTGATCTATGTCTGTGCTAGTATTTGGGCTGAAAGTGTCTCTAGCACTTTCGTTTTCTGATTCCTAGAGATAGAATATAATTTACACAATTTTGTCAAAGGGTATCATCAAGCTGTTTTCAAAGGCTGTAAAACCACCCAGGAAATTCTCATGGTTTCTACGCGTGCTGGTGCGGAGCGGCGGTTTGAAACAGTGAGAGAACACATGACAGACAGAGGAGCATAATCGCCCGCGCCGCTTGCATACACTGAGCTGTCAGAAATTACGACGTTTTACAGAGGATACGAAAGTTCCCACGTCAGATTAAAGCAGCGTATACGCTCAGTAAACATGGTTAGAGATTTTTTGAAGAATTTAACCTCTGGCGAAAGTAACGATTTGATAATGGTCAATTAAAAGTTTCCAAAATTGTCTTGAAACATCTTAAAAAATGATTTGGCGTAAAATGGCCAAAGAGTAATAAAACTAGGAAATGGAGTGAAATAACCGAGAAATTCGATTTGGTGAGGTCGATCATTTCACAAACTTCTTCGTTAAAGCTTATCAAAACTGAAATCAAGGACGATTCATGGAATGGAGCGTTTCGTTCACCGAGCTTGACCTATGCTGATTTCCTTATTACAAAAAAGTGGCTTAATGTTTCCGAATTTGCTCGCTTGCTCTCGTTTATGATAAGTTTAACAGAGAAGCTGTGTGAAGTGATCGACCACGAAATCGCATTTTTGGTTATTCATAATTTCCTAGCCTATTTTACAATACTCTCTGGCTATTTTACGCCAAATCGTTTTCAAAGATATTTCAAGAACATTTTCGAACCTTTTTCTACCATTACCAAATCGTTACTTTCTTAGGAGCTAAATTTTTAAAAATTTCACATAGTTTTCCCGAGTTTTCCTTTCTGACTTTAATTTTGCTCAAAGATTTCGATTTTGGAGATGGATTTAAGCCCATCTAACAGAATAATATTCTCGACGTATGAGTACAAAGCTTGCCTGAAACTTATGACTCAAAACAGCTTAAAAAATACCGCTCATTGCCGCACTTTGTACAACACATGAGAACTCGATATTATTGATCATTAATATTTGATCTTGTATGATGAGGAGAATTTCCCAAACAAATGACTTATCGTTAGAGCCAATATAACAATCCAAAAGTCATTGCGGCGATTTTGTGTAACAAGCAGAAAAAACAATATTTATTGATTGGTATCTATCGATAATAACTGATGATGACAGAAAATTCCTAACCAAGAAAAAGCCAATTTCACCAGCGATCACCACTCCCCCACCGCATTTAGTAGAGAAAAAAGCGCGAAAATCGATAATAGTAATTATCGTTCCGATGACGTGTCATGAGTGCGAATTCTGACAATTTTAGTACTTCGTCCTCGATGACCTATGCTATAATCGGCTGCGGGTTCCACCTACACACCTTAACTGGTTTCCACAGCCGTAGCAGAAAAAGCAGTTTTCGTGCTCCCTGGCTAATTTAGTAATATGACAAACCCCACGTTTTGAAGCGCCTTTTCAAAGTTAAAGTATTAAGTATAAATTGGAATAAGAACTGACCTGCATCCTTTCCCAGCCTCCTATCCAAATAATGAGCTCCTAGCTCAATTTTAAGTGTACCAACAAGATTGTGTACGCCGTCTGAAAAAAAAAGGAGATTAACAAGCAAAACGCACGAGTCTTTCACTTTTTACTCGAAAACCGAAGGAACTATTCCAAATCACTCTTGGGTGGTATTACCAACTTTTTGCGCGCTCTATTCAATACAATTTAGCTCTATTAATTTCTACGTTCACTCTGAATTGAGATTTCGAAAAGGGTTTGCGGGCGTATGGCCCATTCAAAACCAAATCTGGTGCGCGCTTCTCGCCTGCACCATAATCTTTACGGAAATAGAATGGTATGGCTCAGAACACAACGCCTGCGCACCTCTTTGAGCGTCCAAAAGCGACTCACAATGCCGCTACGCAGCGGAGTGAGGTGGCCCCGCCCAGTATTAATAGCCGCCCTTCGTAATAGGAGGGTTGCTGGTGTATTCCACTCCGCCGCCTATGTATGCGGTTTGCTGATTGTACTTATTGTACCACTTACGAACGATACAAAGCGATGGTAGAATAACCCAGCACACCTCTGTTTTGAGGAGGGGACAGCAAATACAGGAGCCGGGCAGATACAGAAGACGGAGGCCAACTTACTCGTGTAGCGGCATTGTGGGTCGTTTTCGACGCTTTAAAATCCGTAGGCGTTGTATTCTGAGGCGCATACCATTCTATTTCCGCAGTTATCTCAAACACGTTTACGAGCGTGTATGCTGCGCTTTCACCATCTTGTTGTCAGATGGAGCTGTTTAGCGTGATTAGGTATGGTTAGGTCCGTAGCTTGTTTCACTCAAAGAAAAAAACATTTAAATCCTAACCCGCTGGCTGTGGCGCGGGCGATTAAATCTCATCGGCGGCTGGCTGGTTAATATCAATAGCCGTCGTTTGGGATTTAAGCCGCCCGCGCCGAAAGCCACAGGTTGGATTTAAATGTTTTTGCACTGAAACAAACCTGCACCTAACTTCGCTCGTAGATGTTAGTGGTGGCAATACATGTAGCTATGACACTGATTCCGGCACACTATGCTCATGTCATCGGCATAAGCCAGACAACATTGATATCTTAAGGAGGCGCAACGGATTTGTGATCAGCACCCCCAAATGACCCCTCTGGTGAAGTCAGCTTGTCAAATCTGACTGTATTGAACTGCAAAATAGAGCCTTGCGAAAGATGAAGAAACCACTCCATTTCGGAGAACACAATTTACCAAGCGCTGGAGGCTGCATTTGAGGCTACAGCGGATACATTAGGCTGGTCGAAAAGTCTTGGCAGCAAAACCAATTTGTCCCAAGAAAAGTCGTGGCAAAATTAGGTTGTTCTTGCTGATTTACAGGTGCAACACCGAGAACCTTCTGGAAGCTTCCATAGTAGGAGAATATCTGAGGCGCGAAGCTCGTGTGGGACAGTAACTACAATGGATCTCACCCAACCTCAACTTCGACTGCCGCCTCTTCAGGTGGCGTCGCGGCTTCTCGGCGTCCGAAGCCGTCACCAGCATCAACGCTGCAATGGGCGAGGACGGCATTTCCTGCTCCAGTGTTGATTGGATCTCGGCTTCAAGGACAAAGAATACGGGGCTTGGAAGACTCGTAAACAAATTGCTGTGCTGCTTCTGTGACGAGCGCGGGATATCTACTACGAGTTGCTCCACTCAAGAGAAGACGGTCAGCACTGCCATGTTCTACGTCACTTGGAGGAACGGCCATCGCACCACGAGAGAAGTGCCCGAGACGAGCTACAGTACACCTCCTTCACGATAATGCTCGACCCCTATTTATAAGAAAACTCAATCTAAACTTGAAACGGTACCCCACACTTGCCCTCTGCAGGCCCTTCTGACTTCAAAACTGTTTCCCTATAAGACATTCCTGGCTAAAAATACTTTCTTTGATTATTATTATGCAATTGTGAAGGTTATTGGTGACTTCTTCGATTTTCCAGTCCTATGCTTTCTGGGAGAAAGGGATCAATGACCTGCTGGACGGGTGGACCACTGGCATAACAATGTAGGGGAGACCTCTTGTTGATTGTATTGTAATGTTAAAAAGGAACTTCAATAAATTTGAAAAGCTTCAATAAAGTTGCAAGACTTTTCGATCAGCCCTGATATAAATAACATTTCCGCCTTTAAAAAATCACATATTAGCCTGAAAGTTAAAGGACAAGAAGCTGTTTGACTTATAATCTATATTCTTTTGATGATTACTGTTTATGATAGTTAATTTCAGATTTACCACGTATGTAAACGAAGTACAACTTGATGGCGCTGGAACTTTTCGTTGTCCCTATTTTGCCTAGTCAACCCAATCCTAGTAATCTTCGTATTGCAATATATCTTGCATCCTGTAATCTTGCTCTGTTATAATGCACGCACTTATTGCTTTGTCTTCAGACCCAGGTTGTGTTATAGCTATTTGCTTATTGTAGGAAATAATTGAATGTTCATTTCCTAAAGAATTCTCAATCTTACTATAGCTCGCACTTTATTTTATCAGAATCGATTCTGACCAGTAGGAATAAGAAGTTTTGATGTTTTATATGTATCGAGCAGTTTGTATAGAATTGCACATATACGATATGATATGCTTCTGCTGTTATATAGGAGAGGGTCAGATATGTGTACTCGGTCACAGCTGCAGCTCCCGTTTTTTGACTTTTTGACTCTGAGTTGAAGTCGCTGGCATTACTCTCAGCGACGAGCAATATCGATTTCATCCAGCGACGTGGACGATATCGACGCGGTGTGAGGGGCGACAAAGGGGCCACCGCACCCAGTCGTTTTGACGCTGCGACGACCCTGCGTCATTGCCACGAGCGGCGGCAGCGCGGCGACGATAATGTTCAAGGAAACAATTTTGCCGCCGCTTGCAAGACTGATTCGGCGATGGTTGCCGGTCGTTGCAACTCTGCGGATATCTTATCTGGCTTGGGGGGATCCACAACTTGTCGCAGAGGCCAATTACACAACGGAATTCAGACCGGTCCATGGAGTTACGTCAATGGTGTTTCTAAATCTATGTTTGTAGCTGCTGCAGAAAGAGTCTGAATTCCAGGAGTTATGGCGGGTTTTCTTAGTTGGGGCATTAAAAGGCTGGCATACACGCTCTGTAAACGTATATTGAGATAACTTCACAATTAGAATATTATGGCACCTAACACAACGCCCACGGATTTTGGAAGCGCATAAAACGATCACAGCAATGAACGCTACACGGGTGAAAGTTGGCCCCCACCCCTGTATCTGCCCGCCCCTGTGTTTTGCGTCCTCCTCCAAAACAATGGTACTGGGCCGTCTCCACCGTCGTCGATTATTGTGGTTTGCACCCATTGTACCTATTCCACCACCCACGGAGTGTCGCCGAATGGAAATGGCCCTACCGCTTGTTTTGGAGGAGACGGCATATCCCAGGGGGCGGATTCAGAGTACAGGGAGCGGGCCAACCCCTAACCGTACATGGCCATCATTGTAGATGGTTTTTGCCGAAGAACGCTGATCGCGATCGATGTTGTGTTCGGTGCCACTTACCACTCTAATTCCATAAATTATCTCAAGTGGGTTTACGAAGGTATTATCTTCTGCTACGACCAAAATACACCCCACCACGCAAATTTCAGAAAGAATTGTTTGGGATCCGGCAAGAAACTCATTTTCTGGGGTTATCCGGGGTCCTGAACACGAGAGATTTAGGTGGCCAATTGCTGATTTTCGGGGAATATCTGCAAGCTTTATCACAAAGCCTAACTGGGAAAGTTCCGGGGCAAAATGCTGCATTTGGTGATTTCCAAAATGAAATGCATTGGAATTTGCCTTGGAGCTTCTCTGCACTACAGTTGCTCTTGGAGTCCTCAAGCTTGTATCTTAGGTCCGCTAATCAGATTTTCGATTGATTGCACGGCAAGTTACAGTGTGGGTTTACATTAGTTTGGTAATTGTCTCTGGGAATTGGCTAAAAACTACTCTGTGGGGAGCTGAACACAAATTCGAAGTCTGTTTCTCAATTTTCGAAATACTGAAGGCGGCTTACACTACTTAGCATTATTTGCTCCCATAACACTACAGTAAGCATCAAGAATAACGAGAAGCAGATGCAGCTTCGTGTTCAACGACTTGAAGATAACTGCCCCATAGAAATGGACTCGAGGCAAATCCAGAAGAGCAATTTTCGTTGCGCATCAGAAAATTGCTCTGAGTGGGTGAGCTCTTATCTGGCGCCCTACTGGAAGAAAACCCGCTCAATCTGGTTTGCGGAGAACTCCACATCAGCTGCAAACATAGGTTTGAAAACATGAATGGAAGTGCATCCGGTAACTGCGTATGAATTTCGCTGGAAGCTGGCGTTAGAGCTGGTGTCTGTTCCTTGCATAAGTCTCGAATGTGAGGCGCCAGCCGCAATCGAAGACTGAGACAGCAGTCGAAAGTCAAGTGCTAGTCTCAGGCGATTCTTGGCTACCAAACTTGAGAATCGGAACCGACTGACAGTTCGACTCAAACTCGTTCTCCCCAGTCTCCGGGCGAACTGGGAAGGAGCTCGGACACTAACAGCAATGGCCCGGACGGCAACAGAAGCGGACCCGCAGACTGGGAGAGAACGAGGCCGAACTATAAATTACCTACTCCAAGAAATCGCCGTTGCGGCTTCGCGATGAGTGCCGCTGCGGCTCCGCGATAGTGCTGCGGCAAAACTCCACGGCAAAATCTGTGCGTAGATTGGTAAATTTGATATTGTCTGTTAAGGACAGAATTTACCTGCGTTTTGCGCCCAAGAGAAATACGAGGATGGACCCCTGTATAAATTGGGTAATGGTGGCAGCTACGATTTCAGTTTTGCCACACAGGACGGCTTTGTCATCGTGCTCCACGCCCAGGATTCGCTGCTGCGTGCTCGCGGAACCGCTGTGGTACTATCGCGGCGATGTCAAGTGTCATCAGGTTCACTGCAACAGAATCGTCTGATCACAGGCCACTTTGCGGTACGCTCATCACGCATGACAGATCGATCGGTCGCAGTACCTTTCCGGCATAACTGACTGCGGCGAATTTTCTTTTTCAAAGCTCGCCATCCGTAGATTCGTCGAGAACTGTTCAGGCTTTCATTTAATGTAAAGGTTGTGGGCATTTTTATGCGACTGAAAATTCAATTACGAATACTGGGATATTGGAAGAATTAGAAAATGTTTGGATTATACTGCTGAATGGGATGTTGTAGAAAAATCCAGATAATCGGTCAATCCCGAGAATGGAAGTTCTCAAATTGATCAAATATCTGAAAAAAAATTCAATATTTCGATGGAAAATATGTTCTGTGCGGCTTTCAAACGTGATTGGACGCTAACGCGTTCGTCAAATAATCTTGCCTCCGCCTCCCCCGTTTCCTCATCTTTTACGGTTGAGGAAACATTGCGTGTAGGCCATGCTGAGTAAATTTTCTGGCGAATGGATCCAAGTGTTTTAAGCCCAAGATGGCAAAAAAGTGAGTCGGCCATCGGTATTTAGTTGGAACAGGAATTCCCCTGTCCCTAAGAACCGGATTGGATGTGATAGGTGACAGTGCTGCAGAATGATCTACGGTATGTAACAGTATCGGAAATAGTAGGAAGATTCCGGAGCTGGAAAAACTCAGGTCGTTTCTATTCCTCTTCCATACTTACTAAGCATCAGAAGTAATATTTGGAGTTTGCCCGGAGGAATAGAACTATTTCGTCCCCATCTTTGCTAAGCGTGCGTGTCGAGCAGCCGTCACAAGAGCATTTTCCGGACGAGTCGCATCCATATCTTGGATATGGATGGCTGGAATCTTATTCACTGTTCGCCTGATCTTCCTGATAATCGATTCACGGGTCCGAAAAGTACCTTCGCGACGCTAAATCAACACGCCCGCCGTGGCCGTGTGGGCGGACAGTCTCATTCCGATTGACTCTACATATAATTCTCCATTTAGCTGTGTTGTTATGCTCTCAGTAGAATATGCTGTTCATACGGAGCTCAGCGCGTGGTTCGGTTGGATTCTAACGGCTTCATTCAGGGCGACTCGATTAGTGGATTTTATGAAAGCTAGGAGTCCTCAGAGTGACGAAGACGAGGTGAATTCTCTCTGTGATACAAGATTTGCCTTCTGTAAGGAACAGATGTAGACAAGTCCTCTCGATTAACACTTTAATCGCACGAACGCAGCACGTTCGCGACGCGTCGTCCATTAAAGTCAAGGGCCAGCAGTCCTGGAATCAGTTGTCTGCAACAATCAGCTCCATCTTCCGCAAGATCAAGTCTTAGTGAAATCAATTTGCCCACGGATTATCTAAAAATGCCGAGAGAAAGATGATCAAGAGGTTCCAAAGATGAAACCAGAATTTGAATCTGTCCGAATGTGACTGTCCGTAAAAGCAGTCGGGGTGCGTGTCGAGCGGCCGTGGCGCAGAGACTTTCCGGAGCACTAAATCGATTTGCAGGATTTCTTGACAAACATTGAGTCACATCCAAGTCATCTGTTTACAACCGTGGGAAAACTCGCCCGAACAAAGGTCTTCGAGAATACTGCGCGACGCGCTGGCCGACCCTGTGCGGGCATTCTCATTCGGACAGGCTTTGCAAAACGATTGCATTTGGCAGAGTCTGAAGAGAGTTCCGCCGCTGAATAGCGCGGCAGCATGCAATAGAGGAGAACCGATCGTGCGGCGCGCATAATCGATATTCCTCCATCGCGTGCTGCCGCGCCTTCTAGCGGTGGTACTCTAATCGGCCCTGAATGGTCGTTTACACTTCCAAAGCCGAACGCTGCGGCAAAGCGTAAGTCTGTCGTACCGGTCGTGCCGGGCCGCGTGATCGTATTACAGAAATGCACTGTAGCCGCGCGGCTCAGCTGCGGAAGGATAAACACCCTCTGAGGCGACGCGTATACTTTCGCCGCCGAGCGGAGCAGCACAGCGCATATCTGTAATGTTGATAACGCGGCGCGGCACGATCGATAATATAGGATTACACTTCGCCGCGCCCCTCGGCGGCGGAAGTATAAACGAACCCTCACGCCCTGTTCATACTTTTGCCGTTGCGGCGAATTCCGCTTTCTACTCTTCGGTGGAATCAGTGTTCTGGAATAGTAAGGAATTAGGTGTTAAGCGCGAACACAACCGCGTTGACTCTCGAGCTAAACCCAACTCCAATCAGCGAACCCGGGGCTATTACAACAATAATTCTATCAAAAAGGGGTCTTCCAAGCAAAAGAGGTTTGGTTGGCGTCAGAAACGTTCCAACAAAAAGGGAACAATAGGTAAGTTGAATGAGGAGAGTCTACAAAAAGTGAACAATAGTTTCTGAGACTGATTTTCCTGGCCGATGCTTCTTAATAGCAAAAACAAACCGTTGCGGTGTTTTACACGGAAGCACTCTGTGGTTCCAAAACTCGTCTTGACTACACGAAAACCGTTAAAAAGTATGTGCATGTAAACCTAATACTTACCATCAGAATAGAAGATGATGCCAAAAACACAGACGGACGGTTAGCTCCAGCTGCTACGAGAAGCGAAACCAAAGTGCAACATCTAATGAGAATATTTTTTTTAAAATAATCTCGTCAACGAATAGAAGTCCATTCTTGGAAACCATTGAACTCTTCCTTGTGAAGTACCACAACGGTTTGTTTCTGCTGTTAAGAAGTATCGGGCAGGAAAATCAGTCTCAGAAACTATTGTTCACTTTTGTAGACTCTCCTCATTCAACTTACCTATTGTTCCCTTTTTGTTGAACGTTTCTGACGCCAACCAAACCTCTTTTGCTTGGAAGACCCTTTTTGATAGAATTGTTCACTTTTTATTGATATTACGAAGTAATATCCTGAAAAATCTTCAATAATTTTCGAATAGCATGGATTGCTATAATAATCAGTAAGCAACAAACTTGTTGCGCACGCTAAAAATGAAGCGCTACTCACTTTCCACGACGTCCTGATGATGTCAGAAAATGCCCTATGCACTTGGCACCACCTTGGCACGACGTCCTGATGACGTCACCAGATGCTTTATGCACTTGGCACGACGTTCTGATGACGTCATCAGATGCCCTGTGTACTTTACGTGAAATTCTGATGACGTCATCAGATGCCCTATGTACTTTACATGACACCCTGATGACGTCATCAGATGCCCTATGTACTTTACATGACACCCTGATGACGTCATCAGATGCCCTATGTACTTTACATGACACCCTGATGACGTCATCAGATGCCCTATGTACTTTACATGACACCCTGATGACGTCATCAGATGCCCTATGTACTTTACATGACACCCTGATGACGTCATCAGATGCCCTATGTACTTTACATGACACCCTGATGACGTCATCAGATGCCCTATGTACTTTACATGACACCCTGATGACGTCATCAGATGCCCTATGTACTTTACATGACACCTGATGACGTCATCAGATGCCCTATGTACTTTACATGACACCCTGATGACGTCATCAGATGCCCTATGTACTTTACATGACACCCTGATGACGTCATCAGATGCCCTATGTACTTTACATGACACCCTGATGACGTCATCAGATGCCCTATGTACTTTACATGACACCTGATGACGTCATCAGATGCCCTATGTACTTTACATGACACCCTGATGACGTCATCAGATGCCCTATGTACTTTACATGACACCCTGATGACGTCATCAGATGCCCTATGTACTTTACATGACACCCTGATGACGTCATCAGATGCCCTATGTACTTTACATGACACCCTGATGACGTCATCAGATGCCCTATGTACTTTACATGACACCCTGATGACGTCATCAGATGCCCTATGTACTTTACATGACACCTGATGACGTCATCAGATGCCCTATGTACTTTACATGACACCTGATGACGTCA
>JAPDOI010001516.1:0-170753 GCA_029168955.1 Aplectana chamaeleonis
TTGAGAAAATCATTCGTTGTATCCCGCCGACACCCCCCAACACCAACCCGCTCGATACGTATGATTAAAATGATGAAAGTTGAGTTGGAGAAGAAAAATCATTCGTTGTATCCCGCCGACACCCCCAACAACACCAACCCGGTCGATACGTATGATTAAAATGATGGGGAGTTAGGTTGAGAAAATCATTCGTTGTATCCCGCCGACACCCCCACCCCCCCAACACCCAACCCGGTAGATACGTATGATTAAAATGATGGGGGTAAGGTTGAGGAAAATCATCTGCGTTGTATCCCGCCGACACCCCCCTAACACCAACTCGTTCGATACGTATGATTAAAATGATGGGGTTAGGTTTAGAAAATCACCCGGTGTATCCCGCCGACACCCTCCAACATCAACCCGGTAGATTCGTATGATTAAAATGATGGGGTGAATAGGTTGAGAAAATCATTCGTTGTATCCCGCCGACACCCCCAACACCAACCCGGTCGATACGTATGATTAAAATGATGAGGTTAGGTTGAGAGAAATCATGTGCGTTGTATCCCGCCGATGCACCCCAACATCAACCCGGTAGATACGTATGCATTAAAAATGATGGGGTTAGGTTGAGAAATCATTCGTTGTATCCCGCCGACACCCCCAACACCAACCCGCTCGATACGTATGATTAAAATGATGGGGTTAAGGTTGAGAAAATCATTCGTTGTATCCCGCCGACACCCCCAACACCAACCCGGTCGATACGTATGATTAAAATGATGGGGTTAGGTTTAGAAAATCACCCGGTGTATCCCGCCGACAACCCTCAACACCAACCCGGTAGATTCTTATGATTAAAATGATGGGGTTAGGTTGAGAAAATCATTCGTTGTATCCCGCCGACACCCCCCCAACACCAACCCGGTCGATACGTATGATTAAAATGATGGGGTTAGATTGAGAAAATCATTCGTTGTATCCCGTCGACACCCCCCAACACCAACCCAGTAGATACGAAAGATTAAAATTGATGGGGTTTAGGGTTGAGAAAATCATTCGTTGTATCCCGCCGACACCCCCCAACACCAACTCGTTCGATACGTATGATTAAAATGATGGGGTTAGGTTGAGAAACTCACCCGGTGTATCCCGCCGACACCCCCCAACACCAACCCGGTAGATACGTATGTTTAAAATTATGGGGTTAGGTTGAGAAAATCATTCGTTGTATCCCGCCGACACCCCCCAACACCAACCCGGTCGATACGTATGATTAAAATGATGTAAGTTAGGTTGAGAAAAATCATTCGTTGTATCCCGCCGACACTCCCCAACACCAACCCGGTCGATACGTAATGATTAAAAATGATGGGGTTAGGTTGAGAAAAATCATTCGTTGTATCCCGCCGACACCCCCAACATCAACCCGGTAGATACGTAAGGATTAAAATGATGGGGTTAAAGGTTGGAGAAAATCATTCGTTGTATCCCGCCGACACTTGCCCCCAACACCAACTCGTTCGATACAAAAAGTATGATTAAAATGATGGGGTTAGGTTGAGAAAATCATTCGTTGTATCCCCGCCGACACCCCCAACACCAACCCGGTAGATACGTATGATTAAAATGATGGAGTTAGGGGTTGAGAAAAATCACCCGGTGTATCCCGCCGACACCCCCCCAACACCAACCCAGTAGATACGTATGATTAAAATGATGGGGTTAGGGTTGAGAAAATCATTCGTTGTATCCCGCCGACACCCTCCAACACCAACCCGGTCGATACGTGTATGATTAAAAATGATGGGGTTAGGGTTGAGAAAATCATGCGTTGTATCCCGCCGACACCCCCAACATCAACCCGGTAGATAACGTATGATTAAAATGATGGGGTTAGAAGTTGGAGAAAAATCATTCGTTGTATCCCGCCGACACCCCCCCAACACCAACCCGCTCGATACGTATGATTAAAAATGATGGGGTTAGGTTGAGAAAATCATTCGTTGTGAATCCCTGCCGACACCCCCCCAACACCAACCCGGTCGATACGTATGATTAAAATGATGGGGTTAGGTTGAGAAAATCATTCGTTGTATCCCGCAGCGACACCCCCACCTTCCAACACCAACCCGGTAGATACGTACGATTAAAATGATGGGGTTAGGTTGAGAAAAAATCATTCTCGTTGTATCCCGCCGACACCCCCAACACCAACCCGGTCGATACGTATGATTAAAATGATGGGGTTAGGTTGGAGAAGAAAAATCATTCGTTGTATCCCTGCCGACACCCCCACCCCCCAACAACACCAACCCGGTAGATACGTATGATTAAAAATGATGGGGTTAGGTTGAGAAAATCATTCGTTGTATCCCGCCGACACCCCCCAACACCAACCCGCTCGATACGTATGATTAAAATGATGGGGTTAGATTGAGAAAATCATGCGTTGTATCCCGCCGACACCCCCCAACATCAACCCGGTAGATACGTATGATTAAAATGATGAGAAAATGATGATGGAGGTTATGCCGAGCACCTACTGTGCTTGATAGAAATATGACAATGGTTGCCTCCATGCCGTTCAAAGGTTACAATATACAGCTACCTCCACCATCACGTGATGTAGATTCAAGAATAGCGAACCTTGAGCATGCTGGGTTCCAAAACATTTATCAAAACGCTGCTTCTAACCCCTATCGATCGAACCTTAGTCCTGCTGAGCAAAGAGGAGTGAAGAAATGTCTGCAGTCAAAGAGGAACCTCAGGTTAACCGTGGGGAGATAAGTGTGGATCCTTCGTGGTTATGCCTCAAACACTGGATAAAACGATCAGTGACCACGTTCTCTCAGATTCCAGTGTATATGAAAGGAGCACGCAACCAGGGGTGGTAGTAAATGGTAGGTTAACCGCGAATAAACCGCCACCTCCAAGCCGCCACCATACCGCGAATTAAATGCAGTAGAGCCGCCAAATTAACACGAACAAACCGCCACTCTCCTGGTTGGCTACGAACCGCGACATAGGTGCCACGGTTTGTTGCCGGTTTAACGAAAGCTGCCCTCTGCTTACAAATACATTATGCGTGGCCTCCGTCCGCATGAGTATTTTCTATACTTGGACACGAACGACGTTTACGGTGGAAAAACGAGGGATCGGAAAGATTATACAAGTAATGCTATTTATTTTATTCATTAGGAAGAGCATTCAAAGGGAACTTCGTAATATTTCGCTTGTTCAAAACACGATCAGAACGCAATTTTTTAAAATTTTCCTTGGAAATCCTAATTCTCGTAATTTTTTATGAGCTCCGTGAGTTTTCAGTACCACTCTCGAAAAGACATGTTAGGTTAATCATTGGCCCAATCAATCAAATGCGTGTGATCTGACAGAAGTTTGCATTTGTAGTAACTTTGTTAACTTTTTTTTTGAGCAAAAGTTTTTTTGAAAAACAAAAAATTTCTCCGAAGGAAATTTCGCGCGAACGAAAATTTGAAAATTTCTGGACGAATTATTTACAAGGTATTCTTGGAAAGGTAACGCTAGGTGCGAAAAAGACATTCCGAAACTCGTCGAGTAATGCACAAATTCAAAAAATGTCCTGCATTCAACTGAAATGGATAGTTAAAAACCTATAAGAATGATGATAAACTAGATAGTCTATTTTCGTTCTGGAAAATAAATTCAAGTGTTTTTTTTGGAAGCGTGCAACTGAAGTCTGGCGTCCGAAATTGGGGTAATGGTGTGGTTTCGGTCATTGATGCAATTGAATTTGTGAAGTGTTTGCCGTCTTGTCAAAATGGAACTAATCCCCCGTCCGCAGTTAGTGCTGAAAATATATAGAAACACTGTTACACACTCATATGCGCATCATGCAAGGAAAAGATTTTGTGCACATATTTCAAGGTAAGAATTTGAAACACTTCGAGTGACTCTACCAATACACCAAAGCAAGTGCGGACCCTCAAAAAGAGGCCACGATGGCAATGATCTGGCAATGAAAGAGGAGTATTCGAATCTTGCAGAAAAAGGAGAACAAATACAGTTGGTTTTAGGAACAAGTTCGCATTTCTTCCCACACAAACTCGCCCGATACGCCCCGGCTAATGGTGATTAAACATTACTAAAGTCGCTTGAAAAATTTTCATTTTTTGACACTAAATTATATGAAAACCTTCCAAAAAGCGAGCAAACAATTATTTCTTTACACACCCTTTTTAAAGCCTAGGATAAGCAATGAATTGTGAAGAGGAAAATAACCTGAAAACAGCAAAGCGCAAGAAATTCAGAGCGAAAACAGAAAAAAAGGAGAGAAGTGTCGGCGCTCGCCGAAAAATTAGCAGCTGATTGGGAGGAATTGATTAGTGCCACCAAAGAAGACGGCCAACGTGCTTCAGCAAAGATCCCTGCTTTGTTTTTGATCCTCATCGCCTGCTCTCTGGCGGAAGCCGTTAGAAGACTATCACTAGAAACACCTTTCAGTTTTAAAGATAGGCTGACGTCCTGAATCAAAATGGCTAACAATGCTATCAAACTTCCTTAACCCTCTGCATTAATTAAACTCGTACTTGCCCTCAGTATAGACGGTCAAAATTCCTACTGTATCTTGATAACCGCATCCAAAAACTCCTCGGGAGGAGTTTTTCGTTAACCGCCAGTTCCTCTCGCATTTCGGCACTATTTCCGTGCTGTCTGCGAGAGTATGTTAAACGCGAACTTACCGCGAGGATGCCACATGTCGGGATTTTAGAGAAAAAACTGACCTGAAAACGTTTTGAAAAGGCTATTTTTCCTAACAAAGGTTACAATTGTCGCTTTTTCGAGGCGTTTTCATTAAAAAAGTGTAACAAATGCCTACCACTGAGGGATGTTAGGTGAAATCCAGAGCGAATTCTCTCCCAACTACTAGGAGTTCTGCTCAGATTCTGTTGTGGTTAAACTCGCGTTCAACGCCAACTTAACGCCTGTTAACTCGCGTTTAACACCCCCAATTACTACCACCCCAGCATTCGATGCAGCATGCAGAAAAGTGAAGGCAGTAATCACATCAATAGTTAAGACTCGTGTGGGAGCTGTGATAGCAAAGCGATTGAATGATTCCTCCCACTCCATGCCAACACTCTACAACCTTGTGAAGACGCATAAAATATCATTGGCAGCTGATAGTACAACCCTCACGTACAACGATATCAAGACACGACCTATCATCGCGTCCTGTGGTGGTCCGTCAGATAGATTGAGCTGGCTGCTCGTTCAGCTCCTGTCGCCACTACTGCGATCCGTGGGGGCCCATATCGTAAACGTCGATGAGTTTCTTGCTTCATTACGTAGCTGTCCCGTACCATCGTCTGCAGTTTACGCAAGTTTCGATGTTACTTTATATACAAAACGTCAACAATACAGGAGCAGTGAATGCTGTTCTGACGCTTTTGAATGAACATCGTAGCGACGTGTCGATGATGGGATTTTCTGATATGGAGATAAGGATTCTCCTTGAAGCAGCACTCGAATGCAATATATTTTGCTTCGATAACAAAATCTACAAGCAAAGCGTGGCCTCAGCAATGGGAAATCGCATAGCGCCTCTGCTGGCGATTATTTTCCTGACCGTATCGAAAAGTCATCTCTAACAACTGGAATTATTTTCTTTAAGCGCTACATAGATGACGTTTTTGTAATCGGAACAAGTGAAGGGGAGTTGAGCTGCACGTTGGAAGCATTGAATTCGCAAGATCCTAACGTAAACTTCACCTCAGAAACTCCCGATGAGAGTGGTTTCTTGCCATTTCTTAGCGTGAAGGTGCGAATGGTAGGAGGACAAAGAACACCTATGGTACAAGAAAGAAGCTTCTTCTAACATACTTTGCACTCCAGAAGTGCTCACCCTATATTCATGAAGGCCAACGTCATACGCAACCTTCTGAAAACGAAAGAGAAGCTCGGGACCTTTCTCAGACCCTAGTTGGAGGCCAAGATAAGGATGATCCTGGATCAAAACGGGTATTCTACAAACAGCCTGAGAACGTGGACCCCCCATAGAGCCTCAGATGGAATCACATTGGCTCTGCCTTACGTCAACGAGAAGGTAGCAAGAGAAGTCGACAATGTTGTCAAGCGCTCCATGCTGCCAATACGACTAGTTTTTCGCCCACCGCTGACCCTACGCGATCTCCTCACCTCGTCCAGGCCATATGAAAGCCTGTGTCAAGAACAATCGTGTCGCTACTGCACCTCAAAGAAAATCTGTGATTTACGTGGGACGGTATACATGATCACCTGTCGGGCATGCGGAGAGAAGTAGGTGGGTGAGACGATGAGGCCGTGGGAGTTCCGCTTGGACGAACATAAAAGTGCCCTAGCAAGTCCTGCTGCCTATCCAAACAGCAGCTTCGCTAGACACCGCAATGTGAGACACAGTAACGAAGCCGCACCTCACTTCGATGTAGCGGTTCTCCATCGATATCTGCTGAAACCCTTGGAGCGAAAAGTGATGGAAGCGCGGGAAATACGGCGACTGCAACCGGAAATCAATGCCAGAGAGGAGCTGCATGATCTTCTTAGGCTTATCCAATGATGCCCTATCGCGATCCCTTCTGCGCATCCACAGTCACCCTTATTTTATACGTGCATTTAACTGAGTGGGGTGAGCGGTTACGAAGTTTCCCTCGCTAGTTTTCCTCGTGAAGTTTCCAACCACGTTTTGTAAAGAAATGCTTAAGGTCTGACGACGGCTTTATGAGCCGAAAGCTTACCGACAATAAAAAAGATCGAGCTTCCTACTCTACATCAAAGAATATCAAATAATGAAGCTCAGAGACAGCTCAATTCTTCAATATCTTAAGATCCTGCAAGCCCGCCATAACATCTCCCGGGATCATTTTTCTGTCTTATTGCAATACGTGGCCCATCATCAACTAGCCGCAGTGCATGACGCTTCACTTAAGTTCCTACTAACATGCAAACGCGAGCACATTTTCCCTGCGTTCATTGCCAATAGATTCATTCGGTTACCATTCATGAGTAACCACGATGTTATTTCAAGAACTACTGCTCTCAAATCAGCACTACTCACAGCATGCATCGCCGATAAACGTCGCGAGAAGAGGTATTGTATTCGGAACATCGAGGTCAAACGAGACCAATTGCGACTTGTATTACCGCCTGACGTGTGGAGAAGCATGAGTTGTTGCAATCAGTAAGTATGTTCCCGACTGCGCCAAGACCAGAGCCGACATTTTGGAGTGAAGCTGGACCTAATCAGAGCGCGCCAACCACCACCTTCAGCGCTGTCTTTCATCAGGCCGAACGCCACCCCACCCAAACGTCACATGGCCATCGGAACAAATCAGGTTGACGACGATATGGCAGCAGTGTTGAATCTTGGCCCCTCATTTGCAGTTACACCGAAAGTGAATGATGCGCTTATCAACGCAACACTTTGTGGAATACACGAATTTGCCTACCACCTTCGTTCGAGGTTATGCCGAGGACCTACTGTGCTTGATAGAAATATGACAATGGTTGCCTCCATGCCGTTCAAAGGTTACAATATACAGCTACCTCCACCATCACGTGATGTAGATTCAAGAATAGCGAACCTTGAGCATGCTGTCCAAAACATTTATCAAAACGCTGCTTCTAACCCCTATCGATCGAACCTTAGTCCTGCTGAGCAAAGAGGAGTGAAGAAATGTCTGCAGTCAAAGAGGAACCTCAGGTTTACCGTGGGAGATAAGTGTGGGTCCTTCGTGGGTATGCCTCCAAACACTGGATAAAACGATCAGTGACCACGTTCTCTCAGATTCCAGTGTATATGAAAGGAGCACGCAACCAGCATTCGATGCAGCATGCAGAAAAGTGAAGGCAGTAATCACATCAATAGTTAAGACTCGTGTGGGAGCTGTGATAGCAAAGCGATTGAATGATTCCTCCCCCTCCATGCCAACACTCTACAACCTTGTGAAGACGCATAAAATATCATTGGCAGCTGATAGTACAACCCTCACGTACAACGATATCAAGACACGACCTATCATCGCGTCCTGTGGTGGTCCGTCAGATAGATTGAGCTGGCTGCTCGTTCAGCTCCTGTCGCCACTACTGCGATACGTGGGGGCTCATATCGTAAACGTCGATGAGTTTCTTGCTTCATTACGTAGCTGTCCCGTACCACATCGTCTGCAGTTTACGCAAGTTTCGATGTTACTTCTTTATATACAAACGTCAACAATACAGGAGCAGTGAATGCTGTTCTGACGCTTTTGAATGAACATCGTAGCGACGTGTCGATGATGGGATTTTCTGACATGGAGATAAGGATTCTCCTTGAAGCAGCACTCGAATGCAATATATTTTGCTTCGATAACAAAATCTACAAGCAAAAGCGTGGCCTAGCAATGGGAAATCGCATAGCGCCTCTGCTGGCGATTATTTTCCTGGACCGTATCGAAAAGTCATCTCTAACAACTGGAATTATTTTCTTTAAGCGCTACATAGATGACGTTTTTGTAATCGGAACAAGTGAAAGGGAGTTGAGCTGCACGTTGGAAGCATTGAATTCGCAAGATCCTAACGTAAACTTCACCTCAGAAACTCCCGATGAGAGTGGTTTCTTGCCATTTCTTAGCGTGAAGGTGCGAATGGTAGGAGGACAAAAAGAACACCTATGGTACAAGAAAGAAGCTTCTTCTAACATACTTTTGCACTCCAGAAGTGCTCACCCTATATTCATGAAGGCCAACGTCATACGCAACCTTCTGAAAACGAAAGAGAAGCTCGGGACCTTCTCAGACCCTATAGTGGAGGCCAAGATAAGGATGATCCTGGATCAAAACGGGTATTCTACAAACAGCCTGAGAACGTGGACCCCCCATAGAGCCGCCGATGGAATCACATTGGCTCTGCCTTACGTCAACGAGAAGGTAGCAAGAGAAGGCGACAATGTTGGCAAGCGCTCCATGCTGCCAATACGACTAGTTTCTCGCCCACCGCCGACCCTACGCGATCTCCTCACCTCGTCCAGGCCATATGAAAGCCTGTGTCAAGAACAATCGTGTCGCTACTGCACCTCAAAGAAAATCTGTGATTTACGTGGGACGGTATACATGATCACCTGTCGGGCATGCGGAGAGAAGTACGTGGGTGAGACGATGAGGCCGTTGAAGTTCCGCTTGGACGAACATAGAAGAGCCCTAGCAAATCCTGCGGCCTATCCAAACAGCAGCTTCGCTAGACACCGCAATGTGAGACACAGTAACGAAGCCGCACCTCACTTCGATGTAGCGGTTCTCCATCGATATCTGCTGAAACCCTTGGAGCGAAAAGTGATGGAAGCGCGGGAAATACGGCGACTGCAACCGGAAATCAATGCCAGAGAGGAGCTGCATGATCTTCTTAGGCTTATCCAATGATGCCCTATCGCGATCCCTTCTGCACATCCACAGTCACCCTTATTTTATACGTGCATTTAACTGAGTGGGGTGAGCGGTTACGAAGTTTCCCTCGCTAGAACATACATCAGCATCTCCTTTAGCGCCCTTGGAGTTTTGCAGCCAACCACTACCAAACGCGAAGGGAACCCTGGTTCGTATTGTCATTGTATTGTGTTTGTTTGCCAACCACGTTTTGTAAAGAAATGTTTAAGGTCTGACGACGGCTTTATGAGCCGAAAGCTTACCGACAATAAAAAAGATCGAGCTTCCAACTCTACATCAAAGAATATAAAATGATGGGGTTAGGTTGAGAAAATCATTCGTTGTATCCCGCCGACACCCCCCAACACCAACCCGCTCGATACGTATGATTAAAATGATGGGGTTAGGTTGAGAAAATCATTCGTTGTATCCCGCCGACACCCCCCAACACCAACCCGGTCGATACGTATGATTAAAATGATGGGGTTAGGTTGAGAAAATCATTCGTTGTATCCCGCCGACACCCCCACCCCCCCCCAACACCAACCCGGTAGATACGTATGATTAAAATGATGGGGTTAGGTTGAGAAAATCATTCGTTGTATCCCGCCGACACCCCCCAACACCAACTCGTTCGATACGTATGATTAAAATGATGGGGTTAGGTTTAGAAAATCACCCGGTGTATCCCGCCGACACCCTCCAACATCAACCCGGTAGATTCGTATGAATAAAATGATGGGGTTAGGTTGAGAAAATCATTCGTTGTATCCCGCCGACACCCCCCAACACCAACCCGGTCGATACGTATGATTAAAATGATGGGGTTAGGTTGAGAAAATCATTCGTTGTATCCCACCGACACCCCCCAACACCAACCCGGTAGATACGTATGATTAAAATGATGGGGTTAGGTTGAGAAAATCATTCGTTGTATCCCGCCGACACCCCCCAACACCAACCCGGTCGATACGTATGATTAAAATGATGGGGTTAGGTTTAGAAATTCATTCGTTGTATCCCGCCGACACCCCCCAACATCAACCCGGTAGATACGTATGATTAAAATGATGGGGTTAGGTTGAGAAAATCATTCGTTGTATCCCGCCGACACCCCCCAACACCAACTCGTTCGATACGTATGATTAAAATGATGGGGTTAGGTTGAGAAAATCATTCGTTGTATCCCGCCGACACCCCCCAACACCAACCCGCTCGATACGTATGATTAAAATGATAGGGTTAGGTTGAGAAAATCATTCGTTGTATCCCGCCGACACCCCCCAACACCAACTCGTTCGATACGTATGATTAAAATGATGGGGTTAGGTTGAGAAAATCACCCGGTGTATCCCGCCGACACCCTCCAACACCAACCCAGTAGATACGTATGATTAAAATGATGGGGTTAGGTTGAGAAAATCATTCGTTGTATCCCGCCGACACCCCCCAACACCAACCCGGTCGATACGTATGATTAAAATGATGGGGTTAGGTTGAGAAAATCAGTCGTTGTATCCCGCGAACACCCCCCAACACCAACTCGTTCGATACGTATGATTAAAATGATGGGGTTAGGTTGAGAAAATCATTCGTTGTATCCCGCCGACACCCCCCAACACCAACCCGCTTGATACGTATGATTAAAATGATGGGGTTAGGTTGAGAAAATCATTCGTTGTATCCCGCCGACACCCCCCAACACCAACCCGGTCGATACGTATGATTAAAATGATGGGGTTAGATTGAGAAAATCATTCGTTGTATCCCGTCGACACCCCCCAACACCAACCCAGTAGATACGTATGATTAAAATGATGGGGTTAGGTTGAGAAAATCATTCGTTGTATCCCGCCGACACCCCCCAACACCAACTCGTTCGATACGTATGATTAAAATGATGGGGTTAGGTTGAGAAACTCACCCGGTGTATCCCGCCGACACCCCCCAACACCAACCCGGTAGATACGTATGTTTAAAATGATGGGGTTAGGTTGATAAAATCGTTCGTTGTATCCCGCCGACACCCCCCAACACCAACCCGGTCGATACGTATGATTAAAATGATGGGGTTAGGTTGAGAAAATCATTCGTTGTATCCCGCCGACACCCCCCAACATCAACCCGGTAGATACGTATGATTAAAATGATGGGGTTAGGTTGAGAAAATCATTCGTTGTATCCCGCCGACACCCCCCAACACCAACTCGTTCGATACGTATGATTAAAATGATGGGGTTAGGTTGAGAAAATCATTCGTTGTATCCCGCCGACACCCCCCAACACCAACCCGGTCGATACGTATGATTAAAATGATGGGGTTAGGTTGAGAAAATCACCCGGTGTATCCCGCCGACACCCCCCAACACCATCCCAGTGGATACGTATGATTAAAATGATGGGGTTAGGTTGAGAAAATCATTCGTTGTATCCCGCCGACATCCCCCAACACCAACCCGGTCGATACGTATGATTAAAATGATGGGGTTAGGTTGAGAAAATCATTCGTTGTATCCCGCCGACACCCCCAACATCAACCCGGTAGATACGTATGATTAAAATGATGGGGTTAGGTTGAGAAAATCATTCGTTGTATCCCGCCGACACCCCCAACACCAACCCGCTCGATACGTATGATTAAAATGATGGGGTTAGGTTGAGAAAATCATTCGTTGTATCCCGCCGACACCCCCAACACCAACCCGGTCGATACGTATGATTAAAATGATGGGGTTAGGTTGAGAAAATCATTCGTTGTATCCCGCCGACACCCCCAACACCAACCCGGTCGATACGTATGATTAAAATGATGGGGTTAGGTTGAGAAAATCATTCGTTGTATCCCGCCGACACCCCCAACACCAACCCGGTAGATACGTATGATTAAAATGATGGGGTTAGGTTGAGAAAATCATTCGTTGTATCCCGCCGACACCCCCAACACCAACCCGGTCGATACGTATGATTAAAATGATGGGGTTAGGTTGAGAAAATCATTCGTTGTATCCCGCCGACACTACCCAACACCAACCCGGTCGATACGTATGATTAAAATGATGGGGTTAGGTTGAGAAAGTCATTCGTTGTATCCCGCCGACACCCCCCAACACCAACCCGCTCGATACGTATGATTAAAATGATGGGGTTAGGTTGAGAAAATCATTCGTTGTATCCCGCCGACACTCCCCAACACCAACCCGGTCGATACGTATGATTAAAATGATGGGGTTAGGTTGAGAAACTCATTCGTTGTATCCCGCCGACACCCCCTAACACCAAGCCGGTAGATACGTATGATTAAAATGATGGGGTTAGGTTGAGAAAATCATTCGTTGTATCCCGCCGACACCCCCCAACATCAACCCGGTAGATACGTATGATTAAAATGATGGGGTTAGGTTGAGAAAATCATTCGTTGTATCCCGCCGACACCCCCCAACACCAACTCGTTCGATACGTATGATTAAAATGATGGGGTTAGGTTGAGAAAATCATTCGTTGTATCCCGCCGACACCCCCCAACATCAACCCGTTAGATACGTATGATTAAAATGATGGGGTTAGGTTGAGAAAATCATTCGTTGTATCCCGCCGACACCCCCCAACACCAACCCGCTCGATACGTATGATTAAAATGATGGGGTTAGGTTGAGAAAATCATTCGTTGTATCCCGCCGACACCCCCCAACACCAACCCGGTCGATACGTATGATTAAAATGATGGGGTTAGGTTGAGAAAATCATTCGTTGTATCCCGCCGACACCCCCCCCCCAACACCAACCCGGTAGATACGTATGATTAAAATGATGGGGTTAGGTTGAGAAAATCATTCGTTGTATCCCGCCGACACCCCCCAACACCAACTCGTTCGATACGTATGATTAAAATGATGGGGTTAGATTTAGAAAATCACCCGGTGTATCCCGCCGACACCCTCCAACACCAACCCGGTAGATTCGTATGATTAAAATGATGGGGTTAGGTTGAGAAAATCATTCGTTGTATCCCGCCGACACCCCCCAACACCAACCCGGTCGATACGTATGATTAAAATGATGGGGTTAGGTTGAGAAAATCATTCGTTGTATCCCGCCGACACCCCCCAACACCAACCCGGTAGATACGTATGATTGAAATGATGGGGTTAGGTTGAGAAAATCATTCGTTGTATCCCGCCGACACCCCCAACACCAACCCGGTAGATACGTATGATTAAAATGATGGGGTTAGGTTGAGAAAATCATTCGTTGTATCCCGCCGACACCCCCCAACACCAACCCGGTCGATACGTATGATTAAAATGATGGGGTTAGGTTGAAAAATCATTCGTTGTATCCCGCCGACACCCCCCAACATCAACCCGGTAGATACGTATGATTAAAATGATGGGGTTAGGTTCAGAAAATCATTCGTTGTATCCCGCCGACACCCCCCAACACCAACTCGTTCGCTACGTATGATTAAAATGATGGGGTTAGGTTGAGAAAATCATTCGTTGTATCCCGCCGACACCCCCAACACCAACCCGGTAGATACGTATGATTAAAATGATGGGGTTAGGTTGAGAAAATCATTCGTTGTATCCCGCCGACACCCCCCAACACCAACTCGTTCGATACGTATGATTAAAATGATGGGGCTAGATTTAGAAAATCACCCGGTGTATCCCGCCGACACCCTCCAACACCAACCCGGTAGATTCGTATGATTAAAATGATGGGGTTAGATTGAGAAAATCATTCGTTGTATCCCGCCGACACCCCCCAACACCAACCCGGTCGATACGTATGATTAAAATGATGGGGTTAGGTTGAGAAAATCATTCGTTGTATCCCGCCGACACCCCCCAACACCAACCCGGTAGATACGTATGATTGAAATGATGGGGTTAGGTTGAGAAAATCATTCGTTGTATCCCGCCGACACCCCCAACACCAACCCGGTAGATACGTATGATTAAAATGATGGGGTTAGGTTGAGAAAATCATTCGTTGTATCCCGCCGACACCCCCCAACACCAACCCGGTCGATACGTATGATTAAAATGATGGGGTTAGGTTTAGAAAATCATTCGTTGTATCCCGCCGACACCCCCCAACATCAACCCGTTAGATACGTATGATTAAAATGATGGGGTTAGGTTCAGAAAATCATTCGTTGTATCCCGCCGACACCCCCCCCCCCCCAACACCAACCCGGTAGATACGTATGATTAAAATGATGGGGTTAGGTTGAGAAAATCATTCGTTGTATCCCGCCGACACCCCCCAACACCAACTCGTTCGATACGTATGATTAAAATGATGGGGTTAGATTTAGAAAATCATTCGGTGTATCCCGCCGACACCCTCCAACACCAACCCGGTAGATTCGTATGATTAAAATGATGGGGTTAGGTTGAGAAAATCATTCGTTGTATCCCGCCGACACCCCCAACACCAACCCGGTCGATACGTATGATTAAAATGATGGGGTTAGGTTGAGAAAATCATTCGTTGTATCCCGCCGACACCCCCAACACCAACCCGGTAGATACGTATGATTGAAATGATGGGGTTAGGTTGAGAAAATCATTCGTTGTATCCCGCCGACACCCCCAACACCAACCCGGTAGATACGTATGATTAAAATGATGGGGTTAGGTTGAGAAAATCATTCGTTGTATCCCGCCGACACCCCCCAACACCAACCCGGTCGATACGTATGATTAAAATGATGGGGTTAGGTTTAGAAAATCATTCGTTGTATCCCGCCGACACCCCCCAACATCAACCCGGTAGATACGTATGATTAAAATGATGGGGTTAGGTTCAGAAAATCATTCGTTGTATCCCGCCGACACCCCCCAACACCAACTCGTTCGATACGTATGATTAAAATGATGGGGTTAGGTTGAGAAAATCATTCGTTGTATCCCGCCGACACCCCCCAACACCAACCCGGTAGATACGTATGATTGAAATGATGGGGTTAGGTTGAGAAAATCATTCGTTGTATCCCGCCGACACCCCCAACACCAACCCGGTAGATACGTATGATTAAAATGAGGGGGTTAGGTTGAGAAAATCATTCGTTGTATCCCGCCGACACCCCCCAACACCAACCCGGCCGAGACGTATGACTAAAATGATGGGGTTAGGTTTAGAAAATCATTCGTTGTATCCCGCCGACACCCCCCAACATCAACCCGGTAGATACGTATGATTAAAATGATGGGGTTAGGTTCAGAAAATCATTCGTTGTATCCCGCCGACACCCCCCAACACCAACTCGTTCGATACGTATGATTAAAATGATGGGGTTAGGTTGAGAAAATCATTCGTTGTATCCCGCCGACACCCCCCCCCCCAACACCAACCCGGTCGATACGTATGATTAAATGATGGGGGTAGGTTGAGAAAATCATTCGTTGTATCCCGCCGACACCCCACCACCAACTCGTTCGATACGTATGATTAAAATGATGGGGTTAGATTTAGAAAATCACCCGGTGTATCCCGCCGACACCCTCCAACACCAACCCGGTAGATTCGTATGATTAAAATGATGGGGTTAGGTTGAGAAAATCATTCGTTGTATCCCGCCGACACCCCCCAACACCAACCCGGTCGATACGTATGATTAAAATGATGGGGTTAGGTTGAGAAAATCATTCGTTGTATCCCGCCGACACCCCCCAACACCAACCCGGTAGATACGTATGATTGAAATGATGGGGTTAGGTTGAGAAAATCATTCGTTGTATCCCGCCGACACCCCCAACACCAACCCGGTAGATACGTATGATTAAAATGATGGGGTTAGGTTGAGAAAATCATTCGTTGTATCCCGCCGACACCCCCCAACACCAACCCGGTCGATACGTATGATTAAAATGATGGGGTTAGGTTTAGAAAATCATTCGTTGTATCCCGCCGACACCCCCCAACATCAACCCGGTAGATACGTATGATTAAAATGATGGGGTTAGGTTCAGAAAATCATTCGTTGTATCCCGCCGACACCCCCCAACACCAACTCGTTCGCTACGTATGATTAAAATGATGGGGTTACGTTGAGAAAATCATTCGTTGTATCCCGCCGACACCCCCCAACACCAACCCGCTCGATACGTATGATTAAAATGATGGGGTTAGGTTGAGAAAATCATTCGTTGTATCCCGCCGACACCCCCAACACCAACCCGGTCGATACGTATGATTAAAATGATGGGGTTAGGTTGAGAAAATCATTCGTTGTATCCCGCCGACACCCCCAACACCAACCCGGTAGATACGTATGATTAAAATGATGGGGTTAGGTTGAGAAAATCATTCGTTGTATCCCGCCGACACCCCCCAACACCAACTCGTTCGATACGTATGATTAAAATGATGGGGTTAGGTTTAGAAAATCACCCGGTGTATCCCGCCGACACCCTCCAACACCAACCCAGTAGATACGTATGATTAAAATGATGGGGTTAGGTTGAGAAAATCATTCGTTGTATCCCGCCGACACCCCCCAACATCAACCCGGTAGATACGTATGATTAAAATGATGGGGTTAGGTTCAGAAAATCATTCGTTGTATCCCGCCGACACCCCCCAACACCAACTCGTTCGATACGTATGATTAAAATGATGGGGTTAGGTTGAGAAAATCATTCGTTGTATCCCGCCGACACCCCCCAACACCAACCCGCTCGATACGTATGATTAAAATGATGGGGTTAGGTTGAGAAAATCATTCGTTGTATCCCGCCGACACCCCCAACACCAACCCGGTCGATACGTATGATTAAAATGATGGGGTTAGGTTGAGAAAATCATTCGTTGTATCCCGCCGACACCCCCAACACCAACCCGGTAGATACGTATGATTAAAATGATGGGGTTAGGTTGAGAAAATCATTCGTTGTATCCCGCCGACACCCCCCAACACCAACTCGTTCGATACGTATGATTAAAATGATGGGGTTAGGTTTAGAAAATCACCCGGTGTATCCCGCCGACACCCTCCAACACCAACCCAGTAGATACGTATGATTAAAATGATGGGGTTAGGTTGAGAAAATCATTCGTTGTATCCCGCCGACACCCCCCAACACCAACCCGGTCGATACGTACGATTAAAATGATGGGGTTAGGTTGAGAAAATCAGTCGTTGTATCCCGCCAACACCCCCGAACACCAACTCGTTCGATACGTATGATTAAAATGATGGGGTTAGGTTGAGAAAATCATTCGTTGTATCCCGCCGACACCCCCCAACACCAACCCGCTTGATACGTATGATTAAAATGATGGGGTTAGGTTGAGAAAATCATTCGTTGTATCCCGCCGACACCCCCCAACACCAACCCGGTCGATACGTATGATTAAAATGATGGGGTTAGATTGAGAAAATCATTCGTTGTATCCCGTCGACACCCCCCAACACCAACCCAGTAGATACGTATGATTAAAATGATGGGGTTAGGTTGAGAAAATCATTCGTTGTATCCCGCCGACACCCCCCAACACCAACTCGTTCGATACGTATGATTAAAATGATGGGGTTAGGTTGAGAAAATCATTCGTTGTATCCCGCCGACACCCCCCAACACCAACCCGCTTGATACGTATGATTAAAATGATGGGGTTAGGTTGAGAAAATCAGTCGTTGTATCCCGCCAACACCCCCCCAACACCAACTCGTTCGATACGTATGATTAAAATGATGGGGTTAGGTTGAGAAAATCATTCGTTGTATCCCGCCGACACCCCCCAACACCAACCCGCTTGATACGTATGATTAAAATGATGGGGTTAGGTTGAGAAAATCATTCGTTGTATCCCGCCGACACCCCCCAACACCAACCCGGTCGATACGTATGATTAAAATGATGGGGTTAGATTGAGAAAATCATTCGTTGTATCCCGTCGACACCCCCCAACACCAACCCAGCAGATACGGATGATTAAAATGATGGGGTTAGGTTGAGAAAATCATTCGTTGTATCCGCCGACACCCCAACACCAACCCGGTCGATACGTATGATTAAAATGATGGGGTTAGGTTTAGAAAATCATTCGTTGTATCCCGCCGACACCCCCCAACATCAACCCGGTAGATACGTATGATTAAAATGATGGGGTTAGGTTCAGAAAATCATTCGTTGTATCCCGCCGACACCCCCCAACACCAACTCGTTCGATACCTATGATTAAAATGATGGGGTTACGTTGAGAAAATCATTCGTTGTATCCCGGCGACACCCCCCCACACCAACCCCCTCGATACGTATGATTAAAATGATGGGGTTAGGTTGAGAAAATCATTCGTTGTATCCCGCCGACACCCCCAACACCAACCCGGTCGATACGTATGATTAAAATGATGGGGTTAGGTTGAGAAAATCATTCGTTGTATCCCGCCGACACCCCCCAACACCAACCCGGTAGATACGTATGATTAAAATGATGGGGTTAGGTTGAGAAAATCATTCGTTGTATCCCGCCGACACCCCCCAACACCAACTCGTTCGATACGTATGATTAAAAAGATGGGGGTAGGTTTAGAAAATCACCCCGTGTATCCCGCCGACACCCTCCAACACCAACCCAGTAGATACGTATGATTAAAATGATGGGGTTAGGTTGAGAAAATCATTCGTTGTATCCCGCCGACACCCCCCAACATCAACCCGGTAGATACGTATGATTAAAATGATGGGGTTAGGTTCAGAAAATCATTCGTTGTATCCCGCCGACACCCCCCAACACCAACTCGTTCGATACGTATGATTAAAATGATGGGGTTAGGTTGAGAAAATCATTCGTTGTATCCCGCCGACACCCCCCAACACCAACCCGCCCGAAACGTATGATTAAAATGATGGGGTTAGGTTGAGAAAATCATTCGTTGTATCCCGCCGACACCCCCCAACACCAACCCGGTCGATACGTATGATTAAAATGATGGGGTTAGGTTGAGAAAATCATTCGTTGTATCCCGCCGACACCCCCCAACACCAACCCGGTAGATACGTATGATTAAAATGATGGGGTTAGGTTGAGAAAATCATTCGTTGTATCCCGCCGACACCCCCCAACACCAACTCGTTCGATACGTATGATTAAAATGATGGGGTTAGGTTTAGAAAATCACCCGGTGTATCCCGCCGACACCCTCCAACACCAACCCAGTAGATACGTATGATTAAAATGATGGGGTTAGGTTGAGAAAATCATTCGTTGTATCCCGCCGACACCCCCCAACACCAACCCGGTCGATACGTACGATTAAAATGATGGGGTTAGGTTGAGAAAATCAGTCGTTGTATCCCGCCAACACCCCCGAACACCAACTCGTTCGATACGTATGATTAAAATGATGGGGTTAGGTTGAGAAAATCATTCGTTGTATCCCGCCGACACCCCCCAACACCAACCCGCTTGATACGTATGATTAAAATGATGGGGTTAGGTTGAGAAAATCATTCGTTGTATCCCGCCGACACCCCCCCAACACCAACCCGGTCGATACGTATGATTAAAATGATGGGGTTAGATTGAGAAAATCATTCGTTGTATCCCGTCGACACCCCCCAACACCAACCCAGTAGATACGTATGATTAAAATGATGGGGTTAGGTTGAGAAAATCATTCGTTGTATCCCGCCGACACCCCCCAACACCAACTCGTTCGATACGTATGATTAAAATGATGGGGTTAGGTTGAGAAAATCATTCGTTGTATCCCGCCGACACCCCCCAACACCAACCCGCTTGATACGTATGATTAAATTGATGGGGTTAGGTTGAGAAAATCAGTCGTTGTATCCCGCCAACACCCCCCCAACACCAACTCGTTCGATACGTATGATTAAAATGATGGGGTTAGGTTGAGAAAATCATTCGTTGTATCCCGCCGACACCCCCCAACACCAACCCGCTTGATACGTATGATTAAAATGATGGGGTTAGGTTGAGAAAATCATTCGTTGTATCCCGCCGACACCCCCCCCCCCCCAACACCAACCCCGCCCAAACCAATGAATAAAATGAAGGGGTTAGATTGAGAAAAACATTCGTTGTATCCCGTCGACACCCCCCAACACCAACCCAGTAGATACGTATGATTAAAATGATGGGGATAGGTTGAGAAAATCATTCGTTGTATCCCGCCGACACCCCCCAACACCAACCCGGTCGATACGTACGATTAAAATGATGGGGTTAGGTTGAGAAAATCAGTCGTTGTATCCCGCCAACACCCCCGAACACCAACTCGTTCGACACGAATGATTAAAATGATGGGGTTAGGGTGAGAAAATCATTCGTTGTATCCCGCCGACACCCCAACACCAACCCGCTTGATACGTATGATTAAAATGATGGGGTTAGGTTGAGAAAATCATTCGTTGTATCCCGCCGACACCCCCCCCAACACCAACCCGGTCGATACGTATGATTAAAATGATGGGGTTAGATTGAGAAAATCATTCGTTGTATCCCGTCGACACCCCCCAACACCAACCCAGTAGATACGTATGATTAAAATGATGGGGTTAGGTTGAGAAAATCATTCGTTGTATCCCGCCGACCCCCCCCAACACCAACTCGTTCGATACGTATGATCAAAATGATGGGGTTAGGTTGAGAAAATCATTCGTTGTATCCCGCCGACACCCCCCAACACCAACCCGCTTGATACGTATGATTAAAATGATGGGGTTAGGTTGAGAAAATCAGTCGTTGTATCCCGCCAACACCCCCCCAACACCAACTCGTTCGATACGTATGATTAAAATGATGGGGTTAGGTTGAGAAAATCATTCGTTGTATCCCGCCGACACCCCCCAACACCAACCCGCTTGATACGTATGATTAAAATGATGGGGTTAGGTTGAGAAAATCATTCGTTGTATCCCGCCGACACCCCCCCCCAACACCAACCCGGTCGATACGTATGATTAAAATGATGGGGTTAGATTGAGAAAATCATTCGTTGTATCCCGTCGACACCCCCCAACACCAACCCAGTAGATACGTATGATTAAAATGATGGGGTTAGGTTGAGAAAATCATTCGTTGTATCCCGCCGACACCCCCCAACACCAACCCGGTCGATACGTATGATTAAAATGATGGGGTTAGGTTTAGAAAATCATTCGTTGTATCCCGCCGACACCCCCCCAACATCAACCCGGTAGATACGTATGATTAAAATGATGGGGTTAGGTTCAGAAAATCATTCGTTGTATCCCGCCGACACCCCCCAACACCAACTCGTTCGATACGTATGATTAAAATGATGGGGTTACGTTGAGAAAATCATTCGTTGTATCCCGCCGACACCCCCCAACACCAACCCGCTCGATACGTATGATTAAAATGATGGGGTTAGGTTGAGAAAATCATTCGTTGTATCCCGCCGACACCCCCCAACACCAACCCGGTCGATACGTATGATTAAAATGATGGGGTTAGGTTGAGAAAATCATTCGTTGTATCCCGCCGACACCCCCCAACACCAACCCGGTAGATACGTATGATTAAAATGATGGGGTTAGGTTGAGAAAATCATTCGTTGTATCCCGCCGACACCCCCCAACACCAACTCGTTCGATACGTATGATTAAAATGATGGGGTTAGGTTTAGAAAATCACCCGGTGTATCCCGCCGACACCCTCCAACACCAACCCAGTAGATACGTATGATTAAAATGATGGGGTTAGGTTGAGAAAATCATTCGTTGTATCCCGCCGACACCCCCCAACACCAACCCGGTCGATACGTACGATTAAAATGATGGGGTTAGGTTGAGAAAATCAGTCGTTGTATCCCGCCAACACCCCCGAACACCAACTCGTTCGATACGTATGATTAAAATGATGGGGTTAGGTTGAGAAAATCATTCGTTGTATCCCGCCGACACCCCCCAACACCAACCCGCTTGATACGTATGATTAAAATGATGGGGTTAGGTTGAGAAAATCATTCGTTGTATCCCGCCGACACCCCAACACCAACCCGGTCGATACGTATGATTAAAATGATGGGGTTAGATTGAGAAAATCATTCGTTGTATCCCGTCGACACCCCCCAACACCAACCCAGTAGATACGTATGATTAAAATGATGGGGTTAGGTTGAGAAAATCATTCGTTGTATCCCGCCGACACCCCCCAACACCAACTCGTTCGATACGTATGATTAAAATGATGGGGTTAGGTTGAGAAAATCATTCGTTGTATCCCGCCGACACCCCCCAACACCAACCCGCTTGATACGTATGATTAAAATGATGGGGTTAGGTTGAGAAAATCAGTCGTTGTATCCCGCCAACACCCCCCCAACACCAACTCGTTCGATACGTATGATTAAAATGATGGGGTTAGGTTGAGAAAATCATTCGTTGTATCCCGCCGACACCCCCCAACACCAACCCGCTTGATACGTATGATTAAAATGATGGGGTTAGGTTGAGAAAATCATTCGTTGTATCCCGCCGACACCCCCCAACACCAACCCGCTCGACACGTATGATTTAAATGCTGGGGTTAGATTGAGGAGATCACTCGCTGTACCCCGTCGAGACCCCCAACACCAACCCAGTAGATACGTATGATTAAAATGATGGGGTTAGGTTGAGAAAATCATTCGTTGTATCCCGCCGACACCCCCCAACACCAACTCGTTCGATACGTATGATTAAAATGATGGGGTTAGGTTGAGAAACTCACCCGGTGTATCCCGCCGACACCCCCCAACACCAACCCGGTAGATACGTATGTTTAAAATGATGGGGTTAGGTTGAGAAAATCATTCGTTGTATCCCGCCGACACCCCCCAACACCAACCCGGTCGATACGTATGATTAAAATGATGGGGTTAGGTTGAGAAACTCACCCGGTGTATCCCGCCGACACCCCCCAACACCAACCCGGTCGATACGTATGATTAAAATGATGGGGTTAGGTTGAGAAAATCATTCGTTGTATCCCGCCGACACTCCCCAACACCAACCCGGTCGATACGTATGATTAAAATGATGGGGTTAGGTTGAGAAAATCATTCGTTGTATCCCGCCGACACCCCCCAACATCAACCCGGTAGATACGTATGATTAAAATGATGGGGTTAGGTTGAGAAAATCATTCGTTGTATCCCGCCGACACCCCCCAACACCAACTCGTTCGATACGTATGATTAAAATGATGGGGTTAGGTTGAGAAAATCATTCGTTGTATCCCGCCGACACCCCCCAACACCAACCCGGTAGATACGTATGATTAAAATGATGGAGTTAGGTTGAGAAAATCACCCGGTGTATCCCGCCGACACCCCCCAACACCAACCCAGTAGATACGTATGATTAAAATGATGGGGTTAGGTTGAGAAAATCATTCGTTGTATCCCGCCGACACCCCCCAACACCAACCCGGTCGATACGTATGATTAAAATGATGGGGTTAGGTTGAGAAAATCATGCGTTGTATCCCGCCGACACCCCCCAACATCAACCCGGTAGATACGTATGATTAAAATGATGGGGTTAGGTTGAGAAAATCATTCGTTGTATCCCGCCGACACCCCCCAACACCAACCCGCTCGATACGTATGATTAAAATGATGGGGTTAGGTTGAGAAAATCATTCGTTGTATCCCGCCGACACCCCCCAACACCAACCCGGTCGATACGTATGATTAAAATGATGGGGTTAGGTTGAGAAAATCATTCGTTGTATCCCGCCGACACCCCCCAACACCAACCCGGTAGATACGTATGATTAAAATGATGGGGTTAGGTTGAGAAAATCATTCGTTGTATCCCGCCGACACCCCCCAACACCAACCCGGTCGATACGTATGATTAAAATGATGGGGTTAGGTTTAGAAAATCACCCGGTGTATCCCGCCGACACCCTCCAACACCAACCCGGTAGATTCTTATGATTAAAATGATGGGGTTAGGTTGAGAAAATCATTCGTTGTATCCCGCCGACACCCCCCAACACCAACCCGGTCGATACGTATGATTAAAATGATGGGGTTAGGTTGAGAAAATCATTCGTTGTATCCCGCCGACACCCCCCAACACCAACCCGGTAGATACGTATGATTGAAATGATGGGGTTAGGTTGAGAAAATCATTCGTTGTATCCCGCCGACACCCCCCAACACCAACCCGGTAGATACGTATGATTAAAATGATGGCGTTAGGTTGAGAAAATCATTCGTTGTATCCCGCCGACACCCCCCAACACCAACCCGGTCGATACGTATGATTAAAATGATGGGGTTAGGTTTAGAAAATCATTCGTTGTATCCCGCCGACACCGCCGACACCCCCCAACATCAACCCGGTAGATACGTATGATTAAAATGATGGGGTTAGGTTCAGAAAATCATTCGTTGTATCCCGCCGACACCCCCCAACACCAACTCGTTCGATACGTATGATTAAAATGATGGGGTTAGGTTGAGAAAATCATTCGTTGTATCCCGCCGACACCCCCCAACACCAACCCGGTCGATACGTATGATTAAAATGATGGGGTTAGGTTGAGAAAATCATTCGTTGTATCCCGCCGACACCCCCCAACACCAACCCGCTCGATACGTATGATTAAACTGATGGGGTTAGGTTGAGAAAATCATTCGTGTATCCTGCCGACACCCCCCAACACCAACCCGGTCGATACGTATGATTAAAATGATGGGGTTAGGTTGAGAAACTCACCCGGTGTATCCCGCCGACACCCCCCAACACCAAGCCGGTAGATACGTATGATTAAAATGATGGGGTTAGGTTGAGAAAATCATTCGTTGTATCCCGCCGACACCCCCCAACACCAACCCGGTCGATACGTATGATTAAAATGATGGGGTTAGGTTGAGAAAATCATTCGTTGTATCCCGTCGACACCCCCCAACACCAACCCAGTAGATACGTATGATTAAAATGATGGGGTTAGGTTGAGAAACTCACCCGGTGTATCCCGCCGACACCCCCCAACACCAAGCCGGTAGATACGTATGATTAAAATGATGGGGTTAGGTTGAGAAAATCATTCGTTGTATCCCGCCGACACCCCCCAACACCAACCCGGTCGATACGTATGATTAAAATGATGGGGTTAGGTTGAGAAAATCATTCGTTGTATCCCGCCGACACCCCCCCAACACCAACTCGTTCGATACGTATGATTAAAATGATGGGGTTAGGTTTAGAAAATCACCCGGTGTATCCCGCCGACACCCTCCAACACCAACCCGGTAGATTCGTATGATTAAAATGATGGGGTTAGGTTGAGAAAATCATTCGTTGTATCCCGCCGACACCCCCCCCCCAACACCAACCCGGTCGATACGTATGATTAAAATGATGGGGTTAGGTTGAGAAAATCATTAGTTGTATCCCGCCGATACCCCCCAACACCAACCCGCTCGATACGTATGATTAAACTGATGGGGTAAGGTTGAGAAAATCATTCGTGTATCCCGCCGACACCCCCCAACACCAACCCGGTCGATACGTGTGATTAAAATGATGGGGTTAGGTTGAGAAAATCATTCGTTGTATCCCGCCGACACCCCCCAACACCAACCCGGTAGATACGTATGATTAAAATGATGGGGTTAGGTTGAGAAAATCATTCGTTGTATCCCGCCGACACCCCCCAACACCAACCCGCTCGATACGTATGATTAAACTGATGGGGTTAGGTTGAGAAAATCATTCGTGTATCCTGCCGACACCCCCCAACACCAACCCGGTCGATACGTATGATTAAAATGATGGGGTTAGGTTGAGAAACTCACCCGGTGTATCCCGCCGACACCCCCCAACACCAAGCCGGTAGATACGTATGATTAAAATGATGGGGTTAGGTTGAGAAAATCATTCGTTGTATCCCGCCGACACCCCCCAACACCAACCCGGTCGATACGTATGATTAAAATGATGGGGTTAGGTTGAGAAAATCATTCGTTGTATCCCGTCGACACCCCCCAACACCAACCCAGTAGATACGTATGATTAAAATGATGGGGTTAGGTTGAGAAACTCACCCGGTGTATCCCGCCGACACCCCCCAACACCAAGCCGGTAGATACGTATGATTAAAATGATGGGGTTAGGTTGAGAAAATCATTCGTTGTATCCCGCCGACACCCCCCAACACCAACCCGCTCGATACGTATGATTAAAATGATGGGGTTAGGTTGAGAAAATCATTCGTTGTATCCCGCCGACACCCCCCAACACCAACCCGGTCGATACGTATGATTAAAATGATGGGGTTAGGTTTAGAAAATCACCCGGTGTATCCCGCCGACACCCTCCAACACCAACCCGGTAGATTCTTGTGATTAAAATGATGGGGTTAGGTTGAGAAAATCATTCGTTGTATCCCGCCGACACCCCCCAACACCAACCCGGTCGATACGTATGATTAAAATGATGGGGTTAGATTGAGAAAATCATTCGTTGCACCCCGCCGATACCCCCCAACCCCAACCCGCTCCATACGTATGATTAAACTGATGGGGTAAGGTTGAGAAAATCATTCCTGTATCCCCCCGACACCCCCCAACACCAACCCGGTCGATACGTATGATTAAAATGATGGGGTTAGATTGAGAAAATCATTCGTTGTATCCCGTCGACACCCCCCAACACCAACCCAGTAGATACGTATGATTAAAATGATGGGGTTAGGTTGAGAAAATCATTCGTTGTATCCCGCCGACACCCCCCAACACCAACCCGGTCGATACGTATGATTAAAATGATGGGGTTAGGTTTAGAAAATCATTCGTTGTATCCCGCCGACACCGCCGACACCCCCCAACATCAACCCGGTAGATACGTATGATTAAAATGATGGGGTTAGGTTCAGAAAATCATTCGTTGTATCCCGCCGACACCCCCCAACACCAACTCGTTCGATACGTATGATTAAAATGATGGGGTTAGGTTGAGAGAATCATTCGTTGTATCCCGCCGACACCCCCCAACACCAACCCGGTCGATACGTATGATTAAAATGATGGGGTTAGGTTGAGAAAATCATTCGTTGTATCCCGCCGACACCCCCCAACACCAACCCGCTCGATGCGTATGATTAAACTGATGGGGTTAGGTTGAGAAAATCATTGGTGTATCCTGCCGCCACCCCCCAACACCAACCCGGTCGATACGTATGATTAAAATGATGGGGTTAGGTTGAGAAACTCACCCGGTGTATCCCGCCGACACCCCCCAACACCAAGCCGGTAGATACGTATGATTAAAATGATGGGGTTAGGTTGAGAAAATCATTCGTTGTATCCCGCCGACACCCCCAACACCAACCCGGTCGATACGTATGATTAAAATGATGGGGTTAGGTTGAGAAAATCATTCGTTGTATCCCGTCGACACCCCCAACACCAACCCAGTAGATACGTATGATTAAAATGATGGGGTTAGGTTGAGAAACTCACCCGGTGTATCCCGCCGACACCCCCAACACCAAGCCGGTAGATACGTATGATTAAAATGATGGGGTTAGGTTGAGAAAATCATTCGTTGTATCCCGCCGACACCCCCAACACCAACCCGGTCGATACGTATGATTAAAATGATGGGGTTAGGTTGAGAAAATCATTCGTTGTATCCCGCCGACACCCCCAACACCAACTCGTTCGATACGTATGATTAAAATGATGGGGTTAGGTTTAGAAAATCACCCGGTGTATCCCGCCGACACCTCCAACACCAACCCGGTAGATTCGTATGATTAAAATGATGGGGTTAGGTTGAGAAAATCATTCGTTGTATCCCGCCGACACCCCCCCCCCCAACACCAACCCGGTCGATACGTATGATTAAAATGATGGGGTTAGGTTGAGAAAATCATTCGTTGTATCCCGCCGATACCCCCCAACACCAACCCGCTCGATACGTATGATTAAACTGATGGGGTAAGGTTGAGAAAATCATTCGTGTATCCCGCCGACACCCCCCAACACCAACCCGGTCGATACGTGTGATTAAAATGATGGGGTTAGGTTGAGAAAATCATTCGTTGTATCCCGTCGACACCCCCCAACACCAACCCAGTAGATACGTATGATTAAAATGATGGGGTCAGGTTGAGAAAATCATTCGTTGTATCCCGCCGACACCCCCCAACACCAACTCGTTCGATACGTATGATTAAAATGATGGGGTTAGGTTTAGAAAATCACCCGGTGTATCCCGCCGACACCCTCCAACACCAACCCGGTAGATTCGTATGATTAAAATGATGGGGTTAGGTTGAGAAAATCATTCGTTGGATCCCGCCGACACCCCCCCCCCCAACACCAACTCGTTCGATACGTATGATTAAAATGATGGGGTTAGGTTGAGAAACTCACCCGGTGTATCCCGCCGACACCCCCCAACACCAACCCGGTAGATATGTATGTTTAAAATGATAGGGTTAGGTTGAGAAAATCATTCGTTGTATCCCGCCGACACCCCCCAACACCAACCCGGTCGATACGTATGATTAAAATGATGGGGTTAGGTTGAGAAAATCATTCGTTGTATCCCGCCGACACCCCCCAACACCAAACCGGTAGATACGTATGATTAAAATGTTGGGGTTAGGTTGAGGAAATCATTCGTTGTATCCCGCCGACACCCCCCAACACCAACTCGTTCGATACGTATGATTAAAATGATGGGGTTAGGTTTAGAAAATCACCCGGTGTATCCCGCCGACACCCTCCAACACCAACCCGGTAGATACGTATGATTAAAATGATGGGGTTAGGTTGAGAAAATCATTCGTTGTATCCCGCCGACACCCCCCAACACCAACTCGTTCGATACGTATGATTAAAATGATGGGGTTAGGTTTAGAAAATCACCCGGTGTATCCCGCCGACATCCTCCAACACCAACCCGGTAGATTCGTATGATTAAAATGATGGGGTTAGGTTGAGAAAATCATTCGTTGTATCCCGCCGACACCCCCCAACACCAACCCGGTCTATACGTATGATTAAAATGATGGGGTTAGGTTGAGAAAATCATTCGTTGTATCCCGCCGACACCCCCCAACACCAAACCGGTAGATACGTATGATTAAAATGTTGGGGTTAGGTTGAAAAAATCATTCGTTGTATCCCGCCGACACCCCCAACACCAACTCGTTCGATACGTATGATTAAAAATGATGGGGTTAGGTTGAGAAAATCACCCGGTGTATCCCGCCGACACCCCCAACACCAACCCGGTAGGTACGTATGATTGAGATGATGGGGTTAGGTTGAGAAAATCATTCGTTTTATCCCGCCGACACCCCCAACACCAACTCGTTCGATACGTATGATTAAAATGATGGGGTTAGGTTGAGGAAATCATCCGGTGTATCCCGCCGACACCCCCCAACACCAACCCGGTAGATACGTATGATTGAAATGATGGGTTTAGGTTGAGAAAATCATTCGTTGTATCCCGCCGACACCCCCCAACACCAACCCGGTCGATACGTATGATTAAAATGATGGGGTTAGGTTGAGAAAATCATTCGTTGTATCCCGCCGACACCCCCCAACACCAACCCGGTCGATACGTATGATTAAAATGATGGGGTTAGGTTGAGAAAATCGTTCGTTGTATCCCGCCGACACCCCCCAACACCAACCCGGTCGATACGTATGATTAAAATGATGGGGTTAGGTTGAGAAAATCATTCGTTGTATCCCGCCGACACCCCCCAACACCAACTCGGTCGATACGTATGATTAAAATGATGGGGATAGGTTGAGAAAATCATTCGCTGTATCCCGCCGACACCCCCCAACACCACCCCGGTCCATACGTATGATTAAAATAATGGGGTTAGGTTGAGAAAATCATTCGTTGTATCCCGCCGTCACCCCCCTCAACACCAACTCATTCGATACGTATGATTAAAATGATGGGGTTAGGTTGAGAAAATCATTCGTTGGATCCCGCCGACACCCCCCCCCCCAACACCAACTCGTTCGATACGTATGATTAAAATGATGGGGTTAGGTTGAGAAACTCACCCGGTGTATCCCGCCGACACCCCCCAACACCAACCCGGTAGATATGTATGTTTAAAATGATAGGGTTAGGTTGAGAAAATCATTCGTTGTATCCCGCCGACACCCCCCAACACCAACCCGGTCGTTACGTATGATTAAAATGATGGGGTTAGGTTGAGAAAATCATTCGTTGTATCCCGCCGACACCCCCCAACACCAAACCGGTAGATACGTATGATTAAAATGTTGGGGTTAGGTTGAGGAAATCATTCGTTGTATCCCGCCGACACCCCCCAACACCAACTCGTTCGATACGTATGATTAAAATGATGGGGTTAGGTTTAGAAAATCACCCGGTGTATCCCGCCGACACCCTCCAACACCAACCCGGTAGATACGTATGATTAAAATGATGGGGTTAGGTTGAGAAAATCATTCGTTGTATCCCGACGACACCCCCCAACACCAACTCGTTCGATACGTATGATTAAAATGATGGGGTTAGGTTTAGAAAATCACCCGGTGTATCCCGCCGACATCCTCCAACACCAACCCGGTAGATTCGTATGATTAAAATGATGGGGTTAGATTGAGAAAATCATTCGTTGTATCCCGCCGACACCCCCCAACACCAACCCGGTCTATACGTATGATTAAAATGATGGGGTTAGGTTGAGAAAATCATTCGTTGTATCCCGCCGACACCCCCCAACACCAAACCGGTAGATACGTATGATTAAAATGTTGGGGTTAGGTTGAAAAAATCATTCGTTGTATCCCGCCGACACCCCCCAACACCAACTCGTTCGATACGTATGATTAAAAATGATGGGGTTAGGTTGAGAAAATCACCCGGTGTATCCCGCCGACACCCCCCAACACCAACCCGGTAGGTACGTATGATTGAGATGATGGGGTTAGGTTGAGAAAATCATTCGTTTTATCCCGCCGACACCCCCCAACACCAACTCGTTCGATACGTATGATTAAAATGATGGGGTTAGGTTGAGGAAATCATCCGGTGTATCCCGCCGACACCCCCCAACACCAACCCGGTAGATACGTATGATTGAAATGATGGGTTTAGGTTGAGAAAATCATTCGTTGTATCCCGCCGACACCCCCCAACACCAACCCGGTCGATACGTATGATTAAAATGATGGGGTTAGGTTGAGAAAATCATTCGTTGTATCCCGCCGACACCCCCCAACACCAACCCGGTCGATACGTATGATTAAAATGATGGGGTTAGGTTGAGAAAATCGTTCGTTGTATCCCGCCGACACCCCCCAACACCAACCCGGTCGATACGTATGATTAAAATGATGGGGTTAGGTTGAGAAAATCATTCGTTGTATCCCGCCGACACCCCCCAACACCAACTCGGTCGATACGTATGATTAAAATGATGGGGATAGGTTGAGAAAATCATTCGCTGTATCCCGCCGACACCCCCCAACACCAACCCGGTCGATACGTATGATTAAAATGATGGGGTTAGGTTGAGAAAATCATTCGTTGTATCCCGCCGTCACCCCCCAACACCAACTCGTTCGATACGTACGATTAAAATGATGGGGTTAGGTTGAGAAAATCACCCGGGGTATCCCGCCGACACCCCCCAACACCAACCCGGTAGATACGTATGATTAAAATGATTGGGTTAGGTTGAGAAAATCATTCGTTGTATCCCGCCGACACCCCCCAACACCAACCCGGTAGATACGTATGATTGAAATGATGGGTTTAGGTTGAGAAAATCATTCGTTGTATCCCGCCGACACCCCCCAACACCAACCCGGTCGATACGTATGATTAAAATGATGGGGTTAGGTTGAGAAAATCATTCGTTGTATCCCGCCGACACCCCCCAACACCAACCCGGTCGATACGTATGATTAAAATGATGGGGTTAGGTTTAGAAAATCGTTCGTTGTATCCCGCCGACACCCCCCAACACCAACCCGGTCGATACGTATGATTAAAATGATGGGGTTAGGTTGAGAAAATCATTCGTTGTATCCCGCCGACACCCCCCAACACCAACTCGGTCGATACGTATGATTAAAATGATGGGGATAGGTTGAGAAAATCATTCGCTGTATCCCGCCGACACCCCCCAACACCAACCCGGTCGATACGTATGATTAAAATGATGGGGTTAGGTTGAGAAAATCATTCGTTGTATCCCGCCGTCACCCCCCAACACCAACTCATTCGATACGTATGATTAAAATGATGGGGTTAGGTTGAGAAAATCATTCGTTGTATCCCGCCGACACCCCCCAACACCAACTCGTTCGATACGTATGATTAAAATGATGGGGTTAGGTTGAGAAACTCACCCGGTGTATCCCGCCGACACCCCCCAACACCAACCCGGTAGATACGTATGTTTAAAATGATGGGGTTAGGTTGAGAAAATCATTCGTTGTATCCCGCCGACACCCCCCAACACCAACCCGGTCGATACGTATGATTAAAATGATGGGGTTAGGTTGAGAAAATCATGCGTTGTATCCCGCCGACACCCCCCAACACCAACCCGGTAGATACGTATGATTAAAATGTTGGGGTTAGGTTGAGGAAATCATTCGTTGTATCCCGCCGACACCCCCAACACCAACTCGTTCGATACGTATGATTAAAATGATGGGGTTAGGTTTAGAAAATCACCCGGTGTATCCCGCCGACACCCTCCAACACCAACCCGGTAGATACGTATGATTAAAATGATGGGGTTAGGTTGAGAAAATCATTCGTTGTATCCCGACGACACCCCCCAACACCAACTCGTTCGATACGTATGATTAAAATGATGGGGTTAGGTTTAGAAAATCACCCGGTGTATCCCGCCGACATCCTCCAACACCAACCCGGTAGATTCGTATGATTAAAATGATGGGGTTAGGTTGAGAAAATCATTCGTTGTATCCCGCCGACACCCCCCAACACCAACCCGGTCTATACGTATGATTAAAATGATGGGGTTAGGTTGAGAAAATCATTCGTTGTATCCCGCCGACACCCCCAACACCAAACCGGTAGATACGTATGATTAAAATGTTGGGGTTAGGTTGAAAATCATTCGTTGTATCCCGCCGACACCCCCAACACCAACTCGTTCGATACGTATGATTAAAAAATGATGGGGTTAGGTTGAGAAAATCACCCGGTGTATCCCGCCGACACCCCCAACACCAACCCGGTAGGTACGTGTATGGATTGAGATGATGGGGTTAGGTTGAGAAAATCATTCGTTTTATCCCGCCGACACCCCCAACACCAACTCGTTCGATACGTATGATTAAAATGATGGGGTTAGGTTGAGGAAATCATCCGGTGTATCCCGCCGACACCCCCAACACCAACCCGGTAGATACGTATGATTGAAATGATGGGTTTAGGTTGAGAAAATCATTCGTTGTATCCCGCCGACACCCCCAACACCAACCCGGTCGATACGTATGATTAAAATGATGGGGTTAGTTGAGAAAATCATTCGTTGTATCCCGCCGACACCCCCAACACCAACCCGGTCGATACGTATGATTAAAATGATGGGGTTAGGTTGAGAAAATCGTTCGTTGTATCCCGCCGACACCCCCAACACCAACCCGGTCGATACGTATGATTAAAATGATGGGGTTAGGTTGAGAAAATCATTCGTTGTATCCCGCCGACACCCCCAACACCAACTCGGTCGATACGTATGATTAAAATGATGGGGATAGGTTGAGAAAATCATTCGCTGTATCCCGCCGACACCCCCAACACCAACCCGGTCGATACGTATGATTAAAATGATGGGGTTAGGTTGAGAAAATCATTCGTTGTATCCCGCCGTCACCCCCCAACACCAACTCATTCGATACGTATGATTAAAATGATGGGGTTAGGTTGAGAAAATCACCCGGGGTATCCCGCCGACACCCCCCAACACCAACCCGGTAGATACGTATGATTAAAATGATTGGGTTAGGTTGAGAAAATCATTCGTTGTATCCCGCCGACACCCCCCAACACCAACCCGGTAGGTACGTATGATTGAGATGATGGGGTTAGGTTGAGAAAATCATTCGTTTTATCCCGCCGACACCCCCCAACACCAACTCGTTCGATACGTATGATTAAAATGATGGGGTTAGGTTTAGAAAATCACCCGGTGTATCCCGCCGACACCCTCCAACACCAACCCGGTAGATTCGTATGATTAAAATGATGGGGTTAGGTTGAGAAAATCATTCGTTGTATCCCGCCGACACCCCCCAACACCAACTCGTTCGATACGTATGATTAAAATGATGGGGTTAGGTTTAGAAAATCACCCGGTGTATCCCGCCGACATCCTCCAACACCAACCCGGTAGATTCGTATGATTAAAATGATGGGGTTAGGTTGAGAAAATCATTCGTTGTATCCCGCCGACACCCCCCAACACCAACCCGGTCGATACGTATGATTAAAATGATGGGGTTAGGTTGAGAAAATCATTCGTTGTATCCCGCCGACACCCCCCAACACCAAACCGGTAGATATGTATGATTAAAATGTTGGGGTTAGGTTGAAAAAATCATTCGTTGTATCCCGCCGACACCCCCAACACCAACTCGTTCGATACGTATGATTAAAAATGATGGGGTTAGGTTGAGAAAATCACCCGGTGTATCCCGCCGACACCCCCCAACACCAACCCGGTCGATACGTATGATTAAAATGATGGGGTTAGGTTTAGAAAATCACCCGGTGTATCCTGCCGACACCTCCAACACCAACCCGGTAGATACGTATGATTAAAATGATGGGGTTAGTTGAGAAAATCATTCGTTGTATCCCGACGACACCCCCAACACCAACTCGTTCGATACGTATGATTAAAATGATGGGGTTAGGTTTAGAAAATCACCCGGTGTATCCCGCCGACATCCTCCAACACCAACCCGGTAGATTCGTATGATTAAAATGATGGGGTTAGGTTGAGAAAATCATTCGTTGTATCCCGCCGACACCCCCCAACACCAACCCGGTCGATACGTATGATTAAAATGATGGGGTTAGGTTGAGAAAATCATTCGTTGTATCCCGCCGACACCCCCCAACACCAAACCGGTAGATATGTATGATTAAAATGTTGGGGTTAGGTTGAAAAAATCATTCGTTGTATCCCGCCGACACCCCCCAACACCAACTCGTTCGATACGTATGATTAAAAATGATGGGGTTAGGTTGAGAAAATCACCCGGTGTATCCCGCCGACACCCCCCAACACCAACCCGGTCGATACGTATGATTAAAATGATGGGGTTAGGTTTAGAAAATCACCCGGTGTATCCCGCCGACACCCTCCAACACCAACCCGGTAGATACGTATGATTAAAATGATGGGGTTAGGTTGAGAAAATCATTCGTTGTATCCCGACGACACCCCCCAACACCAACTCGTTCGATACGTATGATTAAAATGATGGGGTTAGGTTTAGAAAATCACCCGGTGTATCCCGCCGACATCCTCCAACACCAACCCGGTAGATTCGTATGATTAAAATGATGGGGTTAGGTTGAGAAAATCATTCGTTGTATCCCGCCGACACCCCCCAACACCAACCCGGTCTATACGTATGATTAAATGATGGGGTTAGTTGAGAAAATCATTCGTTGTATCCCGCCGACACCCCCAACACCAACCCGGTCGATACGTATGGTTAAAATGATGGGGTAAGGTTGAGAATATCACCCGGGTATCCCGCCGACACCCCCAACACCAACCCGGTCGATACGTATGGTTAAAATGATGGGGTTAGTTGAGAAAATCACCCGGGGTATCCCGCCGACACCCCAACACCAACCCGGTAGATACGTATGATTAAAATGATGGGGTTAGGTTGAGAAAATCATTCGTTGTATCCCGCCGACACCCCCCAACACCAACTCGGTCGATACGTATGATTAAAATGATGGGGATAGGTTGAGAAAATCATTCGCTGTATCCCGCCGACACCCCCCAACACCAACCCGGTCGATACGTATGATTAAAATGATGGGGTTAGGTTGAGAAAATCATTCGTTGTATCCCGCCGTCACCCCCCAACACCAACTCATTCGATACGTATGATTAAAATGATGGGGTTAGGTTTAGAAAATCACCCGGTGTATCCCGCCGACATCCTCCAACACCAACCCGGTAGATTCGTATGATTAAAATGATGGGGTTAGGTTTAGAAAATCACCCGGTGTATCCCGCCGACACCCTCCAACACCAACCCGGTAGATACGTATGATTAAAATGATGGGGTTAGGTTGAGAAAATCACCCGGTGTATCCCGCCGACACCCCCCAACACCAACCCGGTCGATACGTATGATTAAAATGATGGGTTAGGTTTAGAAAATCACCCGGTGTATCCCGCCGACACCCTCCAACACCAACCCGGTAGATACGTATGATTAAAATGATGGGGTTAGGTTGAGAAAATCATTCGTTGTATCCCGACGACACCCCCCAACACCAACTCGTTCGATACGTATGATTAAAATGATGGGGTTAGGTTTAGAAAATCACCCGGTGTATCCCGCCGACATCCTCCAACACCAACCCGGTAGATTCGTATGATTAAAATGATGGGGTTAGGTTGAGAAAATCATTCGTTGTATCCCGCCGACACCCCCCAACACCAACCCGGTCTATACGTATGATTAAAATGATGGGGTTAGGTTGAGAAAATCATTCGTTGTATCCCGCCGACACCCCCCAACACCAACCCGGTCGATACGTATGGTTAAAATGATGGGGTTAGGTTGAGAAAATCACCCGGGGTATCCCGCCGACACCCCCCAACACCAACCCGGTCGATACGTATGGTTAAAATGATGGGGTTAGGTTGAGAAAATCACCCGGGGTATCCCGCCGACACCCCCCAACACCAACCCGGTAGATACGTATGATTAAAATGATGGGGTTAGGTTGAGAAAATCATTCGTTGTATCCCGCCGACACCCCCCAACACCAACTCGGTCGATACGTATGATTAAAATGATGGGGATAGGTTGAGAAAATCATTCGCTGTATCCCGCCGACACCCCCCAACACCAACCCGGTCGATACGTATGATTAAAATGATGGGGTTAGGTTGAGAAAATCATTCGTTGTATCCCGCCGTCACCCCCAACACCAACTCATTCGATACGTATGATTAAAAATGATGGGGTTAGGTTGAGAAAATCACGGGGTATCCCGCCGACACCCCCAACACCAACCCGGTAGATACGTATGATTAAAATGATGGGGTTAGGCTGAGAAAATCATTCGTTGTATCCCGCCGACACCCCCCAACACCAAGCCGGTCGATACGTATGCTTTAAATGATGGGGTTAGGTTGAGAAAATCATTCGTTGTATCCCGCCGACACCCCCCAACACCAACCCCGTCGATACGTATGATTAAAATGATGGGGTTAGGTTGAGAAAATCGTTCGTTGTATCCCGCCGACACCCCCCAACACCAACCCGGTCGATACGTATGATTAAAATGATGGGGTTAGGTTGAGAAAATCATTCGTTGTATCCCGCCGACACCCCCCAACACCAACTCGGTCGATACGTATGATTAAAATGATGGGGATAGGTTGAGAAAATCATTCGCTGTATCCCGCCGACACCCCCCAACACCAACCCGGTCGATACGTATGATTAAAATGATGGGGTTAGGTTGAGAAAATCATTCGTTGTATCCCGCCGTCACCCCCCAACACCAACTCATTCGATACGTATGATTAAAATGATGGGGTTAGGTTGAGAAAATCACCCGGGGTATCCCGCCGACACCCCCCAACACCAACCCGGTAGATACGTATGATTAAAATGATTGGGTTAGGTTGAGAAAATCATTCGTTGTATCCCGCCGACACCCCCCAACACCAACCCGGTAGGTACGTATGATTGAGATGATGGGGTTAGGTTGAGAAAATCATTCGTTTTATCCCGCCGACACCCCCCAACACCAACTCGTTCGATACGTATGATTAAAATGATGGGGTTAGGTTTAGAAAATCACCCGGTGTATCCCGCCGACACCCTCCAACACCAACCCGGTAGATTCGTATGATTAAAATGATGGGGTTAGGTTGAGAAAATCATTCGTTGTATCCCGCCGACACCCCCCAACACCAACCCGGTCGATACGTATGATTAAAATGATGGGATTAGGTTGAGAAAATCATTCGTTGTATCCCGCCGACACCCCCCAACACCAACCCGGTCGATACGTATGGTTAAAATGATGGGGTTAGGTTGAGAAAATCATTCGTTGTATCCCGCCGACACCCCCCAACACCAACTCGTTCGATACGTATGATTAAAATGATGTGGTTAGGTTTACAAAATCACCCGGTGTATCCCGCCGACATCCTCCAACACCAACCCGGTAGATTCGTATGATTAAAATGATGGGGTTAGGTTGAGAAAATCATTCGTTGTATCCCGCCGACACCCCCCAACACCAACCCGGTCGATACGTATGATTAAAATGATGGGGTTAGGTTGAGAAAATCATTCGTTGTATCCCGCCGACACACCCCAACACCAACCCGCTCCATACGGATGGTTAAACTGATGGGGTTAGGTTGAGAAAATCATTCGTGTATCCCGCCGACACCCCCCAACACCAACCCGGTCGATACGTATGATTAAAATGATGGGGTTAGGTTGAGAAAATCATTCGTTGTATCCCGTCGACACCCCCCAACACCAACCCGGTAGATACGTATGATTAAAATGATGGGGTTAGGTTGAGAAAATCATTCGTTGTATCCCGCCGACACCCCCCAACACCAACTCGTTCGATACGTATGATTAAAACGATGGGGTTAGGTTTAGAACATCACCCGGTGTATCCCGCCGACATCCTCCAACACCAACCCGGTAGATTCGTATGATTAAAATGATGGGGTTAGGTTGAGAAAATCATTCGTTGTATCCCGCCGACACCCCCCAACACCAACCCGGTCGATACGTATGATCAAAATGATGGGGTTAGGTTGAGAAAATCATTCGTTGTATCCCGCCGACACCCCCCCCAACACCAACCCGCTCGATACGTATGATTAAACTGATGGGGATAGGTTGAGAAAATCATTCGTGTATCCCGCCGACACCCCCCAACACCAACCCGGTCGATACGTATGATTAAAATGATGGGGTTAGGTTGAGAAAATCATTCGTGTATCCCGCCGACACCCCCCAACACCAACCCGGTCGATACGTATGATTAAAATGATGTGGTTAGGTTGAGAAAATCATTCGTTGTATCCCGCCGACACCCCCCAACACCAACTCGTTCGATACATATGATTAAAATGATGGGGTTAGGTAGAGAAACTCACCCGGTGTATCCCGCCGACACCCCCCAACACCAACCCGGTAGATACGTATGTTTAAAATGATGGGGTTAGGTTGAGAAAATCATTCGTTGTATCCCGCCGACACCCCCCAACACCAACCCGGTCGATACGTATGATTAAAATGATGGGGTTAGGTTGAGAAAATCATTCGTTGTATCCCGCCGACACCCCCCAACACCAAACCGGTAGATACGTATGGTTAAAATGATGGGGTTAGGTTGAGAAAATCATTCGTTGTATCCCGCCGACACCCCCCAACACCAACTCGTTCGATACGTATGATTAAAATGATGGGGTTAGGTTTACAAAATCACCCGGTGTATCCCGCCGACATCCTCCAACACCAACCCGGTAGATTCGTATGATTAAAATGATGGGGTTAGGTTGAGAAAATCATTCGTTGTATCCCGCCGACACCCCCCAACACCAACCCGGTCGATACGTATGATTAAAATGATGGGGTTAGGTTGAGAAAATCATTCGTTGTATCCCGCCGACACACCCCAACACCAACCCGCTCGATACGTATGGTTAAACTGATGGGGTTAGGTTGAGAAAATCATTCGTGTATCCCGCCGACACCCCCCAACACCAACCCGGTCGATACGTATGATTAAAATGATGGGGTTAGGTTGAGAAAATCATTCGTTGTATCCCGTCGACACCCCCCAACACCAACCCGGTAGATACGTATGATTAAAATGATGGGGTTAGGTTGAGAAAATCATTCGTTGTATCCCGCCGACACCCCCCAACACCAACTCGTTCGATACGTATGATTAAAACGATGGGGTTAGGTTTAGAACATCACCCGGTGTATCCCGCCGACATCCTCCAACACCAACCCGGTAGATTCGTATGATTAAAATGATGGGGTTAGGTTGAGAAAATCATTCGTTGTATCCCGCCGACACCCCCCAACACCAACCCGGTCGATACGTATGATCAAAATGATGGGGTTAGGTTGAGAAAATCATTCGTTGTATCCCGCCGACAGCCCCCCAACACCAACCCGCTCGATACGTATGATTAAACTGATGGGGATAGGTTGAGGAAATCATTCGTGTATCCCGCCGACACCCCCCAACACCAACCCGGTCGATACGTATGATTAAAATGATGGGGTTAGGTTGAGAAAATCATTCGTGTATCCCGCCGACACCCCCCAACACCAACCCGGTCGATACGTATGATTAAAATGATGTGGTTAGATTGACACAATCCTTCGTTGTATCCCGCCGACACCCCCCAACACCAACTCGTTCGATACGTATGATTAAAATGATGGGGTTAGGTAGAGAAACTCACTCGGTGTATCCCGCCGACACCCCCCAACACCAACCCGGTAGATACGTATGTTTAAAATGATGGGGTTAGGTTGAGAAAATCATTCGTTGTATCCCGCCGACACCCCCCAACACCAACCCGGTCGATACGTATGATTAAAATGATGGGGTTAGGTTGAGAAAATCATTCGTTGTATCCCGCCGACACCCCCCAACACCAACTCGTTCGATACGTATGATTAAAATGATGGGGTTAGGTAGAGAAACTCACCCGGTGTATCCCGCCGACACCCCCCAACACCAACCCGGTAGATACGTATGTTTAAAATGATGGGGTTAGGTTGAGAAAATCATTCGTTGTATTCCGCCGACACGCCCAACACCAACCCGGTCGATACGTATGATTAAAATGATGGGGTTAGGTTGAGAAAATCATTCGTTGTATCCCGCCGACACCCCCCAACACCAAACCGGTAGATACGTATGATTAAAATGTTGGGGTTAGGTTGAAAAAATCATTCGTTGTATCCCGCCGACACCCCCCAACACCAACCCGGTAGATACGTATGATTAAAATGATGGGGTTAGGTTGAGAAAATAATTAGTTGTATCCCGCCGACCCTCCCCCAACACCAACCCGGTAGATCATATGATTAAAATGATGGGGTTAGGTTGAGAAAATCATTCGTTGTATACTGCCGACACCCCCCAGCACCAACCCGGTCGATACGTATGATTAAAATGATGGGGTTAGGTTGAGAAAATCACCCGGTGTATCTCGCCGACACCCCCCAACACCAACCCGGTCGATACCTATGATTAAAATGATGGGGTTAGGTTGAGAAAATCATTGGTTGTATCCCGCCGACACCCCCAACACCAACCCGGTACATACGTATGATTAAAATGATGGGGTTAGGTTGAGAAAATCGTAGACCCAAGTGGGAGTGCGCCGGACGCCGTAGAAATTGTGCGGGACCCAAATGGGTGTGCGCAGAACGCCCTAGAAAGTGTGTGGGACCCAAATGAGAGTGCGCCGTACGCCGTAGAAAGTGTGCGGGACCCAAGTGGGAGTGCGCCGGACGCCGTAGAAAGTGTGCGGGACCCAAGTGGGAGTGCGCCGGACGCCGTAGAAATTGTGCGGGACCCAAATGGGTGTGCGCAGAACGCCGTAGAAAGTGTGCGGGACCCAAGTGGGAGTGCGCCGGACGCCGTAGAAATTGTGCGGGACCCAAATGGGTGTGCGCAGAACGCCCTAGAAAGTGTGTGGGACCCAAATGAGAGTGCGCCGGACGCCGTAGAAAGTGTGCGGGACCCAAGTGGGAGTGCGCCGGACGCCGTAGAAATTGTGCGGGACCCAAATGGGTGTGCGCAGAACGCCCTAGAAAGTGTGTGGGACCCAAATGAGAGTGCGCCGGACGCCGTATAAAGTGTGCGGGACCCAAATGAGAGTGCTCCGGACGCCGTAGAAAGTGTGCGGGACCCACGTGGGAATGCGCCGGACGCCGTAGAAAGTGTGCGGGACTCAAATGGGTGTGCGCAGAACGCCGTAGTAAATGTGTGGGACCCAAATGGGTGTGCGCAGAACGCCGTAGAAAGTGTGCGGGACCCAAATGGGTGTGCGCAGAACGCCCTAGAAAGTGTGTGGGACCCAAATGAGAGTGCGCCGGACGCCGTAGAAAGTGTGCTGGACCCTAATGAGAGTATGCCGGACGCCGTAGAAAGTGTGCGGGACCCAAATGAGAGTGCGCCGGACGCCATAGAAAGTGTGCGGGACCCGAGTGGGAGTGCGCCGGACGCCGTAGAAATTGTGCGGGACCCAAATGGGTGTGCGCAGAACGCCCTAGAAAGTGTGTGGGACCCAAATGAGAGTGCGCCGGACGCCGTAGAAAGTGTGCGGGACCCAAGTGGGAGTGCGCCGGACGCCGTAGAAATTGTGCGGGACCCAAATGGGTGTGCGCAGAACGCCCTAGAAAGTGTGTGGGACCCAAATGAGAGTGCGCCGGACGCCGTATAAAGTGTGCGGGACCCAAATGAGAGTGCTCCGGACGCCGTAGAAAGTGTGCGGGACCCACGTGGGAATGCGCCGGACGCCGTAGAAAGTGTGCGGGACTCAAATGGGTGTGCGCAGAACGCCGTAGTAAATGTGTGGGACCCAAATGGGTGTGCGCAGAACGCCGTAGAAAGTGTGCGGGACCCAAATGGGTGTGCGCAGAACGCCCTAGAAAGTGTGTGGGACTCAAATGAGAGTGCGCCGGACGCCGTAGAAAGTGTGCTGGACCCTAATGAGAGTATGCCGGACGCCGTAGAAAGTGTGCGGGACCCAACTGAGGGTGCGCCGGACGCCATAGAAAGGGGGCGGGAGCCGAGTGGGGGGGGGCCGGGCGCCGTAGAGAGTGTGCGGGACCCAAAAGGGTGTGCACAGAACGCCCTAGAAAGTGTGTGGGACCCAAATGAGAGTGCGCCGGACGCCGTAGAAAGTGTGCGGGACCCAAGTGGGAGTGCGCCGGACGCCGTAGAAAGTGTGCGGGACCCAAATGGGTGTGCGCAGAACGCCCTAGAAAGTGTGTGGGACCCAAATGAAAGTGCGCCGGACGCCGTAGAAAGTGCTGTACCCAAATGGGTGTGCGCAGAATGCCGTAGAAAGTGTGCAGGACATCAGTGGGAGTGTGCAAGATGTAACAGAATGTGCGCAGGACATTAGTGGGAGTGTGCAGAATGTCATAGAAAGGGAAGGACATCAGTGAGAGGGTGCAGGACTATAGTGGCAGTGTGCAGCACCTTATAGAAAGTGTGTAGGACATCAGTGGAAGGGTGTAGGACATCAGTGGGCGTGTGCAGGACGTCATAGAAAGTGCGCAGGCTATCAGTTGGAGTGCGCAGGACGTCATAGAAGGGGGGGGGCAGGATATCAGTGGGTTTACTTTCATCTAACACCACCAGGCATAAACCATGTTAGAAAGGAGACCTTTAGGAAAAATAAATGAAATTCCTGAAAGTTTAGGTTCCTGGCAAAAGTAAAGATTTGGCATGGTCATAAAAATATACTCAGTTAAAAAGAGAAGATAAAGAAAAATGAAAAAAAGGTTTTGAAATATTCCTGAGAACGATATGGCGTAGAATAATTTGTTTTTCGAGAAATGAAGTGAAATAGTTGAAAGTATGATTTGGCAGTCGAGTTTGAACCAACTATTGATAAGAGTTGTGCAAAACGAGAGATCGCCTTTTCTGTGCTTATCCGAAGAACATATCAAAGCGAAATCACGCGTGAGATGGGAAGCATCGAAACTTTTTCGGGAGCTGTAATGCGGCGGTCTTCACGTATTAGGTGAAGCAAAATCAACACGCGTGATTTTGCTTTGATATGTTCTACGGATAAGCACAGACAAGGCGATCTCTCGTTTTGCACAACTCTTATCAATAGTTGGTTCAAACTCGACTGCCAAATCATACTTCCAACTATTTCACTTCATTTCTTGAAAAACAAATTATTCTACGCCAAATCGTTCTCAGGAATATTTCAAAACCTTTTTTTCATTTTTCTTTATCTTCCCTTTTTAACTGAGTATATTTTTATGACCATGTCAAATCTTTACTTTTGCCAGGAACCTAAACTTTCAGGAATCATTCGTTGTATCCCGCCGACACCCCCCAACACCAACCCGGTAGATACGTATGATTAAAATGATGGGGTTGGGTTGAGAAAATCACTCGTTGTATCCCGCCGACACCCCCCAACACCAACCCGGTAGATACGTATGATTAAAATGATGGGGTTAGGTTGAGAAAATCATTCGTTGTATCCCGCCGACACCCCCCAACACCAACCCGGTCGATATGTATGATTCAAATGATGGGATTAGGTTGAGAAAATCACCCGGTATATCCCGCCGACAGCCCCAACACCAACCCGGTCGATATGTATGATTCAAATGATGGGATTAGGTTGAGAAAATCACCCGATGTATCGCGTCGACACCCTCCCCCCCAACATCAACCCGGTCGATACGTATGATTAAAATGATGGGGTTAGGTTGAGAAAATCATTCGTTGTATCCCGCCGACACCCCCCCAACCCCAACTCGTTCGATACGTATGATTAAAATGATGGGGTTAGGTTGAGAAAATCACCCGGTGTATCCCGCCGACACCCCCCAACACCAACCCGGTAGATACGTATGATTAAAATGATGGGGTTAGGTTGAGAAAATCATTCGTTGTATCCCGCCGACACCCCCCAACACCAACTCATTCGATACGTATGATTAAAATGATGGGGTTAGGTTGAGAAAATCATTCGTTGTATCCCGCCGTCACCCCCCAACACCAACCCGCTCGATACGTATGATTAAAATGATGGGGTTAGATTGAGAAAATCATTCGTTGTATCCCGCCGACACCCCCCAACACCAACCCGGTCGATACGTATGATTAAAATGATGGGGTTAGGTTGAGAAAATCATTCGTTGTATCCCGCCGACACCCCCCAACACCAACCCGGTAGATACGTATGATTAAAATGATGGGGTTAGGTTGAGAAAATCATTCGTTGTATCCCGCCGACACCCCCCAACACCAACTCGTTCGATACGTATGATTAAAATGATGGGGTTAGGTTGAGAAAATCACCCGGTGTATCCCGCCGACACCCCCCAACACCAACCCGGTAGATACGTATGATTAAAATGATGGGGTTAGGTTGAGAAAATTACCCGGTGCATCCCGCCGACACCCCCCAACACCAACCCGTTCGATACGCATATTTAAAATGATGGGGTTAGGTTGAGAAAATCACCCGGTGTATCCCGCCGACACCCCCAACACCAACCCGGTCGATACGTATGATTAAAATGATGGGGTTAGGTTGAGAAAACCACCTGGTGTATCCGACGCGGTCGGTATCCTTGAAATACGTGGATGACGGGGGATGAGAAAAACGCCGGGTGAGCGGGTCGATAATAAAACATTGCGTATCACTAGAAAGCTATTGACATTGCTACCTCCGTTTCTTCGCTTTACTCTCCTTGAATTTTTCTCTGAACAGGTGCAATCCTGTTGGACGCGTAATCATGGTCATCACTTCCGGTGGGTTCTAGTCGGATACAACGGGTGATTTTCTCAACATCACCCCATCATTTTATTCACACGTATCGACCGAAAGGATGTTGGTGATTGTTGGGGGTTTTGGTGGGTTACAGAGGCAAATAGCACCAACGTTGACAGGTGCCACAGGAATGTCTTAGAGGCAGTGGTCACGATGAAAAATGTTATTGAAAAAACCACAAAAATCAGCTTAGATATAAAACAGCTCAAAAACTACTAAGGTAGCGCGGTGAAAAACGGGCTACATTACTCTGAGAAAATCGGTACCGCTGGTTTCGCGATAGCCCCGAGATTCTCGCTGGTATCGCGATGGGGTATCGGCAGTTGATTGGCGGCTCCGCGATCGTGGAAAAGTGGTGTGTGACGCAGTCGCCCCGCGATAGCCTTATGTCGGGTCCGCAGTCCGATAAAGAGGTAGCGTAGATAACACGGCTCCTCGGTGAAACAGCGTCGGCACCGCGATGAGTGTGCAGGCTTTCAGTATCCCGTCGGCTCCGCGTTCGACACACCTCCGAACTGGCACGCATCAGTCATACTGCAGTATCGATCAAATTTCCAACTAGACTCGCCGATATCTATTCCGGTGCTCTCCGAATTCGTTTTTTCTTATGTTATCCACATTTTGACCATAGCATACACTGCCAGTGTAGTAAAATTGGCTTTATACTGAAATTCCATCTCAAGCGTTAAGTCTTTTTTATGTTGCGACATTAACTAATAGAATCTTGAACGCCTGTTTGTGCTCATGCGTCTCCGCGTATTACGCTTTTTGTATTCTTCGAGATTTCGGTTTCAAAACTGCAGCAACCACGATCTAAGAAACAATGCCGTGTGTTACATTTCCTGAATTTTCGGGTGTTTTTCGCAGTCCACCTGAATTTCGGCATTCATCCCCTAGGTAGAGGGATGAGTAGACATGGTCATTCGACACTCATTTTTTAATAAACAAAGGATATTGCATTTTCAAAAAACAACTGCTCCCGAAAAATTGAAAATTTCAATGGAAACTGTCAGAAAGTTCGGGATGAACGAATCTTTAAAATATCGCCGTTTTGAAAGTTATGAAGGAGGGAGTGTAATTCAATCATCTCTTTTCGAATTGCCCGATTGAATGAAAATTCCAAACTAAAACTTTTCGAAATTTCCGAATGAGTGAACTCATCTGAAAACCTTACTCTATCCGTTTTGTATTCATATTCGGAAAAGCACTCAGCCTAGTCGATTCGATTTTTCAAGTATTTCATAGATATTTCTGCACATTGTTTTCAATGGCAGAATATTAGCCCGTGACCCGAAAGAAGCGAAGTTTTTTTAATAATTTTTTTTACAATAATCGAATTAATTGGACAACCGAATACTTAAATGTTTCTAAATGAATCCTTAAGGATTCAGCGGATATTTGAATTTCATAAATCAATCGAATTCTCGAGAAATCCGACAATTTTAGTTCCGAGGTGAATAGAATATTCGAGTACTCGCGTATAAAACGAATAATGTGATTATTGTACGATAAATTATCCGAACCCAATTCTAATACGCTGTTTTTTGACGATTTCTCACAAAAAAATCGCTTCATCCGAGTTACAGACTTTGTTTTCATTTTTTGTTGTTTTGAAAGCCGTGCTCTTTTGAACGGTCGACTGGTCGAATTACTCGATAACCACACTTACTTACGTTCTCGGTCTTCGCTGGGGAATATAAAGACGCTTTCGGAAATGACGTCGAGTGTTTTTTCTAAAATGGCACATGGCTTACTCTCAAACAAGGCATATAGACGTGGCGATGGACACATCACTCATAGCTGCTTCGAAATTGAAAGCGCGTTTCCCGTGTTGATTGTGTTAAGACTAACTTTTCCAAAATATCTTATTCCAGAGTAAGCAATGTGTCTCCTAAAAAGGGCTCTTGATGCTGATTTCAGATATCTCTTTATATCAACGAATGGTCTATTTTGAACAGAGTGTTGAAAAGAAGCATAAAAACTCATTTTTGTGCTCAAAACGCAAATGATATCAGCGGTATTGCACTTCATTCTGGCATCGCACCCGTACATGGCGAACACTTTCTTAAATGCTGAGTCGTCTTGGAACAAAACGATTCAGAGGCTCGAATTCTGACATAGCAGCGTAAACCACAACGGTTAAAATCTGTAGTCATTTGCATAGCGTTAACGGTTCTCGTAAGATTCTGTCTAATTTTTAACGCAGGTGTCATGAAGACTACATAAACTGAATTATTGCCCGATTAAAATGGGTGAGGACTTCTGTATTCAAGTATCAAGGCTAAATAGGTGTTTGCAATTTAAGTTTGATTAGCATGAAATTTTATTTGAATTATGTATGGGTTTGAAAAGCTAAAATACCAAATCGTTCGAGTACTATTTCTACGCAAAGGATTCCGAAGAAAACGTAAGATGGGTGACAGGCAAATGCTGAAAAGCTGTATCATCAGCTGTATCGGTGTGTTGCTTAACAAGCAACTATTCGATATCCACTATGGGGAGAGCAATTATATTTGTCTCACCTCGGAGGCTTCGCAGCGAGGTCGCGTAGGTGTCTTGAAAAACACCTACGCGGTGTCAACGCTCAGCCGACGCGGCAATCGGCTCTTCAACGAGCTGCGATTGCGGAGTCTACTTAGCTCTTTGCGTACAGGCAGGGCAATTTGTAATGAAGGCACCGCAGTGACCCCATGTAGGTGCCTATAGGGCACCTACACGCCCGCATTGCGGTGCCGTCACCACAGATTTTCTCAGAGTAAGAGTTATTAAAACCCTAAATTTCCAGTTGGTGCACACGTGCACAGAAAGATCACAGTCTCATGCCAAGCAATCAAAAATCATCGACACTCAGAGGAAGAAATAAATTCAAATTTACCTAATGAAACAGTTGAACAATGAAAGCAAGCACTTCAACCAATGTTTTTGACTAGATGTGTACATAAATCCGAAAGTTCGTTGATTAAAATTCAAGATCAAGCCAGCTGATGTTCTTGATATTAGAGATCATCGATGCGGATGATGTGGAGTGGACTCGTCCACCATCAAAAGACAAGAAAGTTCAAGCTTCGAAATCGGCCCAGAACAGCTATTTTTTCGCGATTTTTTCTTATAGGTTCTACTACTCTATACCCAGAAAAGGGTTTAGAGAGGAAAAGAAGACGAGCATATTTGAGCGCGACCACTGCCTTTAAAGGCACTGTTCGCGATAAACTTCATCCTCGATTTTTCCATGACAAACGCTTCTCGTGGCTCTCAGAAGCAGAACAGCGTTGAAAAAACGGGACGAAAAGCTGCCCAGGAGCCGCGAAACGGCTTAGAAAAGTGGGCAAACCCCGCCGCTGTGGGCAAGTCCCGCCTCTTTCCGCCCCTCGACGTGGACAAATGAACACTCGAAGTCGTGAGTTGAGCGATGGTTTCCGATCATTAGCCCCGTTCTTCCCTTTATTCCCAACTTCTCTCTTCACTCAGGTCAGCTCGCATACATCGGCTGCAAAAGACGGAAGTTACAAGCCTCGGACAACTCGTCCACCATGCTTCCCTAGCTCAATATTTGAGGGACCTTAACTCCATTCCCAGAAGGTCTTGTACGATTAAAGAAGCATCAGTGGAATCAGAATGGGACCGGTTTCAAGATAGGCAAAAAAAACAGAAAAGCGATTTTTATCGCGAACAGTGCCTTTAACTATCAATAGGGGAGAGGAAGCACAGAAGAGGTGAGAAAGCGCGTTGCAATACTATATCGCGACGCGCACGGAATGGGAGATTTTCAGACACGATATCCCTTTGGAAAGCCGCGTGGAGCAAACTGCAGAGGGTGTGATTTCACACACTATGCGCTGATACACAAGCAAATTTATGAAATATCCGCTACGATAACTGATTCTTCATGATTTATCGCACATTCTGGCTCCATAGCATTGCTAACCCGCGTGCGTACGCGTGACGATTCGGTGAGCGTCGTGAGCCCGCCGAAGGCGAAGAACAAATCATTGCGTAGACAAATTTCTAGCCTTTCGGTCAGTGTCGCCGCGCGCGATGCTCACTGACTGCGACGCAGCACGCACGGGTGAGAAATACTTGCTCCTCGTCCCGATGGAGAGTTGAGAGTGTTTACTGAGACACTGGGGGGCGGTTATTCGGCTAGGGAAAAAGGCTTATGGGTGCAACGCCGGAAACAAAAATGGGGAGAAGTCAAATTGTCGGTTGCACCACAGATACACAGAAATCCAATGCACCAGGATGGCTATTTGGCGGTGGTAGGATCCCCCTTTTGCGGGGACGCCAACAAAGATACCCCCGCGGCCCTCTGAGGACTCGGGGATATCAAGGAAGTATTGAAAAACGCGTCAACCGGAATCTGCTCCGATTGTACCGCGGTATGAGATCGGTTGAATGACGGTGGAAGATCGGTTGTCCCGCAGATGCCCCCAACGGGGCGAACCGACGCTCCCCCGCGGAATACCCGCGCTCGTGTCTGAGTATGTAGGTGAGCACAAAGTGTACACCAGCCACAATTCATTCCACGCCACAGTCTCGTGAGTACTCCGACATTCGGACGGTTCAACTACCGTGGAAAATCCGTTGAACTAATGTCCACACTGAAAATCAGCAGAATTTCCTCGTTAGTTAAACGGAAATTGTTCGGTAGTTGATGCGGATTTCCACTAAAGTTGAACAGAAGTGCGGATCGGAGGGAATTTCAAATAATTTCTGCATTGGTTTTTCCCACACGTTTCACCTAGTTTCTCCCTACGGTTAAATGTCATTTCAATCTACCTAACCCCACCTGGTCGCTAACCAGGTGTGCACTTTCTGTGCTTATCAAAAATCAATCAAAATGCGAGGGCTCCGCCTCTTGCCTGCTCTCATGATAGAGCACCGGTGTTGATGCAGGAGCACGCAAGTGCATGCACTCACACCCCCACTCAACTCGAAGGCAGAGTTTGAGGAGCTCACAATTGACAACGAGATAAATCGGTCTAATCCCACCTCGAGCCGGCTCGTATGTGCCGCTGATTTGATTTCGGCGTTCAACATTGCGTCGGAGCCGTCGTTTGTCGGCACTACGCACGCGACGCAACATGCAGCGCGGCGATAAACCCAGCAGTTCAACTCTTCGCTCTCATCAGTTTAATTCCCCGACTAAATAGCCTCAGTAGTTCAACTCGAACGTCATTTTCTCCTAAAGTTGGTTCAACTCTCCGAAAGTCTGAGTAGCTCCGACACTGAACTACCGGAGCTATTTGGTGCTGTGGACGACCGGACAAGGCTGCGTTCCAAGAACATCCCCACGGGACAAAAAATGGGTCTGATAAGATATAACGAATGATAAGCTGAGGATGTCTTCATTTAATGCGGTCTCACAAACCAGCATTGGTTCGTGTCACTATCAAATACGATTTCCTCCCGTGGAAATCTTCTGGGAACGAGCGGCTCAGATTCCTCCTTGACGAAGTATTTGAAATTCCTTCCAAAATGAGGTTCCGCTCAACTAACGTGCATATTTCGGTCTCCTGCAAGAGAAAACAGGACTCCTATAGCTGATGGGGCTAGGACTCCCATTAATCTCCCGTAGGAGTACGCTGCCAGTGTCGGAGAGACGGATTGAGCCGCTCCGCCTCCATGATGGTTCTCGGAGCTTCTTCATTCTCCAATGGAAGTCGAAATCATAATTTTTCATACCGTGTCATACGCTAGGCGTTAGACTATGAAGGATGATACAAGTGTTTTCGTGGCGGCAGTGTCTGAGATAATGAATGCGGTCAAGCTTATTCGGTGAAAATGGATAGAAAACACAGGCCCAAAGTCAAAACAAACGAAAATGATGCAATGTCGTAACACTGGAAGCAGCTAAAGACCCTTGGCCGCACCGTGCGCTCATCGATGTAAACAGATGAGAAGCGGAGATTAAGAAAACAACCATATTGTCAGAAAAGGTGAGAATTTTAGATGGTACACATGCGATCTGATAGACCAGGGGCGATAGTAATTAGGCATTAAGTGCGATTCAGTGATAATGAACATCTTCCACTAATGTGGAGTGCGCAACCATAATACTGATGAGCCAGCCCTATGTTGAATGAGGATCTGAAACGCTGTAAACAAAACTTACCACGGATGTGGGAAGCGAACCAAGCCAACAAGACTGGAAAGAGAGCAGCGCGACATCGCACTGCTCCACTGCGCTAGTTGTTAAAGGCAGTGTTCACGATGAAAATCGTTCTTCTGTTTTTCCGCCTATCTTGAAAACGGCCCCATGCTGATTCGAATGGTGTCTCTGAAATCATACAAGACCTTCTGTGAACGCAGGTATGGCCCTCAAAGATTGAGCTATAGAAACATGGTGGACGAGTTGTCCGAGGCTTGTAACTTCCGTCTTTTTCAGCCGATCTATGCGAGCTGACCTGAGTACAGAGAGAAGCTGAGAATGAAGGGAAGAACGGGGCTAATGATTGAAAATCATCGCTCATCTCACGATCTCGAGCATTCATTTGTTCACGTCGGTGGGCGTGTGATGCGCTTTTGGGGTTTTCAATGCGCTCGAAGTTGCAACTTCGAGCTCTTTTGGGGCTCTTCCTGGCTCGTTTTCATGTGTTCTTTCGACGTTAACGTTACAGAGTGTCCCTCCACTACCCAATCCCAGCGGAATTTTGAAAACGTTTTTCATCGTGAACACTGCCTTTAAGTGCGAGACCAGGCACATGAGGTAGTGGTGCAACGCATTGAGGAAAACAAAATGCAGCCATCAGGCTCACTGGTGCATCACATAATGTACTCAGAAGCGTAATACACTGTAAGACAGAGATTTTTTTTGATTTACATTTTATTGTGTGGAAGAATTCTCTTCTGTAACTGTTGTCAAGGGCGAGATCTTAATTCCCTGTGATAGGCGAGATATAGGCGGCCAGAACAGACCATCCCTTTTCTTAGCCTCGGAGCCCAATAGCGGCTACATATAGGGATGGATTTTATGAACGACTTTGATTTCCATTCCTTTTCCAGCTTGTCTCTTTATTCTGATTCGCTCAAGAAATAGGCGAGAAGCTAGTTTGGGGGGAGGGGAAATATGATTAGCGAATGATTCTCTTGAAGCTTAGCATAAATTTGAAGTCTTTCGGGTTTCTCACACTTTTAAGGCAGAGTACCCGATATTTCAGTTTTGCTCTATACTATGTGTAGTTGTCTTTTCTCTCCTTCTCCGGTTGTTGGTACGAAAACCCCTTTCTGGTTGTCGGTACATTCTTTGAGTATGATGATTTTTTTGCCAGGGTTTCCTTCTAGTGATATTTGATGGCATTTGCTAGATTCTGCTAGGTTGCTGTCTTATCACAATTACGATTTTCTGATGGGCTTCCATATTTTTCGCCCTGAAAGTCTTGTTAGGTCGAAAGTTTGGTGTTATTATTGAGATTCCTCTCGACGAGATATTTTTAAGGGCTCTTCTCACTTTTTGTCCAAGTCCTAGAACTTCAGTTCTGATGGTGAAGGCACTATTTTGGTGTTTTATTTAGGTACCGTGTGTTCAGTACCGTTTTTTATCGATTTGAGATAATTTTGTAGAACTCGTTGGTTAGAAAGGGAGGATATTTCTTGTATTGCATGATTGATGAATTGTTGCTGGAATAAATAGATTATTAATTGGGAAAATCAGCAAATCATGTGCGGAAAATGGTGAAAATTGGTGCGAAGGGTAAAGAGGAGCATAGTATTACGTAATACACGTCAAAGTCATCTAGGATTTCAAAATTTATCAAGGGGAGGTGTGCAGATCCTGAGGTTGATGGCGTTGCGAGCGTTTATTTCAGATAAGGTCATCCCGCTCACTGCGTCGCCTTCGATGCTGTTCTCAATTCGAAGCCGCTCCGTTCGGTATAGCGTTGTTTACGGCGCTACCCATGCAGGAATCACTTCGTCGACCTTGGAGTTTGCGATCACGCTGTGCTAGCGACTGATCCCGTCCGGGATGCTTCCCGGCATGGTCCTCGAATCGTTTCAATGGGAGTCTTAAGGGCCTTCCAGAGTGGCGTCGCAGAAAATTTCGCTGTCGCGGCGACGAGGTGAGAGATGGGGGGTGCTACGCAGCGCAAGCCGTGCCGCGCGACGGGAGCGAACGTCGCGCTTTCAGAGTGGGAGCGACGGCGCGAGCTGGGAGCGACGTTCTGCGAAGTTTTGCGACGTTTTGCGAGGCGAATGGTCTCGACCATTTTTGTCGCTGTCGCTATTTGTCGCTGATGTTTCTTCGTAATAGCTAGTGTTCCTTCGTTACTATATCGTATTAGCTAGTGTTCCTTCGTTACTATCTGTCCATTAACTCTCTGTGGAATCATGTTTTTGCCTATTTCACTAACTATTTGCCATCCAAGATTAATTTCGTCATGGGATTTAATTGGTCATCCAGGATTTACCTCGTCATGGCGTTTAATAATATTTTGTGGTCGACACCTTCATTGTTATGCAAATATTTTCAGTTGAAGGTGATTCTACTGGTGGTAGTGTTTCCTGGTATATTATTCGAAATGGCTAGTTTTTGTTGATCATTTTATCGCGCTATACTGAAGAAACCGCCTCTTTTGGTAAGTTTTTGTTCAAAAATTTACATCATTGCTCAGTTTACTACCGTTTTTTACTCGACTTCAAGTCAAATGTGTTATTTTTAGTTGAACATTCTTACTTGCGTGGTGTGCTGGCCTTCTTCTATCTGTGAATAAGCCAGCTTTATTTGTTCCACTGTGCCTATTGTGTCTGCCGTGGATTGTACCAATCAGATTTCTGGTACGTTTTTTTGTCACTTAATGGTGACCTTCAATTTCATAGCTCTTCATTTTTTAAAATAATTTGCGGATTGTGGGATGCACAAAATCAGTTTCACTACGAATAACAATTTTCTCCATCCAGGGGTTTGGGGATATGGTACGTCGGTGCAAAACTAGTTGAGGGGGCCACTCATATTTCAAGTGAGAAAAAAATGATTCTGCTTTCAGAAATCGATCAAATTTCATGGAATTTCTAGGAAATTACGAGTGATAACGCTATCATACATCTGATAACGGAAGAATTTTTTTGTCATGGATGAAACAATTCATTTCTATGGGTAAGCCTTTGGTGGCCCCCTCCTTGTCTAAGATAGTACCGAATAGTAGTGCCTGATCTATAGCAAAACATGAGGACGAGCTATAGCACACGCTCATAACATGCGGGGTATAAAAGGGCAGAGGAGCGATATGCATCCATTCACACACCGATCTTTTCGAGAGGCCGCTGGGGAGTGGCTGAGGAGGTCGAAATCTTGCGAGAATGCTTGTTTTCTGGTACGATGTGCTCATATTCAAGCTGAAACTTGGACATTTTCTGAAAGGGGTTACTGTATCCCTTCGTCCACCGATCGGTATGAGCGTGCTTGTGTGATTCGGCAAGTAAAGAGATACTTCATAGCACAGTCGATTCAATTTAGTTATGTCGATGGAGGAGGATGAAGGAATCACAATTCTACTCGAGTGTTTGCTTCACGTTCTCTCCACTTATGAGAGGGAGTACGTGAATGATGCCCACGTGCCCTACCTCGACACACGGTTTCGGTTATTTGATGCGTACCTGACCAGTCTGAGCCCGGCTAGTTTCCACAACTTCACGCGTGTATATCCCGAAGAGTTCGAGCAACTACACGTGCAGCTGGCGCCCGCTCTGGACCACGTTCGAACTCATCGCGCACCGATCCCTTCGAAACATAGATTGTGTTTGTTTTTGAGGTATGGTTCACGAGCAGTTTCGGTGCAAACCTAGTGAGGGGGGGGGGCACTCGAGAGCCACCCATGAAATAAGATGCTTGATTGCATTATCAGTATATTGCTCCCCAATCAGACTTCCAGGAATGCTCTGTGTTTTGATAGTGGTATCATATATCTGCTTTAGGATCATGAGTGGGTCTTCAGAACTAGGTTTGCACCCCCATTAAGTTTGACTTATTTTACCCCTCTTTGCTTTAGATATGTTGCTCATGGGACACCCCTCACTCATCTGAGTGGAGAATTTGCAGTTGGCATTTCAACTGCATCGACCATCGTACGTGAGGTAGCCGAAGTCATAGTAAACGGTAAATAGAGTAGTTTTAGTGGATTGACACTAGATCGGGGGGGGGGGGATTCGAGAAAATGGAATGATTCACCAATGAAAATGAAAATTTGCGCTGATATCATTTGTGTGATAGCGTTATCAGTCATTGTTTTTGTGGAGATTCCATGGAAATATTTAGATTCCTGGAAGCGGTATCATTCCTTCTTCATCTGAATCCTGAATCCCCCCCCCCAACTAGTGGCATATCGTTCTGCATCTGACACTCTTTTTTCAGTTTTGCACGACACATCCTTTCCGCCACCGACCAGGGAGACGTGGGAGGAGTCAGCGAACGCCTTCAGGCGTATATGCGACTATCCAGCGGCTGTGGCGGCCATGGATGGTAAACACGTTGCAATTGTGGTAAGGTTTTAAATTTCATTTTCAATTCTTGCCTGGAATCCTCGTTGACCCCCCATCTGGGATAGCAACTCTAGTGATATTATTCATATATTTTTGGTGCCCCCGGGAGAGCGGCTCGTCCTACTTCAACTATAAAGGCTATTATAGCATTGTGCTGCTCGCCTTAGTGGACGCCAACTACCGCTGCATTTTGTACGACATGGGTTGGTCTCCTGCGACCCGCTCTTGTTTATGAAGTTCGCCGATGTTGTTTTTTAGGCGCGCCGGGACGGAATTCGGACGCTGGTGTCTTCGCGACGAGTGGTATGAAAGAGTTTCTTGAAGCACAGGTCGAAAATTTCCCGCTTGACATCCGACTTGGAACACTCGGGACGGTGAGGATGTAAGCTCGGGTTGTAGTGCTCAAATCATAGAAAACATTCAGGTCCCTCATCATGTGTTGATCGACCAGGGGTTCCGGCAAACTCCCCGCTATATACGACCATACAATCAGGCCGACTCTGCGAAGGACAAGCAATGCTGTTACTTCAATCGAAAGATGTCGAAGTGGGTTTGCACTCTCTTTCTCCTGACGCTGTGCAACCGTTTCATTTTTTCAGAGCGCGAGGGGTCGTCGAAAACTACTTTGGGATCCTGGCGTCCAGATTTCGGATTCTACTTCAGCCGATCAATGGGGATGTGGAAGCGATAAGAAACATCACTCTTTCCATCATGGTAGGAGACCTCGAACGATAATCCCTTCCTGTTTAGGCCCCGTCAGAGTTGGTTGATATAATCACCGTGGCCAGCCCGGTCGATCCGTATTGAAATAATGGATGATGGAGGCTGCAGAAAACACCCAGTGTTTCCATGTGTGTCTGACGCGGTCAACATGTACATCGGGAGTTTTTTGCATCCCACCTCATGCATGTCTTTCATGATTATTGATCGGGATGGCTACATCGATCACCCAATCACGACCGAGGCCTTAATAATAATCTCCGATTGTTCATTTTCAGATCTTACACAACTTACTGGTGAACTCGGTCGGCAGAGAGGCTATCCAGCATCGCTATGGCACTCTGGATTGGACGTTTGTACCGAACGATGAGAACGTCCCTGGCGTTCCCGGAAATATCTCGAATGAAGCCAAGGTCATCCGAGACCGCATCAAGAAATACTATGCCATGAGAGATAATGTTGCTTGAACAACGTTTATTCATTGCACATCCAACATACGAAATGTCAATAAAATCGTCATATCAACATCAATGTTAACAGCAACAACAAAAGTATAACAGAGTAGATCACCGCACAACGATGGTACTGACCGTTTCGAAGACCTCGTAGTAAGACTTTGGTAGGCGTGTGGCCCCGCGAGAATCAGAATAATGACGCTACACGTCCGTCAGCATATTGAAGAGTTCTCTCTTTCTCCATCGATAAGAAGCGTGTTGACGTCAAGACGCAGTTTAGTCGCCATAAGTTCATCGTGGCCATGAATCTTTCTCAGCGAATCCGCCACGTATTCACCTGTAATTCAAAGTATCCTATCCTGCAAATCTACAAAAGTTGTCTTAATTTGGCGCTCAACTCACCGAAAACATCAAAACTATCCAGGGCTCGTTTTTCCTTTAAGGCGTCCAGCGTCCCGCAGATTTTTGACATAACTGAAAATTAGACGCATTCAGCTGTCGTAACAAAAAACGAATAGAAGAAAAGTTGACCTGCATTCCTCGGTGTTAACTCCGACCGCTTTCTTGAGGGGAATAGAACAGGTGTTTCGACCACCGGTGCTTCTGATGCAGAGGGCGTATTCGGTGTCCCGTCTCGAGACAAATGCGGTGTCACAGGCTGAGACACTCGCGGTGTGCCAGCACGAGAAACTGTCGTTTCCACAAAGGTGAGCTGCAAAAAATCAGATGTTAATAATTGGTTTTCGGCACCATCCTAGACGGGGAAGGGGCGCCTGGCATTCAATACACAAATGAAATGAACCACCGACCCGTGACGCTATCAGTTGATGCATTGTCACGGAGTTTTCATAACAACGATTGATATCAGTATCAAGCAGTTTATCAAAGTTATTGTTAATTTCCATACACAAAGCTTGGTTGCCCCCTCCCGTCTAGGACAGAGCCTAAAAAATCGTGTTTTCCAACCTCTTCGCCGTGTATTACAGTTGGTGCGAACCTTTCTCGCGCTTCAGTCGTTGCGGTCGGCGCATTTGAAATACGCACGCTGAAAATTGGTAATCTGAAGATCGAAATTGTGCGAGAACAGGAAACGGAAAACATACCCGGGATCGCAAGCTCCAGCCAAAAACAAAAGAGCGTCAAAGAATTGCCATCTCTCCGGCACCGCGTCGGCGGCAGATCCTGTTTTCACTTTTTGAATGGAAGATTTCTTCCGAAAAAAAGAATCTTTGAGATTCTTCCATTGCCTCTTTACGTCGACCGCTGAAACATGAACGATATTTTATTGCGCAACACAGCAACAATTTGAAACTCACCTGACAGTGAAGTGTCATATTCATCGTTCAGTTTGGCGGCGATGTCGTGCCAGTTAAGGTCATTATTCCTCGAATCTTTGAACCTTTTCGACTTCACATCCCATAAATGCGCGTGAGCTTTGACGTCGTCGATAAGAGCATACCGCATCTCATTGCTCCAATAAACCGGTTCTCTCTTCACTCCAAATGTCGATCCTGAAATGTCACACTATTTTTGCATCTGTAAAGCAGTGCTGAAATACTATGTACAGAAAGGAAGATCATGAACACACCTTCCCAATTTTCATCCACATTTATACTATCATCATTTTCGTCCAAGCTGGATGTGGGTTCATAGTGCGCCATGGTTACTATCTAAAACAATCCTGTGAATTGCGAAGTGTACAGGCTATATAACGGCGAAATTCACATGGTTCCTAGGCGTGCTGGTGCGGAGCGGAGGTTAGAGATAGTGAGGGAGCGTAGGGCAAACGGAGGCCGAGACGTCGCGCGCCTCGAATTATGTGGATTACGACGTTTTATGGAGGGTACTCCTTGAAAACTCATCCATTAAAAAAAATTCTCGATATCATGTACCTGACAGCGCTACCAGTCAATGTCTACTTGATAACTTTACAGAAAACCATGTTTTGGGCCGTCCCATTCAATCCTCACTTCAGCTCTGAGTGCACACCATGGTGCAAAACTAGCTGGGAAGGCGGTACTCGATAAAATGAAATGAATCACTCATGAAAATAAAATATCGCGCTCATATCAGGTGCCTGATAGCGCTGCCAAATACTGTTTTCATGCGAAATCCTTGAAAATGCTTCGGTTTCTTGAAACAGCATAAGTCATTCTTCGAATAAATCCTGCCCCCCCCCACCCCTGTAACTGGTTTTGTCCGCAATGTGTTTTGAAAAATGAAAAGCAACTAAATTTCTGGCCACCATTAAGAGAAAAAACGTACCAGAAATCTAGTCGATCCACATACAGATATAAAACGGCCAGCACAGCAGCACAGACGCAAGAACTAACAATGTTCAATCAACTTTGACGTTAAAAACATTTATAGACCTGAATTCAAATAAGAAATTGAGAACAAACGGAGCTACGATGCGAAATTTTTAAAAAACGTACCGATCAAATTCCGTCGATCCAAAACTGCTGTCAAAATGATTCAATAAAAACCAATTCCAGACCAGATAAAACCGAAAACCGGATTCAATCAAATACCCATAAACAGAACCGGCGAAATCACCGTTAACTGAAAAAAATTCATAACAATATCATTTTCGATGATGATTTCATGAGCTTTTATAACGATAACACTTTAAAAACAATGACATTAGCAAAAGAATGACATTTAATAACAACAATTTTTCAGCCGTGAAGAATTCCAGATGGTCTGAGATTGCAGAACACGCGAGGGATGGCACGCCAATATGTTTATGCGCTCTGATCAAACTTAAAGGGCGGGGAAGAAATGAGAGACGCTGAGAAAGGGATATGACGCGGCGGCAGTCGATAGGCCACGCCGCTCTTATGGAGGATCGCCTACTCGTTGGCAAGAGCGTACGCGGAAGAAGAAGTCGTCTACAATGCCGTCATCCTTCCGAAGTCAAAGGTCCTCAACTATACCTCCCAGAATTCACTCTTTCACGAGTCCTGGAGCCAATTTTTTCGGTTACGGATCAGCATAAACCGGCTCAACTGATCCGTTGTCTTCTCCTGCGTGCCGGAATCGAAGCAAACCCTGGACCCCCTCGCCGTATCCGATGGCCCTGCACCCAGTGTGGTACCTCAGCCGCAGCAGGGAGTGTCCAATGTATCAAGTGCAGAAAATGGACCCACGTGAGACAATGTTCCGGCCTCAAGTCCTTCAAGGATGCGGATAGCTCATACGTATGTCCCAACTGCAACATAACCGGGTCAACACAACATATCAACTCAAACTCATTGAAGGTAATCCAATGGAACATAAATGGTTTTCGCCACAAATCAGCCGAATTGGAAGCTCTTGCTCATCGCATAGGGGCCGATGTCATAGGACTACAAGAGACCAAGCTGGACACAAGCCATGGTACACCTACTGTCCGAGGCTATTCTTGCCTGAGGAACGACAGATCGAGCTCAGGAGGTGGAGTGGCTTTTCTCGTCAGGTGCAATCTACAGTGCAGTGTGATTACTGCTGGAGTTGACGATGGTACAACGGAATCCATCTCCATAAGTGTAGAAACTAAGTCCGGGCCTGTACACCTTCACAACATATATTCCCGCCAAGATCCTCGTGTCCACCCTCTTAGGAATTGTCCATTTCACCGTTCCTGACATGTGGGAAGTCCACAATCGTCGTGGGAGATGTCAATGCCCATAGCGCTCTCTGGTCACAGGGCGAAGAAGACCAACGCGGACAGTGCATTGAAGAGGAAATTTCCCAATCCAATCTAGTGATCCTCAATGACACAACGCGTCCTACGAGGAAGCCGACGCATGGAAGACCATCATCACCGGACCTCTCCTTATGTTCGCAGGACTTGGCATCGTCGGCCGTTTGGGACACCCTGAACACAGGAGCCAGTGACCATCTCCCAATACTGATGGAATTCAAGAGCGAAGCTCCCATATCATCATCGCCGAGGACCACGTTCGTCAACTTTAAAAAGGCGAACTGGATCAAGTTTTCGTCAGTGTTGGAGCAGCAATCGGCTGCTTTGACTTTTGTGCAAACCCGCAAGAGATGGATCGATTCCTCACATCAGCCATCAAAGCAGCAACTTCGCAATCTATTCCTAAGGGCAGACGGAAGGTTTTCACTCCTTGCCTATCTGATACCGCCAAAGACCTGATACGCGAACGAGACACCATTCGGAGAACGGATCCTACGAACACCCGAATTCCCGAGCTCAACAAGGAGATCGCAGATGAGGTAAAGAAAGATCGACAACAGACTTGGAGATCTTTTGTGGAGGGCATAGACCATCGCACTAATTCCTCCAAGCTTTGGTCCACAATGAAAGCACTTGATGGCCGATCAGCGAAACCGAACCCCCTCCAACTTCTGCACAAAGGCCAGCCGATCAGCAACAAGAAGGCGGCAAACCTCCTATGCAAGCAGTTCGACTCTCCATGTCCTCATAGAAGCCTAAAATCGTCCCGGAGGACCTACAGATGGATTAAAACTTTTCCAAGGAACGACGTTCCTATCATCACGGCCGCCCTCATCGACGCCTCTTGAAGAAATGCAAGCCTTCTAGAGCTCTGGATACAAGTGGAGTGGCCCCTATTATGCTCAAACATACTGGACCAATTTTCCGCGAATGCGTCAGAGCGCTATTCAACAGGACCCTGTCAACAGGACTGATACCAGCGTCATGGAAGGAAGCCAGATTTTCCCTCTGTTGAAGCCCGGAAAACCTCCCGAAGATCCGAGCAGCTACAGGCCCATTTCGATTATCTCATCCATGGCCCGTACTCTGGAGAGATCCATTCTGCCTACATTGAGACTCATCTGCACGTTCCCAGTTGGCAGAATGGTTTCCGAAGAGGTTTCTCTACCACCTCCGCCCTGGTCGAACTCACTGGAATCATCACAGACGGAATGAATGAGAAGAGACCACCAAGCCGCTCACTTATGGTGGCGTTGGATTTGAAGAAGGCCTACGATACTGTCGTCACATCCATCCTCTGTCAGAAATTAGCAGAATCACCGCTACCAAGAGGCCTAACCCGCTGGATTGCAAGCTATCTAAAGGGCAGAACAATTCACACAGAGTTCAAGGGACAAACGTCTAATGTGAGACTGGTGCGCTCCGGGGTGCCTCAAGGAGCAGTAATTTCGCCGCTACTTTTCTCGTTCTACATCGCCGACCTACCGAGACCCCCACCAGAAGTAAATCTCATTGGATACGCAGATGACCTCACACTGATCGCGTCGGACCCTGACGTTGCAACTTGCGAGAAACATCTCAACGACTACCTACCAATATTAACAAAGGCCTTGGAAGACCATCATTTGCAACTGTCACTTCAAAAGACCACTGTTTCCCTGCTGACGACCCACACTGCTCAAGCGAAGTACGTGCCGAAAGTTTTCATTAACGGGGTGCAAATTTCGCACGAAAGAAACCCTACGATTCTTGGTTATCAGTTCGACACGATGATGACGGGACGTTTACACGCTGAGGCAGTTCGCAAGAAGACAGCAAAGCGAGCGAACCTCCTGAAAGCTCTGGCAGGAAGAAACTGGGGACAAAATAAAGAACTACTAACTACTACCTATCGTGCCATCGGACAATCAGTGTTGTCTTACGCAGCCCCTGCATGGAGTCCGCTACTGGCCTCGTCACACTGGGATCGGCTACAAGCTTGTCAAAATGCAGCTCTGAGAACTGCGACGGGAAGCCTGGCAATTGCGAACACAACCCACCTCAGTAACGAATCTGGAATCATGCCAGTGCAGGCTCATAATGAAATGCTGTCACTTCAATATCGAACAGTTGCGGCACTCGACCCTGAACACCCCTCCCACGACATGATGAGGAAGCCGGCGCCGCCACTGACAGATTAGGAGGCACGTCAGAACTGTCCCCCCAATGACGGTAAGGCCAGGAAATGCTGAGAACATCCGCAAAGAGGTCCACAAGGAGTTTGTGAAGGATTTCTTGGGTAATATGAACTCTCCTTTACTAAATGGACCACCGCCGCAAATCGCGAAAGAAGAAGAGACTTTACCAAGATCAAGTCGAGCAGCGCTATCCCAGCTTCGGAGTGGTTACTACTCAAAGTCGCAGTGGTATCTTCATAAGATTGGAGCAGCAGATAATCCACTATGCCCGGAATGCAGTCTGGAGGAACACACAGTACCTCACATGTTCTCATGCGCTACAAAGCCAACGCATCTCACAATTGAAGATCTCTGGCTTAAACCCGTGGAAGCAGCCAAATTTCTGTCACTTTGATTCTATAAGATTGTAAAGAAAGAAAAAAGAAAAAAAAATAAAAACAAAACAAAAAAAAAAGATATATAAAAAAATAGAATAAAAAAAAAAAGAGGGCCAAAGAAAGCTCCATCAGGGATCCTCCAAAGAAGGGGATCCCAGCCACCGCTTCGATGATTCGTCTACATGCCGGAAATTGGAACCAGGATCCGTGTCTATGGTGGAGGATGGGCAACAACAACAACAACAATAGGCCACGCCTTTTTTCCTTCGCTCTGAGGAGCGATGCCGCGAATTTCGCAGCGACGCCACTCTGAAAGGCTCTTTAAATGTACTCGACAGGACATTTAGCGAAGATCGATCTGAATGCGCTGCACCCTCACTTCTGCCTCACTGTCTCGTGCGCTCTAACCACCACTCAATCAGCGGCAGCCATCTGTCGCTGATTTTCGCAATCAGCGACACCTTCAAATTCGAGATAAAGATGAATTTGAGTTGGAGCTGACTTGCTCATTAAGAGTCAAGATTTTACCTAGGGCATCTCCATGCATCAAACAAATTTCAAGCTATTAGATAGATGTTGCTCAAATGCAATTCAAATCAACGATTTAAGTTGCATATTAAGCCAGATTACTACCGCCCCAGCTCATTGCGCTGATAGGTGTGGTTTGGTCATACAAGTTACCCTTCCACGTTCCAAGCCCGCATGAAGGGATTGTGGCCCATTCTTGTTGAATAGACTTATTCGTGCTCCTTTGAAATTTGCTTGCAGCATAGGGAATCAGATCTACTGCATTCAGTGAACAATGTGCAAATTGAATGTACAGCCATCAACGAGACAATGGTTCTGGCCCAGTTAATGAAAAATTACGACGCTTCGAGAAGAAAGGAAAAAGAAATGAAAAAGGAACTGAGAATAAGGATTACGGGCACCTCACGTGTGCTTTGCACCCAGATGCGTTTCGAGAGGCGTGGATCTAATTGTAGGTGCTGCTACCGCATAACAACTATGTATGTTTACGCCTGAAGTGTTGCCCGCGCCCCTCCGACAAAAAGACTCGACAGCCCGCCGACCCTCCGCGGATAGTCAAAAAAAATCTCTCTCTCCGCGCGAAGTAGGTCGCTGGGCCACGCCCACGAAATTGGGGCCGTGCGAAGTCGGCTAGCCCGACTTGGCCGGCGAGAAGTGGGCGGTTTCTATCTAAGCAGCACAGTTACCATCGTGTTGCGTGATGTAACAGCCGTAGTCTGCAAATTAGGACCGGAGTTAGGCTCCGAGAATTGCATTACGTTCACCGAGTTTGCGCTAACGCACAATACTGAGCGCAAAGTAACAGTGCGGTTCGCGCCAACGGTAGGTATAATCACATTGCCGCAATTTCATATTTTGTGTCGTATTTCATAAATGTTGCATTAGTTTAGGCCTCCTATATGTTTGCATTGAATCCCTAAGCCGGTGAAAGGAATATCGAACTACCATAAGCATACCTAGAAATGACATGATAGGGGAATATTGCGCGCTAATAAAACGGCGAGTATGGAAGGGATGGGAGCCGCGTAAAATTATTTCTCCACCGCTGAGTTAAATGCACCACTTGAAGTAGCTCGTTTGGCTTGAGGAATGAATAGAATTGTTGGCTGAACGGATAATATGACATCTTGAAACGACACTTAGACGATTTCAGGATAGGTTTACGATGGCCCATTGTTGATTCACTGCTTGTCGCTTGGATTCCGGCGACAAGCAGTGGATGAACAATGGGCCATCGTTTTTTTAGTGTTTTTTAGAATCCAAGCGTTTACACTTATTCTCGGAGCGAAATCTGCTTGGTGACATCGCGTGCGCGTGAGCTCTCACGCTGTTCTCCCCGTCTCCACCTCAGTTTCTCACTGTCTCTTCTCTTTAGACACGTACGCGAAAGAATCAGTCAAATTCTGCTACGAGATCGTTGGTGCCGTGGAAATGCATCACAAAACCATAGACCAGCTTTTAGAAACAGTCTTCGCACTCTAGTATGACCCAAAAATGGGATTGTTTGGACGTAAGGTAACCAATAGTGAAGAAACAGCGAAGAAAAACGTTCAGAATAAGCTAAAATGATGGCTTGTAACGTTCAGGGCGTGGAAGAGAATCATGGGCCCTGCTGATTTCCGCAAGCGCGCGCTAATCGCGAATTCTGCGCTAATCGATAATCTGGATGCGGCAGATTTGCTTGGCGATTCGCCATCGAAACGTGTGCGGCGCCACAAACTCGTACGAATGAGGGGCGCACCGGGATAACTTTCAAAGCCATTTTCATTGATTGCTAGCCCGTTTTCGTTGCTTTCTTCGACCCTATCCTCTCCAGCATCTGCCAACTTAGTGCTTCAGACTGAGACCTCGACAACGAGATTAAACGTGGACACTGCCTTTAAAAATCTGTCTCACAGATCTGTTCCGTCATCGAGGACTGGTACTTGAGAAAACTTCAATAGTAAAGCAGAGGTGGATGTTTATGAGTCCAACTGAAGAGAAACCAGAACCTAATGAATTCATGAAAGAGGATACTCTGAGACTTTTGACCGAGAAATAGCCGGAAAGTGCCTTCTTGCCGCGTAATAGCCGCGAAATAGCCGCGAAATAGCCGCGAAATAGCCGCAGAATAATGCTCGCCTCAAAATAGCCGCGAAATGGGCGAGAAATAGCCGCTAAATAATGCTCGCCGCAAAATAGCCGCCAAATAATGCTAGCCGCGAAGTAGCCGCAAATTAGCCGAGAAATAATGCTCTCCATGTAGATGTACGGCGCATTCCAGAGGCATGATTTAGATTTCAGCTTCTCCGTCGGTCGAATTACCCAAGTTTGAGGTACTTGGACCTCGTTCAGCCTCTGGAGGTCCCGCCCAACTGCTGGTGACCCCAGATGGTGACTCGGTGAGCCGGCGACGGTTCCGTCTTGGCTAATTCTGCTTACTTCCAAATATTTCTCGGTTATATCTCGGCTATTTCTTGGCTACTTCTAGTCCGCTCCGTGAGAAGCCAAGAAATAGCCGGGAAAAAGCTAACCAGCAGCCGCTGCGGAGCCTAGTGAGCTATTTCGCTGCCAAAACTCAGAGTATGAGGCTTGGCACATGCTTTGCTGTTGAATGCAGACTTTTCTTTAATTTGATGAGGGAAAAAATTAAATTCAAATCATAGTTGAAGAAGAAATCTTTACTTATGCTGATGTTATCAACATTGCGAACGCTCCCAGACATTTTCTCCTCATAGCGGACATTTTCTCTCCCCCCGCGGACATTTTCTCCCCTCTCGTGGTCATTTTCTTTATACGCAACACTCGGATATTCTCTCTCTACCAGCTCGGACATTATCTCACGTAATTTAGAGGCAGGATGCGCTCCTGTTCGCTTGACACAGCAGGGTTCGACTCTCTCCCAGAGTCAATCAGACCTACTAATCCTGCGGAGTCCTCGAAGTGGTACTGGGTTCAAGTAGGGAGATAAAGGATCTGACTGGGAAGTCGGCTGAACCCCACATACCACTGTATAGGCACGCAAAGCATCCAAGTTTCTATGGCGTAGACGTCGAAAGCGCTGCGTATTCTAGTAGGGATTAAAGGCTTCGTATACGATGAAAACCATACTTGGGTTTTTGACGTTTTCGTGTTGTTATGCCCCTATAGTGACTGTAGGTTGGAAAAAGCCCCCTCAAAAACGTCAACTTTTCAAGAAAAACTCATTTTAAAAAAGCTCAAAACAAATGTAAAGTTCCCGCCGACATCTACTTAGGATAGTTGCGCGAAGAACGCAAGGAAAAGTTTTACGATTCGTTCCTTGGCGCAGCGCTGGATTCGCCGAGGACGCCATTCAGACGAGCGATCATTTTTCTCGAACTAAATGAAAAAGGGTCACTAACCTGCTGCGTTCATTGCTGTCAAGTGCTTTCGATCAACGTCGAACGTGAAATCGAGTGGCGTGGGCATTGCGCCCTACGACGCGTCGACGCACGATCGTCGGCAGCGACCACGGAGTTTTGTTCCTTGTAACAACGGATCGACCCCAAGGCTGGCCCCCTAAACCCAGGAAGCCCTTTAGAGGTGAGCGAATCTCCATTCCGAGGCGATTTTCAAACTCCACACTTCCTGAGTGACATTTTTATGACCCACTAGTCCGACTGAACGCAAAAGCTGGAATTCGGTTTTCATCGTGCACGATGCCTTTAGGGAAGCCGAGTCTTCACCTTTATCTTATAATGGCTACCCTTACCCAGAGGTTTACCGTTGATGATACCCCCAAAATGTATGCCATACAGTAATGACGCGAAAGCTCAACTTTTATTGTATAATAACAATAATGAGCCTTAATGTTGCTTAGCGCACGCTATTCGTACCCTGATTGGCCCGGCGTTATGGTATGGATACTTCCTGCTCGTGGTCAGAAACTGAGGATATTCTATTGTCACCGCTTTGATTGAACGGGGTAAAGTTCCCCAACTGTGTCATTCACGTAGATCCTAAGTTCGTGTTTTCCCTCATTCCAGCGCAGGATGATACAGAATTTGAACCAGATGAAGTGCAATGAAATTGATGATGGGGCGGAGATGTATGTCGTTGTTGAGATTGTCATAGGGTTACGAGCGAACACAATTATACTCACACGGCACACCCACGCGGTACACGCGTTTCTCCAGGGCATTGTGGAGTAGTACAGAATGAAACCCAGCAATTATCTCGAAATTATTGTCAAAATGTGTGCACTAGGGAAGGGCAAGTCTATCTCTGACTGAATCTACGTTTTCATTGCTCATAATGCTTTGCTGCTCAGACGAAAATGAGGACTGACCGCGCGCAACAATAGGCCCGACTTCGGGATCGGCGACGTTCCGACCGCACCATTGCGCGCGTTCCGACCGGTAGTTAGCGCGGTCGGACCGGAATTGGCAACGTTCCGACCGCACCATTGCGCGCGTTCCAACCGGTATACCGGCACGGTCAATACGGAGGTGTGCGCGTTCCAAACGCAACTCTGCATCACGGCACTTTGCGCTTGGACCGCGGGCAAGTATGAAACCACGGGCCCTGCCCAGTGTGCGGCGCTTAGAACAGCGCAATACGCTAGCAGGGAACCCTCCAGTTGTGACGCCCACTACTGTCTGTTATACTCTCTAACAGCCTGCAGTGGAGATCTTCATTTGGGCATACCCTGCTGGCGTGTTGCAGAAGGTAATGCAACGTTCAGACTTACAAATTTATTGATAACGTAATCACTTGATAATACATGAGCAAATACTGGAGCGATAATAGTACAACAAATCCATCCTCACACAGGAACAGCTACATACAGAATTATGCAAAAGCTGTTGCAGTGAATTCACGACTTCATATTTTTAGAAATATGACTGAAACTTTCAAAAATTACCTTTGAGAAAGATGAAGTACATATTTCTTAGCTATCTAAAAAAGGTTGCGCTCAAACAGCGAATGTTATTTCCCAAATACTCAAATCAACCCTCTGATTCATATAGTCGAACATCAGAAAACTATATTTTCATCTGATATCAAATACAGTCCACCACAAATGGGAAAAGGCGGCGATATTATCGGTTGCTCTGTCACAGGCCTACGTGCGCCGCGCGCGACGCCAGATAGCACTGCCCGATGTCGGAAGGCAAAATAGCTGAGAAAGGGGCTTAAAGGCACAGTCTTAGCTCAGGAGCGAAATCCAAGATTTCCACGTGAATGGGAAGTAGACCCACCCCATAACCTGGCTAGTGTGAGCTCTGGATTCCTCCAAGATTCTTTGTCGCGGGATATAATATGGATCCTAGTGTGTTGATCGCAATCGCACCACCGCCTTTTCCCGAACTGTATTTTCATGTTATGACCTTGAAAGGACTTTTCGTATTTTTAATAGGTTCTGACCTCAAATATTGTCAACCATGCTTTGAAAAAATCTGGCAAATACATTGTATAATATAAACTGAAAATTAACAACGGAGCAGTACTTTTCAGAGGTATTGGAACCAAGGTACTGCACGAAGTGTGGGCCGGCCAGTTTTGCTCAGATCCCCCAGAAACGTTAGTAGGTCAATTTGTGACCGTTTTCTCCCACCCCCACCAAGAGCTGATGTGTTCAAGCAGTTTATCCAGCAGGTTTACATACCCCTAACTTTTCACAGCAGTAAAATTTCTCTTGTCGTATTTAAATGGTGAGTATAAAAATGTCAAATGGTAAAAAACCGAAATTGACAACTCAAAGCCGGTGCTTTGCCACTAAATTAGGATGTTTGAGAAGAAGAGAGGCCAGAACTGCGCTTATTGCATTTACGTAGAGAGAAGCTGAAAAGGCAAAACTATATGTAACTGGTAACAGCTTGTGCTGTGTAATAAAATGAGAATTTTGAGGGAGGGTTGGATCGCGCCGGAAGTCCATATTTTTTACGAGTCACGAGAGTGGGGTATTTGAGTCCAGCGTAGTTGATTTACTCGGTATACTCACTTTCAACGTCCAACATGGATGCTGAACACCGCCACAGTATGAGGCCGCACACTTTTCTCAGGCGTGGTCCCGCCGAAAAGGGGCCTTTTTGAAACTTAGGTGTCACGAGAGTGGGATATTTGAGTCCAGCGTGGTCACTTTACTTACAGGACTTGTTTTGACCATCTCAGATGAACGCCGAAGACCGCTACATAAATAGCGGGAGACGATGCAAAATCGGCGAAGTCCTAAAAAAAGTGGGGTTTTTGGAACATTGTAAAAGTTAAGTGCTGAACGAGTAATTTGGAAAAAATCCTGGCTTTAAGAAACTAGATTTTATATTCTATCGTTTGAAACTCTCCTCACCCCTGGAAAAAGCCTTTGCAGAAAATTTAATAGGTGTGGGTTCTTCTATAAAATGCACTGAGGTCACACAGCTGGGCCCACACATAAGTACTGAGAAAACGCGGAAAATGTTGCAGAACTCACACCAGGAAAATTTTCTTCAAAGGCCTTCTCCGGGGATGCGGGTGGTTTTAAACGGTAGGGTTGAGAGCGTGGTTTCTTAAAGCTAGGATTTTTCTAAATAACTCGTTTAGCATTTAAGTTACTGTAGTTTTAAAACCGAATTTATGTTCGTGGACTTGGCCGATTTTCGGCGTTACTCCGAGATGATGAAAGTTTGTAAACAGGGTAAATCGATCACACCTGAGAAAGGCATACTGTAGGAGTCTTCAGCGTTCATCTGAGATGGTGAAAGTGAGTATTAGGGTGAGTCGACCCCGCTCAACTCGAATATCAGCTTTCGCGACTCATGGAAATTATTTGCAGAAATAATTCAACATTTAGTCGTCAAACTGCTTTGGACTTTTTACATGCTGGATTCATATATCTTGAATATTATTCTGGGAAGACCTTAACTTCACCCTAAACTTCCTATTTGAACTCCGTGACTCGTTGATCAGTTAAATCAGCCTTCTAGTTGAATCGTAATCTATATTTGAAATCTACGTTATAAACTGCTCCTGACGGTTTTTACTCACAAACACGTTGGTTCAATTGGTCTTCGTCAAAAGCCCAGATCCCCGCTTCCACCCCTCCGGAGCTCAGACCCCACCCCTGGGGGGGGGGCCCACACCCGCGCCGAACCCTGATTGGAACGCAGGCCTCCATTTTCGGAGAGAAGAAAGAAGTCGAAGCTAAGGTATGCTTTAGGAAGAGATGCATTACAGCAAAGAATGAAACGAAGCGAAGAGCGTATTCCATAATCCTCACCTCAAGCCCGGCACGCGCGGGACGTGCGATGGACTATGAAACCTATCTCTGCGCGGCACACGCATTCAGCCTATCCAGCAGCTACCATGACGGCGCCGCCCAAACCGCTAAGGCGGTTTCACTGTCTGAATCAATTCCCGCTTGTCAGTTCAAGCTCACTCCAACATAAATAATTCCGGGATTATCCTACTCTGTACATTCAAGCTAGGAAATACAATGCATGTCACGGCTGAAGCCCAATTTAATTCCGCGCACCGCCATAGCTGTGCCGCCGGAAATTTTAAGTAACTTCCCACGAGGGAAGGAGGTTCCTAGTCCAACGCTCACCCCGCGCGTGCTGTGCCTGCGGTGAGAGCTATGAAAGACGCGAAACTGACTTTACAATATGAAATGATGGTAGGACGATTTCAGCGATTCATTCCGAGCTAAATAAGAACAATACATTGCACCACCACAATATTTAAGATTAAGAACAGCATACACGCTCGCAAACCATTCGGATTTCTACGAGAGAATCAGCTCGATTTAACTAAATGCAGCATGTCTACAAGCCGATTAATTCGCATCCATTTTCAAGAAAACCGCTCTACTCCGGCTAGCTTTTGGAATGAAGCGTTTTGCCGGTAAGCAGACAGCAGACTATATTCTAGTCAGTGGGGCTGTTTCTCTCGTAGGCTCCCATTTGACAGTGCTATCATTCTAAATTGTCACATGTTTTCTCAGGTTTCACTTCTCATTCTGTTACTCGTAGAGATGGGAAAACGCAGGCCTTTGAGACAGAAAGTCTGAAATGTTGTCATCCTCGATGGTTTTCAGTGCTTCAAACTTCGATGACAACATGATAGGGACAATGCGGGCCCAATTATGCTGTTATCTCGACTGTTTACAAGCGTGTATGCTGTCTTCAAGAGGAATTAAAGGCAGTGTCCACGATAAAAACCTTGTGTGTAATTTTTTGGTGGAGATCGGCAGCTGCGGGGCCTAGCGCAACCCTAACGTTGAAAAAACTAAGAAAAATGAGCTTGGAACGGTCCCCTAGGGGTATGGCATACTTTTGCGATACACGGTCGCGTCGCACTGCACAGCGACAGCGACCGCCTCCCGCCCTTTAAATCTGTCACTGTCGCAGTGCACTGCACAGCGACAGCGACAGTGGTAGCGGCACGCTATGGCACATTTGCAGTATGTAAGCCCTCCGCGACACGTCGCTGTCACCCACCCTCGACATCTGTTCCTACGACGACCGTTGCGGTTGCTTCGATGCGGGTCCCGCCGCGATTTGTGTTAGATTGCATGCCTGTCGCTCATTACAGTGACAAAGTATACCATACCCCCTACGGTCCCAAAGTTGGACACCCGTCAGCTCGTCACACCCAGATGCACTTTCCAGGCCCACCGACGTAAACAAATGATTGTTCGAGATTGTGAGATGAGCGATGGTTTCCGATTAATAGCCCTGTTCTTCCCTTTATTTCCAACTTCTCTCTTTACTCAGGTCAGCTCGCATACATCGGTTGCAAAAGACGGAAGTTACAAGCCTCGGACAACTCGTCCTTCATGCTTCCTAAGCTCAATTTTTGAGGGACCATAACTCCGTTCCTAGAAGGTCTTGTACGATTTCAAAAACATCATTGGAATCAGCATGGGACCGTCTCAAAGATAGGCAAGGAAGCAGGAAAACGATTCTTATCGTGAACACTGCCTTTAAAACTCACAATGATTATTATCCTTCGGAACAAGAGATTTAATGTCGTGTTCAGATGATTGGGCCAGCTCTAGGAGGATACTCGCAGTTGGCATCAACAAGCTATCCATTGAAGTTCGAGGCTATATTTCTGAAAATATTGGCCTTGTATATAGTACGGGAAAGAAAGATATCAAGCTAGCATTTTGGCAAAAACTTTTTCTCGACGTACCTCGGGTTAAACTTCACGAAACTCAGTGAAACTTCAACGTCCAGGTTTTACACCCCCTACAACGATCACCTTTCGTTATTTGAATCTCCACACTCTTTAATGAGTGTAGTGCGCACTCCTTCTGAAGCTTCGGTCTTTTTCCGAATCTTACCAATATTGCTTTAGGAACCATAATACGTCCCCAACAACTAACCCCTCACGTTTTGTCGATTCCCTACGCACTTAAGCCGTTGTTGTGCGCACTCCTTCTTAAGCCCTGCCCACTTTTCAAAACTTATCACTATTGTTCTGAGAACCACAATACACCCCCCGCAACGATCACCTCCTGTTTTTTGAATCCCTACGCCCTTCAGTGAATGTTGTGCGCACTCCTTCTGAAGCCCCGCCCACTTTCCAAAACATATCAGTATTGTTTGAGAACCATAATACGCCCCCAAAAAAAAAAAACTGTTTGCTCACAATTTTTCCGAATCCCTCCGAGTTTACCCGATGGTGTGCGCAATCCTTCTGAAGCCCCGCCCACTTTCTAAAACATCCTTACTGTTCTAAGAACCATAATGCGCCCCCTCCCAAAAAAACTGTTTCTTCACGCCTCACGTTTTTTCGAATCCCTACGCATTTTAGCCGATGTTGCGCGCACTCCTTCTGCAGCCCCGCCCACTTTTCACAACTTTCACTCACGCCTTGATATCCCTTATCTTTTTTTCAAAACGCTAATTGTTTACTTACTAGATTCCCTTTACACCTTTCACGATCTGCTTACATCTAAAAAACCCTACACCCTTAGCCGTTCTCAATCAATCAATATATCATTGAATTACCTATTGTTAACCTCGCTTAAACTGTGCATGCAATCATAAGACGATTTGAATACGTATAGAATCAACGGGAACACAGAATCACAGAATGGAAAGAGAGAAACAAAGAAAAACATCAAAAAAGCAAGATAGTACGAGCACCGCAGCAAAAAAAAATTATTCACGCGTGGAGTTAAATGCGTTCTCGGCCGCTACACACCATGCATTTTCTCTTACGTTTGAATTTGTTGGCGCGCGGTCAGTCCTAAATCGTGGCGATTCCTGCGCGTTTTACAGAGTTGTGAGCGGTGATGGCGGCCGCAAATCGCGCAAACGTGGTCGGAACGCGCTCAACTTTTGATGATCATTCCGACCGCGAGCGCTGCGAGCGTTCGGTCCTAAAACTTTTTTTGCGCGCGATCGGAACGGTTCCTGCGCGCGGTCGGTACTAAGAGCGAAAACTTGCACGCGGTCAGACCTAACATTTGTCTTAGTGGCTTCTGATGAAGTAATTGAGTGTTATTTTCTCAAGAAAAGGGAGGTCAGAGGGGCATTTTGCACTTACGAACTGCCCCTCTCAAATGTCTATGGTTTCCATACATATTCCGATTTAGTCTGACGCATGAAGAAGACGGCTGGCCGTGCTGTGTTGGTGACATCACAGGCTAATGGAGTTCCGATCGTGCGCGCGGTGATCTATCGTCGCAGCCCCGTCCCTTCATCAGACTAAAAATACTATACATTCCTTCATCTGGTCAACTGTTAGATTTTGTATACGGTTCAAAGAATTCATTTATCAAGGAAAAATGTGTAAAAAGTTCAATGCTGTAAAAAATCTCAAATACTGTGTGCTGAACACTATTTATTGATTTTTGAAAAATTTTCTAATGTCTGTTTTCTGCCCATTTTTCGAGATTTTTTACTGTTTTCTGTTGAATTTTTGAAGTCCTTCATTTAGGAGTCCGGGGTTTTCGAAACATAAGTCCGACTTTCCAGGAAGTTCTCAAGCGTGTTTAATGAAGGATTTTGAGAAATCAACCTGCCAAACCTCGAGATTGTCTCACCTACACATCATTCATAAAGAAAGCATACAGATTGCTCTCCTATTACTTGTACTAATACTGCTCAAACTTTTGTCGCGCGCGATGTTTTTGATAAATGATCGCAAAAGCAATTTCCTTCAAAAACAAAGCGATTTTAGGGATTTTTGGCCCACAATGTGCATAATCAGGTGGGAATTTGATCTCTGAGTATGATAGCGTTTTCAAAATTTAAAAAAAAAAGTTGGACGTTTTTTTGCCAAGTTTGCCAGATGCTCCCCGTTTTTACAAAACTTAGCGCGGGTATTGTACTTCTTCTGAAGTTTGCACACATTTCATGACGTCGCAACCGCTTCTTCTGGAGCTGTGCTCTCCGTCTCCAACGTTCTTACTGGAACTCCACCCACATCTCTTAACATCCTTTATCCTTCCATTAATAGTGTCTGCCAACTATACGCGTTGCAACAGTTGTGGATCAATTTGCCTGAAATGTTTTCGCTGCTGTATAAATCTGCATCACATCAAAAAGGCAATTTGGCCCATTAAAAACCTTTTTCTTGATTAACCAACCAAACTTTTTGAGATCTTCCTGGGGATTTCAGGATCCATTTTGAGATTTTGAGATCCATCGTCTTCCTGGGTTTTCATTAGAACCAAATTTATTGGCCACGCGACCCATTGATTTGCAATCATTGTGTAAGCTGGGAAGATACTGGATGTTGAACAGTTCGGGCAAACATTGGACGTTGGTCGTTCCATGTCAATATGTTTTTTTCTCTCAGAGAACCGTCGCATGCACTTTGAAATCTTTGTGCTAAGAACAACAGCAAACAGCAAAAAAATACTAGAATGATTCACATAAAGATGACTTCAAAGCGCTGGCTCATTACAGTTTGTGAGGTAACTGACTAAGAGTGAGACTTAAAGGAATAGAACACTCAGAAAATTATTTTTACTGATCTAGGAGAGAGTCACACGCTGATCACAGAGTCATCTCTGAAAGCCCGCCTATCAACAGAGTTATGGTTCCTTAAAGATGCCCGAAGAACTGATACTTGTTGGGAATTCATCCATCCATTAGGCCGCTATCGAGTTCGCAAATCTGGTAGGGGGTGTGGCTCGTGGTGGTGAGCGAAGGAGGTCGGGCCTGTGGTGGTCGCTTATATCTCGCTTATTCGGAGGAATTGAGATCTCGCACTTGGCACGTGTTATAGAGAAGATGTCTTCTACACATTTACACTAAAATCACAAAATCCATGTCGGAAGATGTATTGTGCTTTCAATTCAGTCAGTCTGAGCTTCCTGACTCAGCATGGCTGAATCTCGACCAACCAGGCGATTTTGTGGGCACAATATAGACGGACAAGTACAAATACTGGTGTCGGTCAGCTATTTGCCCTCGGCCGTATTTTCTATTTGTTTAAGAACAACTAAAAAGAAATCACACTATGTATACTCTGTTTATCTTGAATCGCACAAAACACGGTCCGCCAATAGTCCTCTAATTGGCCCGCTAGTACCGTAGTGTACGTCCACGACGCGTTCTCGGCAGACCCGGGTGTGCACCCGGTGTGCCGAGCAATCGATTCGTCAATGCCGTCACTCGGCCACCGACCCTGCCACCCGGGTCTGCCGAGGACGCGTCGTGGACGTACACTACGATACTAGCGGGCCAATTAGAGGACTATTGGCGGACCGTGTTTTGTGCAATTCAAGATAAACAGAGTATATAAAACACGCTTCCAGTAAACGGTTCGTAATTGCTCCTGTCTTCTGCCGTTCATCCTGAAATTAAACACTTGGAGCCTCTGTTTCCCTTTGAACTATAATGCCGTAAAGCACTCTACCACGGCCCGCCTACACACCTTGCTGCTGCGACTTGTTTAGAAGAATGTTCTAGCCACACTGGTCGACCTGCCTGATGGTCATAGAAAACAATTTCAAAACATGTCTAATGAAAATAAGTTGCACCGTTTCAGCCCAGTAAAGATTCCCGTAGCTGTGCGGGAACAAAATTTTTCACAGTTATTACAAATTGTGATTCTCAAAAGACATTGCAGAACTGCTTCGCTCGTTTTCACTCACAAGGGAACCATAATAAGTCATAGTGACCATTTCAAATGGAATGTACTTTTCTAGAACCACTTTCGGACGAAAAGTCCGAATATGCCCATCGCAGCTGCCTAGACCCACTCTGAAAAAAGTTATAGGCATTTTTTCTCTGATTTTCGTACCTATTGTACCCTCCAAAAAGCACATTATTTTTACGAAAATCCGGAAACGAACCTCATAATCGTGTTCAGCACCCAAAACCACCCCATTGAGCAAAGTTTGGTTGTAGGAACATTTTCCAAACTTTGCGCAGCGTTTTGGACTACGGATTTTCTGTTGGGCGTTTATTTATAGCAATTAGAGGGCTCTCGAAGCGTTTCAGAAAAATATTCCAGATTTAACTAAAAATTTGCTCTGGGGAATTATTTGGGTGCTGAATACGAATTCGATGTCCATTTGTCGACTATCGGAATATTGAAGTAGGTTTTGCCTCCTAAATGGCATGTTACCTACCGTAACCTACAGTAAATCCTGAAATTTCCACAAGCGAACCCCAGATTCGTGTTCAGCACTCCAGATTACCCCTACGTACATGTTTTGAGCAAAATCCGAATAAAAATTTAACCCATTCACGACCGCGTGCCCCACCGGTGGGAAACGAGTTGACTACTGCTTCGGACCGCGTGCCCCACCGGTGGGACACTCTTTTCAAAATCGATTTCTCCACCGCGTGAAGGAATTTCTAATCCTCCTTATGGTTAATGTATTAACCTATTCTAGAGTCGACTATGAACTTGGTGGTCCGCTGGCAGCTTCCCCACTACAATATATCTGACCCATCGAATGCAGCGAGGTCGAAAACCGCAAAGTTGAGTACAGATCGCGTTTTTACAAGCAATTAATGGCAATTTTTTTCTTTTTCTCGTTACTCGAGAGACAATCTCTATTTTTCAGAATGGTCAGATCGTGAAACACTATTTAATATATCACAGAAATATGATTACTGATACTGCGCACTATACATTCCATCCGATGGCCAAAATGGCGTCGGATCGGATTTTCGGATATTGCCGATTTCGCAAAACCGACTCATCGGATAAATCGGATACTGTCCCAAACGAGAATTTCGGATAGCGGATCCTATCCGAAACCAGAATTTTTGATCGGATCGGATATCGGATATCCGATCGGATAAAATCGGATTCACCGGATAATTCGGATGAAAAAACGGATAAGAAAATTTTTTTAGTAGTAGCGTGGATTCAACCCCGTGTATTCAAGCAAATACATTCTGTAGCCACGAGCATACGCGTCGCGGTCCGGTGTGTGTCGCGCTCGCGGCGAACACTGAAACCCCCCCCCACCGTTTAGAGTAGTCTTCAGCGCTTTAAAGGAGTAAATGGCTATCATCTGTGACGAGAAATGAACGCAGGAAAGCAAATTATGCCCCTGGACATGTCAGTTTACTTGGTTTCACCCTGGAGCAGGGATGTCGCGTCGCCGCGCAACTCGTCGCGCGCGACGCTCGCCAACAACGACGCGGCACGCACGGGTGAGAAACTAGCCCTCCCCTGCAACCGGTGAGAGCACATAACTGACCAAAAAGACCTGCCACAGAATCATGGTTTAGCGGGCCGTTGCGACCAATCTCGGTAGGGCTACGACCCCTTACCTTGTTAAACGAAACCTTGGAAAAAATCCGAATTCGTTACGAACTTCCCCTTCTGGGTAAACATTGAGCTTGAAAATTATATGATCCCTGCAGAATTGACGCTGTCGCAGCAAGGGGGCCACCGTGCAATCGTACATAGCCACGCGCATTTTCCCGTGCCGCCGCATCATGAGTACACCAACCGAGGTTTCCCTACCCTCCTGAATTCAAGTCGTTTGATTACGAAACGGGAAAATGGGTAGGGACAAGTGCGAAACCGAAGCAGGGCTAGTTCTTTTTGCACACTTCCTCTGTTGTCTTCAACATAAATGAAGGACACAACATCAATTAATTTTAACACAAAACTACGGGTTGCGGAACGTGCCACATATTTCACGGTAGAGCGCGTCCCCGCCGTTGCACCGTCAACCCGTTTTCCACCGCCAAATAACCGTCTCCGTGTATTGAATCTCTCTTTATCTGCGGTACAACCAACAATTCGACTCCTCCCCGTTTTTGCTCCCGCCGTCGCACCGACAAGCCTTTTTACCCCGCCGAACAACCATCAGCGTGTCTGAGTCCAACTGGAGAACGTCACCCGAGTTATGAACACAGATTCGCGTTTTAATAAAGCGTCCGAACAAAAGACATTCTTCCGAAACCTGTCCGTGAAATTTACAAATACAACACTTTTTTGTCTTCCTGAGAGCTCAAAATCATTTGTGTGCCATCATCAGGAGCACACTTATTTCGCAGAATCATATAAAATCTGGAAACGCTTACACTTCCCTTTTACACTTAGTGTGGATGGCTTTTGATGGCAATAATGTATCATGAGATTGAACAAATTGAATTAATACCGCAAATTGCAAGTTTTTCCCGCATCTAAGGCCCCCGTCAGACTTGGTCGAAAAACCGACCGAGTCCGGCTAAGTCCGGGGCAGAAAAACCGACCTTCTCAAGCAATCGCGGGGGTCGGTGGCAGGTTAAAACGCCCCTTTTGCAATGAAATTGATCGGATCTGGCTGATCAGCGGAGGTTTCGGCATGACTCATAACTGCCGAAGTTTTCGTGGTAATGTCTCATAAGTGGCGGAGTTTTCGGGTCAATGTGTTGCAGTTTCTGCACTGTTTTTCCCTGACACTCTCTCGTGTAGAGCGCGGAAATGGCAGCCCACAATGTATACGCTGCGCTTGGATGTGAGGTGTTTGTGCTTGTCATGGTTGACATTGTTCGGAATATCGACGCTCTGGCGGGATGTAGGTGGCAGGTTGAATCGCTAGTGCTGCCTCTCGACCTGCACGCGGAGTTTTCGGCATGATTGGGGGAGTTTTCGGGCTTAGCCCGCCCCTTTTTTCGTTTCGAGCGGCACGCTACCTGTTCAACTCCCCTCAACCGGCCACCGAGCCCAGCGAGTGTGTGAGTTGGTGCAATGGATCTGCCCGTGTGCGAACGTGAAACACCCGTATCGACTGGGTGGATTGCGGTTGCAATGAGTCGGTCGCATTCGGACTCAGTGGGTTGATTTTTCTGCACCCGACTGTCACTATTTCGGTGCGTATCGACCGGGTGGGACTCAGTTCATCGACCATCTCTGACGGCGGCCTAAGGACTTGCAAAACGAAATAAGGCCTCTCCACTTCACGAAATACCCCCTATCACATGTTATGCAGTTATTTTGTGATATTATGTCCCCTTCATTATAAAATATTTGTATTTGTTCAATATACATGTAGTGAAGTGTCAAAATCCATTCCTCACACATGCTTAATCAGCGATTCCGCAACCGTCAATAGCGCGCTCTACTGCGAATTCGCGCGACCTCTACGCGACCGCGTTCGGAGCTGGCTGTTACGGCGGGCGCAATTCTATCCGTTTTTCATCCGAAATTATCCGATATTCATCCGATAATTATCCGATTTTTATCCGAAAAAATCCGATTTTTATCCGATCGATTATCCGTTTTTTATCCGATTATCCGGTTTTCTGATCGGATCCTTCGATTTTCACTTTTCCGGATATCGGATAATTCGGATATCGTGTTTTTTCGTCTGATCGGATTTCGGATCAATCCGAAATCGCCACTTTGACGTCGGATCGGATTTCGGATAATTATCCGATCGGATTATCCGACCCGGATATCCGAAACCGACTCCGTCGGATGGAATGTATACTGCGCACCATTCCCGCTTACAGAATCGGCTTTTCTGTCGCCCGTATTTTGTTCACAGAAATTATTCTATGCAAAGATCACCAATGTGGAGACTCTTAGAGCCTTTTTTTAGAAGTCCTGCTTAGTTACGGTTGGTGTACTATCGTAGGCCGGGGCTCCAAATTCGATGGTAACTACCTTGGAGAGGAGCGGAAGAGAAAAACAGAAAACGAAAACGCCAGAGCAGAAAACGAATGAAAACCTATAAAACGGTTTTTACACTAATTATTCCTAGCCGAAATGTAATAATAGAACTATTATCTATGTACGTCTAATTGTTGAAAAAAAAACTCAATCTGCTTTTTTCAGAAAATCTCTTCCTAAAAGACGCTGAACCGGAGGGGTGAAGTGGTGGCCGAGAAAAAAATGGCGAAGATCTAAAATAAAGTCATTTCCATCAGCATTCCCAGTCAATATGAAAATTTAGGAGTTTTTTCTACGTCTCAATGTCAAAAAGAATGCTAAAAATGTTTACTAAAAAAAAAACTGACGTCGGAATGCTATAGACCGCAAGAGCGAGGGAGCAGCTAACGCAAAAATTGGTGTAAATATAAAAAAATATCATTTCACTGAGTATTTCCTGGCTTTGAAGAGCAGAAGAATGTCTATCATGGTAATCTAACTCATGTTTCAAACCGCTAGGATTCAACGAACTCACGTGATTTTGTGGATGGTCTTATCTACACAGTTAAAAATTTAGGAGGCCTTTTCTCTGGAAGGGAAGAGTTAAGGGAGCTGAAACTTTGGCATCATGATTTTGACGTCAACAGTCGTACGATAAACGAAAAAAAACGAAAATCGATTTTTTGGTGGCGTGCCATTCGAGCGAAAGTGGCCCACCGGTGGGACACTGTATGCGGTGGCGCAATATTGCACGCGGTCCGAACGTGCAGCCACCCAAAATTAGGCGTGTTCGTGAATGGATTAAAAACACCTCAAAATATGCATGGGGGTACCCTTGCCGCGAAGCTAGAAAAACTCTCATAACTTTTTTCAGAGTGGGTCTAGGCAGCTGCGATGGACATATTCGGACTTTTCGTTCGAAAATGGTTCTAGAAAAGTACATTTCATGTGGAATGGTCACTATGACATATTGTGGCTCCCTTGTCAGAAAACAGGATTCTTTTATATTCCATTTGTATAAGGTTCTTGTAAATGGACTACCCTCAAATTTTGTTCGGTAGACGTTCAGAGCTTCGGGAAATACTTCGAATGCTTAGTTTTTTGACTCTTTGATACTCGGGCAATCAGATGGTTATGGTAGCAGAAATCTGTCATACTTTGACCTGTGATCGATCGCAAACCCAGAAGAAAATGACACATTTTACCACAAAATGTCAAAGTAAAAAGGGCTTTCCGTTAAAGGCAGCATACACGCTCGTAAACGCGATTGAGATAACTACGGAAATAGAATGTTATGGCCTAGATTACAACGCCTACGCATTTTGAAGTGTCAAAAACGGCCCACAATGCCGCTACATCAGTTAGAAGTTGGCCCCGCCCTGTATTTTCACGCCCCCTGTATTTGGCCTTTTCCTGCAACGCAAGGTTGCTGGGTCATATTCACCGTCGGTACTGTTGGTAGGTTGCCTAACAAGTGAACCACACACGTTACTGACGGCAAAGATGACCCAGCAACCCTGCGTTGGAGGAAAAGGACAAATACAGGGGGCGTGAAAATACAGGGCGGGGCCAACTTCTAACTCATGTAGTGGCATTGTGGGTCGTTTTTGATACTTCAAAATGCGTAGGCACTAAGTTGTAAGCCATACGGTTCGATTCACATTGTTATCCCAACCACGTTTACGAGCGTGTATGCTGCCTTTAACCAATGTATTCGACTCCTGCATCTTTCATAGCGCGGCACGCACCTCACGCGCGGTGGACTACGAAACTTTTCAAGGCTTGACATGCGCGGTACACTCCTGCTGCCCATCCAGCCCCGCCGTGGCGGCGCCGCCCAACCCAACATGGCGGCTTTACCATTTGTATAGATTTTCGTTGCAGAGTATAGGCGCACCCCATCATCAATAATTCTAGCATAATCCTACGCTACCGTGTGTGAAAATGCAAGCCTAGAATTTATCTTAGTGGCATATGTATTTATGGCCCAAGTTTACCCCACACCGTCATGACAATGTAGCCGGAGATTTTATAGTAGCATTCCGCGCGTGCCGCGCATTGAAAAGGTTCATAACCCAGCGCTCGTACCGCGAGTCACGCTCGTGCCGAGCTCGCGGTGAGGACTTTGGAAGATACCTCACTGAGAGGATCACGAATTTTTTTCTGAAATTTACCTTCACCATCTTCGAGGTTATTATGGCGATGCGGCTTTTTATGCTCGGGAAAAGTGCCGCAAAACGTCGTTTTCCCAAAAATCTGCTCGGTACTGTGCTATTTATGCTATTGCCAATTTCGCCACGAAATATTCATTGCCCAGATGAAATCCGATACAAGCTTTCCTAGATTCATTTTCATCGAGTACGGTTGTGAAGACACCTGAAAATTTCCTCCGGTTCAAAGAAACTGGTAGAAGGTGTGTCAAACATAAGCAGACACTTCTTGACTAGTTCTGTAAGGTTTTATACCTCTGTGTGTTTCTCGTCCGCTTCCGAGAGTAGGGCTCGGTTAGAGAGAGAAGTTTAAGCAAAGGGATGAGCTACAAATGTGTTTTCAGGCAATAGTTCGATATCTGCGGGCAGTTCAAATATCATTCAAATACTCGTCGATGCCTTCTTCTTGAGAATGTCGACCAGCGCGTTCATAGGCAACAGAGTCAGCTTGGAACAAAGCTTTAGGAGTGCGCTCAAGTTTCGAAAAGTCTTCAGAGATTCTGGAGCGTTCCGCATGATACGCTTGATGAAAAGAGATAATAGAAAGAAGGGTCGCAGGCTTGCTCATTAAAATCACCCTCACGAAATCTTCTATGGGGGGGGGTAACTAAAGAAGAAGCTTCATGTAATTTCAACCTTCCTCAAAAATGGTGCAATTATTTAGGAGAAGGGTTCAAATCTTAAGAACAGATCACTTACAGAAATTATGGTATTCAGCGCATCTACTGACCCCGGCTGGCTGTCACAAGTAATAACGATCGAGGGCTGTGCCTAGTCGTATCCATAGCTTCTTTGGGTGGAGCCATGTACTCCACCAACCTTCAACCCTGAGCAGGTGAAGCGGGGAACTTTCATCCATGGAAAAACCGGAGACAACTGGTGAAACGCCCCGAAAAAGAATGAAAGTGACCCAACACTCATGCAAGTCATTTTCAAGATTGGGCGAGTGTCACTGCCGGTTTTGCGGCCATAACTTTTTTACCCTACAAGATAGCCCTTTGGTGAAGGTTTTTTTCGGAATTCACATCAAATTCTGCATCGAATGGCGGCTTCAGTTTCAAAAAATACGCCCCCTTTCTACCAGCCGATTTCAGTTTATAAAGTGCATTTTTTTCGCCTGAATTTATCGATTTTTCGTCCATAACTTTTTTTGTGCTTGTAGTTGGACATTTGGTGAAGGTTGTTTTCGAATTCCCGATGGAATTCTTCGTCGACTGGTCTTCCCAGTTTGGAAAAAAATTCTCTCGATCCTTCAGCCTAATTCATTTTACGAAACACCGGTTTTTCGCCTATAACTCTTCAACCGTCGAAGATAGGTTCCCGGTGAAGATAGTTTTTGAAATCTACGTAAAATTTTGCGTCGAACGATTTATTGGGTTCATAACTTTGCTTGCTCCATAAGCCAGCCAAGTTGGTGGAGCCGAACTCTATAGTTATCTCCATAGGGTGCTCTCGCCTCTATGGTGTACGTAGGAGACGCAGAATTCTCCTAGGGCCTACAATGGGGCTCGGCTCAACCGCCCTGGCTGACTTATGGGGCAAGCAAAGTTAGGAACCCGATATATTATTCGACGCAGAATTGTACGTGGATTTCAAAAACAATCTTATCGAAACCTTATCTTCAACGGTTAACGAGTTATAGGCGAAAAACCGGTGCTTCGTAGAATGATTTAGGCTGAAAGATCGAGAAAATATTTTCCCAAACTTGAAGCACTAGTCGACGCAGAATTTCATCTAGATTTCGAAAACAACCTTTACCTGGGGCCTATCTCCAAGCGCAAAAAAGTTATGGACGAAAAACCGATAAATTCAGGCAAAAAAAAGCTTTCTTATAAACTGAAATCGGCTGGTAGAAGGGGAACGTATTTTTCGAAATTGAAACCGCCATTCGATGCAGAAATTAATGTGAATTCCGAAAACAACCTTTACCAAAGGGCTATCTTGTAGGGTAAAAAAGTTATGGACGAAAAATTGATTGCTTTTGGTGAAAAACACGTTACTTCTTAAATTGAAATCGGCTGAGAGATTGGAAACGCATTTTTCTCAAATCGGAAACATTCTCCGACGCAAAATTTTATGAAGATTTCGGGAAATGCTCCATGCAAAGGTCCATCTATAAGGGCTGAAATGTTATGAGCGAAGAACGGGTAGTTTTTCAATAATCGCTTGGAAAAATTTCCCGAAAAAAAAATTGCCTCCAAGACAGCTCAAAGGAAATTTTTCATGACCTAAGCAGATCATTTCATTAAGAATATTTTTTTCAAAAAGAGGTCATCTAACGAAAAAAATGTTTCAAAATGAATGATAAAGAGAAAAATGAACTGAATGCAAAAAAGAGGATTGAGAAAACGTCAAATTTTGAAGTTGCAAATCTATAGTGAACCTTCACCATTCCCCACTCAAGTATCCTAAACAACCTTCACCTCCCGGACCGCTGTCTCCACCCCCAACGAACCTATGGTCGTATCGATGCCGGATGCATGCGACGAATTCATGGTTGGAGTCCCGCCAGGGGCTTGATTTTCGCAGAGAACTCAACATATTCACCCTTTGCCAGAGTGTATGACCTGTCTCAGGTCCAAAATGTAACAAAACTTCACCAGAAGTTTACCGTTAATCTCTGTTTACCGTTAATTATTTTTAGTTAAGTAAAGTAAAATAAGTTTATTTCATGGAAATCAACTTGTGAATTTTCCGTGGTTTTTGATTTGAAGGCAAAGTTCACGGTAAGGTTCGATTCTGAGATTAATCGCTAAATCGAATGTTTGGCCCCCGGGTGAAACCAAAACAACGGATGAATTGAGAAAAATGCCCCAGAAGGGCACGAAATCCCTTACTCTCACCCCACCTCTTTACTATCACTGGAACTGTTCGCTGTGACAATGAAATCTTTTGTGCACCCGTCTTCTGGAATTCGCTACTCTCCATTGCACTGTTCTCTCCTTCGGACCCTAACTAATACTGTTTTGCCTGAAATATTCTTCCATTTTTGATTGAGACCATTTTTCAAAGGTGAAAACCATCATGAACATGTTCATCAATCGGACAACTAGTCCAGGCCCGAGACTGATGTCACTGAAATATGACGTTTCAGTGCGTTCCAAGCCGTTACTTCAGAATTTCGGTAACACTCGTTAGCCAACGCATTTTTTGAGTGGAAACCCCGGGAACGAAAATAATCGTGAACACTGCCTTTAAAGGCAGCATACACGCTCGTGAACGTAATTGAGATAACTACGGAATCAGAATGGTATGGCACCGAACACAACGCCTACGCATTTTGAAGCGATAAGAACGACCCACAGTGACGCTACACAAGTAAGAAGTTGGCCCAGGCCCCTGTTTTGCGTCCTCCACCAAAACGGGGGTGCTGAGCCATTTCCACCATCGTCGATGTGTGTGGTTTACCTATTGTACCATTTCTCCACCCACAAATGTCGCCGACGGTGAGAATGGCCCAGTACTCCTGTTTTGGAGGACGGCGACAAATACATAGGGCGAAGAAATACAGGGCGGGGCAAACTTCTCACTCGTGTAGCGCCATTGTGGGGGCGGTTTTGACGCTTCATAATGCGGGGGCGTTGTGTTCTGTGCCATACCATTCTAATTTCGTAGTTATCTCGAATACGTTTACGAGCGTGTATGCTGCTTTTAAGGTTACTCTGTTGAATCATCAGACATGTACTACAAGATTCTCCCTAAACCACATAGGTACCTCTCAAAATCTACCAAAAAGTGTCACAGAAAACGCATGTACGCACGCTTCTACGCATCTTCCAGCAATCGCGCGCGAGAAACTAATCGCGCTTAGGTCCATTGCTAGCTTCGCGCGACTGGCGACGCCATGGAGTGTTTTTCATCCACATCTGCAAAAATCAATATGACTGACATGCAAGGTTGTGGTCACTCGCAGCACTATGTGTTTACACCTCCTTATCGGAGCGCACTCACCCGCGTGCGCGCACCACACGCACACTCACGCGCATTTGCGGAAATGCATGCATGAGCCTGCTCGTGTATACGCGCATGGACACATGTGCCGGTGCATATATGCACACAACTGCCTCTTATGCACAAGCGCGCGAAACCCACGGACATCTACGCGCATTCATGGTTACTCATGCGCGAGCATGTATAGTGGTACGTACGCGTACACAAAAAAGAGCACATTCTTGCGTCCTTGTGTGTACACATATGCACTCATGCGCGCAGTGATAACATTCACACACACGCACGCATTCGTATATATTCTACCACAATCGCCCAATTCCGTTCACGAGAAGACGCGCGCATGCTCGAACAATTGCGCAAAAACTGTCTATGCAGTGACACGCACGCATAATCACATTCATGTTCGCAAATACGCGCGCATACTCACGCGCACTATTACGTATAGTCAACAGAGATAGCACTGTTACTTTCCGTTCTTTATTGTGCGTTGGCGCGAACTCTGCGCGCATACAATATCGCTCGTAGGATTTGGTCTGGAAACGAGTGAGGTCGGGTTTTCGCGTTTCTTTCTTTTTTGTATAACTCGCTTCGAATTCTACTTTGTGCAAAAAAGATGTGATATTCATGATCCTGGCGTTGAGGGGTATATATCAACTCTGGAAATCTAGCGTTTCGAGCGGAGGCTAAACGATTTTTTTTCTCATGATCGGGACAATGAGCAGAACTCGCGATATGATAGAATAATCTCGTTTGTTTCGATCGGATGTCGCGAGTTCCGGCGTTTGCCGTACGCATAGTTTCGCTTGCACTTGAAATGCGTTGGACAGGGACGACATTGCGGACAGGGACGACATTGCTTTGGACAGAGACGCGGAGTCTCCTCTCGCGCCTTGCTCTCATCACAAGATCAGAATGACGCTCTCATTTTCCTTTTCTTCATTACTCGCTATTCATTTTTGTCATTACTCTTGATCTCTCCAAAACACGTGTCAATTGTCTCTCCATCTTCAGAATTCTGAAGTCTAGTCAAATTTCCCTGCTCCACGAAAAATACGGCAGGTTTGTCCAATTAAAACATCACATATGCGCCTTTTGTTGTAGTACACAGATTTCTAATTCTTTAAACTCAGTTCCAGTTTTCTCGTCCGGTTTCATTGATATGAAGATTTCGCGGGAATCTGAAAGAATTTGGAGAGTTATGAATTCTCAAATTACCCGGAAATCGCCTGAATTTTACGTTCGTTTCTTGAAAATTTTGGTAAATGTTGATCCGTGATTCTCAAGGCGGAGTAATTTTGTGAGAGTCTGCAGTTACTCACGAAGGAAAAGTTTTCTAACGCAAAAAACTCAAAAAAACTTTGAAGAAAAATTTTACTTTAAATTTTACTAAATTTTTTTTTGAAGAAAGAAAAAAACACCCATTCTATTATTTGAACATTGGTTTGGGCTCCCAGTAAATTTGAACTGTCCAGGTCTAGTAGTCGACGTTATGTGCCTCGGAAATCTCAAAATTCTTCGACACAGCATGCAATCTCGTCTCCCCTTTGTTGGTTCCTATTCTGAAACGTGACAAGTGTATTATTTTATTTTTATGACCATTCAGGAACTGCAATATTTTAGACTGGGCTAACGTGGAGCCGCGATATGGGCACTTCCAATTTTCAACTTGTCTGTTTTGCTAACAGTTTTCGCACTGCAATCTACACTGTAAGTTCAAAGATTTCTTAACCTTTTTGTGCAAATTCCCGTGTAAAAGTGCCTATATTTTTCAGTGTATCCCAAGTTTTGGAAACATTGTATTGTTTGAAGACGGAAAAATGGATGAGATGGTAAAGTTGAAGAGTCCTCATAACGGCCACTGATCGAAACAAACAACTGAAAATGGACCCAAAAAACAATATTTGAATGGGATGCATTTGTTCAATGCGTGCATCATAGGAGATAGTTTTGATCATTTAATCATCGTACGTTTTTGGTGGAGTCGATTTTTCAGTTTTTTGCTTTTTTCAATGGCCGTTGAGAAGACTGGGCAGGGATCGCGTTCTACATTGAAGTTAGTGCAGGGCTGTTGGGGGCTCATTTTTAGCCATTTCTTCGGCATTGTTTCGATAAAGGCCCCGAACATTTCGAATTCTGGTGGAAAGTCGGAGACGGTTTTTATGGTGTGCAATGCCTTTTATACCCAAGCCTAATCGGGTCTATACAAAGACGAGTTCTAATGCTTCCAAATCTGGGTTACAGCTGAGCAAAATTTTGTTGATGTAAACCCTTTGTTCAGCGCGGGCGGTTGCGACGCAAAATCATCTGTCCAGTCAGTGCGGAGCAATTGTCGAGGGGCGACCGCCTGCGCTGACATCTGCAGTCACCGTTGTTTCAACCATTTTAACCGTTTCTGGTGTATGAAACCACACACTAAGTAAGGCGTGTTTTGCAATTTGCGAAGAAAAAATGTATTATATTCAATAATCAACATCGACGCGCACGCTTGACACATTCGAAACTGAATTATAACGAAGAACTTTTTGTCTTTTTTTCGGTATCGATTTTTTTAACAAAAAGGACCAAATGTTAAAAAAAACAGAAAAACAAAAAAATTTCCATTTTGGTGTGGACTGAGGGCAAGAGACAGCTTGAAAGTAGGTGTAGACGAAGGGAGCGGGGTGCGCGTTGGATCATGGGATTTTGTTTTGACGCAGGCTGTACTGTTGTTATCAGAACAAACTTATGGTCCGCAGTTGCAGATAAACACTGGAGCACCACGCAGCTAGAAGGTCATCTCACGAATATCACGCGGTCCTGCTCAATTATTTGTTGTCCTGCACGATTATCTTCGAGCTCTGAGCTGCAACAGCATTCGTGTGTAAGTTGGGACCGGAATTTCGTTTCGATATAAAAAGATATGTACCAAACCAACACTGGAAGTTTGAAAAGTGCACAAAAATCGATAGCGGCGAATTTTCCCGACGTCCTACATTTCAAAATCTCTTAACTGGAATAGAATTTGGGAATTTTCTATAGTGAAAACATTGAATATAGACATGGAATTTTTCCATTATCGGGGCTACGCTTCTACTCATGATGTGATTTAAGAGAGACCGGGTTTTTCTGTGATAGGCAGGACCATTATTCTATCCGATTTTTTTAACAGCGTTAACCTTTTGCTCGGTGATTTGAACCAGTCCTGTATATTTCACTCTTGTGAATCTTAGTTGTCGCTAGTTTTTATTTCTGAGGATTTTGTTATCCGTTATTGAGTCTTTTTATTCCAGCCGTCACTGTTTAATGCGATGAATTCTCTTGTTGTGTTGTGAAGTGTACCAATGAATAAAGAAATACTATTCATGAAGTAATTTCGTCATTATGGCTAGATGTGGGGGGGGGGTCTGATGCTAAAAGTGGGATGCAATCGCCGAAGTGTTGGTGGATCGAAACGCCGGATGTTTCGCAGAGAACCGCGACGTCAGGCTGGCGACATCCGACCCGGCGATCGCAGGGCGAGCGCCACTGTGCGCAGTTGGAGCGCCGCAGTTTTCGGGAGGATGGACGAACTTTTCGGGGTTGCCCAACCCTGTTTAAGCTTCCGTGTGCAAGCATTGCAACGCTCGTCAGCTGTTTGACGTGCGCTCGGTGCCCACGAGGACCTGAGAATATATAATCTATCGGCTATATATAATCTCAGGCGCCGGTTCGATTAGAGCGCCGTCAGAACGGGGTTGGACCTTTGAACCGCTCTGGCTCGAAACAAAAAAAGGGGCGGGCTCAACCCGAAACGTGGTTCGTTCGTTTCGGGATAACATCGGTCCACCTCTCAAAGCCGGGATTGCAGTCTCGATGATTTCGTAACTACTACGTGGATCGTGTGTCGGTCCACCTGTCATACCCAGGACTGTAGTCTCGATAATGACGTCACGCCTTCGTGAGTCATGGCTCGGTCCTCCTTTCATAGAAGGGATTCTAATGAAGTGATGACGTCATCATCCTGTAACCATCGATTCCACGCCCTATACCTGTCATAGCTGTCATCGCGATGACGTCATCCTTGATTTTCGGAGCATGGCTTTGCCACCATGCTCAAAAAATCAAGGATGACGTCATCGCAGTAGCCGCTATGAAGGGTAAAGGGCGTAGAATTGATGCTAACAAGATGCTGACGTCAACATCCTCGTTTTGACCATCAGATTCCCACACATCAACAAATACGTGAATTTATTAACACTCAACAATCAGTTTTCTAGTTATTCGTTTCCATTGATTTATAGTTCAAAGCTTTTGTTTATTCTTGCACTGTCTTTTCTCTCATACTGTCGTTTTCGGAGCTAAATTCCGCTCCGCAATTGCAGATTACCGCTCTTGCAACATGCAGCATGATGATAATCGTGCTGGAAGAAAGGTGAATCGTGCCGGGACTAACAAGGGAAACAAAGGAACAAGTTTTAGTCAGCCTGGACATTCCGGATGAAATGTACATTTCTAGAACCGTTATTGGTGTAGAATCCCAAAAAGATTTTTGCAAGAGAAGAATCGAATGGATTGTCCATACTCTGCCAACGCGTAGCTAGATGCCTCCGAGAGCGCGGCCTGAAACGCCGCCCCATTCCATGTAGCGGTAAACTACGGGTTTTGGCTACGATAGCTAAAACCCGCATATTCTTGTGTCGAGGCTACAAGGATGCATATTCTGCGCGCATTCTACATAAAAACGAAGGCTGAATTAGAAACACCGATCTCTCCGACGCTAAACCCGTATATTCTTGCTATAGCTTTGTAGCGAGAATCTACGGATTTAGCGGCAACCTGTGTTGAAATGCAATCTCAAACCCGCGCTGGCTACGCGGAACGCAGGGGTGCCGTTCGAACAGTGTTGGCCCAGTCAACCAACGGATAACTTGACACTCTGTGGGTGGTCGTGGAGGGTGGCCGCGAGTCGCTCTCTGGAATACCTTGCTAGGGATAACTTTGGCCGCTGGGATGCTGCAGACCGTGAGGAAGAAACGGCGATGCGCTCGATCGCAGCAGGGATCGTCTTTCTAGTACAGATCAAGACTGGGTGGGTCGATCGACCGAGTGCTGCAACGCGAATAAGCGTAGTATATGCAGGTGCTGTAGCGAGAATTTACGTAGAATATGGGACTGCTGTAGCTGAAATTTCACCAGCTGAGGCTAAACTTTCCGTAACTCACGTAAATTCTCGTGTCAAAATAAGACTAGATGCCTCCAAAACCCCGGGCATCTGTGGTTTCCGTGTGAGGCATCTAGCTACGCGTTGGCGGAGTACAGGTTGAAGAACCGGAGAAATGTATGGCAGGTAACCAGGAAACCGAGACAAAATCAGCCATAATGGCCTGATGAAGGCAAAAAGTCAGAAAAAAATGAGAAAAAAATGGTCAGAGTGACAACGAAAAAAAAACCCGCAAACAAAATAGTGAGCTTAGCCAGAGGCAAAAGAGTTAAATTTTGGAATTAAGAAAATATTGGGGCAATTGATAAGAAAATTGAAAAATAGCCAAAGCGATCAGGAGTAGGAAGAATTCAAATAAAGAAATCAATAACCACAAAACAAAAAAAATCCGATGAGAATGGCCGGAAAGCAGAACATTTTTGTCGGTTCCTAGAAAGGACAAAAGAGTCGGAAAGTGTGTTTTGAATATACCGAATAATATGAAATTCCGCCACTCTATCAGAATGCATTAGAACCGTATTTTGTTTCCAAGCATTATATCAGAGGAAAGGTTCCCCTAGCGTTCTCATGTTTCTATGAGAGTAGAATTATACCTTTTAATGAAACTAGAACTGGCACTATCGGTTATTCCGAATTCATGCAAATATTTGAATACTTTTAAGTTTCATCTACATGTGCAGACGAAAACGTGCTCTCTCATTAATTATGAGAGCACATTGACCTGTACTAACGTAAGGGAAAGTAAAGAAACAAGGGAACTTAGAATACATCGTGAGATTGCAGCAAAAAGTTCAAGTATCTGGCTTTTCTGACATTCGAAGTGCTCCAGTATACCAAAATTCAACCCATATTGAAGCTTCGCTGATTCTGGCCCACTGGACCCCCCCCCCCGGGAAAATTCATCCGAGGCAAAAAGAGAATTGAAAACGCCTAGCAGAGTCATATGAATCCTCACGACAGCGCGAGGAATTGATCGATCTGAGCAGAAATTTCGTTTGGCTGTCGGTCCAATCGAGCTGATTGATTAGTGCGGCGCCAACCCCCGACGTCTCCCGTTTCTCTCGTGGAAAACGGGAAGGCGAAGCTTTGCCGAAACGTCTCTCGTTCGCCCCGACGTGGCAGAAAAAAGCGGTTCTTCCATCGGTCCAATCGAAATGGTGCCTGAGATGATAAAGCCATCGTGGGAGTTAAATTGAACCATGGAAGTTTCGTAATCAGCCAGCCCTCTACATAAGCTAGACGCAGGGAAACGCAGACAGAGGCGGTAGCTCCCATCCGTCAAGGTACCGTAATCGCAAATCTGGCGGATTGTGAAACTTCTATAGTTCTCAACGTAGTCAGCATAAAGTTTAAAGGCAGTGGTCGCGATGAAAAACGTTATCGAAAAAACTACAAAAATCAGCTCAGATCGAAAACAGCTCAAAAGCTATGAAGGTAGCGCGGTGAAAAACGGGCTAGAATTAGAGTTATTAAGACCCTAAATTTCCAGTTCGTGCACACGTGCACAGAAAGATCACAGTCTCATGCCAAGCAGTCGAAAATCCTCGACACTCAGAGGAAGAAATAAATGCAAAATTACTTAATAAAACAGTTGAACAATGAAAGCAAGCACTTCAGTCAATGTTTTTGACTAGATGAGTACATCAATCCGGAGGTTCATTGATTGAAATTCAATTTCAAGCCAGAAGGCAAAATCAAAAGGCAAAAAAGTTCAGGCTTCAAATTTGGCCCAGAACAGCGTTTTTTTCGCGATTTTTTTTCATAGGTTCTACTACACTATACCCACAAAAGGGTTCAGAGAGGAAAAGACGACGAGCATATTTGCGCGCGATCACTGCATCTAAGCCATTGGGTAGCCCTCTACACCAGGATTATGGATATCACCCTAGCTTCGCTCAAAGTTGAGTTTGAAGCGAGTTATACAAAAAAGACGAAAAAGACACGAAAACCCGACCTCGCTCGCTTTCTGACCAAACCCCACAAGCGTTATTGTATTATGTAATTGCGCAAACGCACAATAAAGACGCCAAGTATTAATGTAATCCTTGTAGACTTTCAAATACATGCACGCTCATGTGCACATACACATGCGTATGATCATGCGCATACAATTACCCGCTTTCAAATAAACGCATCCACGCGAAAACACACATATTCTCTGTTTTCTGTGTTACCAAATTCACTGTTTCTTCGCGTGCTTGCAGGGTCCAGCAGCCCGTTGGCAAGAGCCGCGAAATTTTTACTACCCCCCTCGGTGGTCAGCCCGCGCTCAAATATTTCGAAAATTCTGACGACCCCCCCTTCAAGAGGGTGGAGAATTTTCCTCTGAAAATTGAATTATGGGGTGTTCATATTAAAATCGAGCATTACGACGGGCTGTTTTTGCCATATTTTTCAGCTGAAATGCGCGAAAATCGTAAAAAGAGACTGCAAAAAAAAAACAGCCGAAAGCAGAGACCTGGCTCGCGCCTAATTTTTCACTCACAAAAAACTTTGCACCAACTCGGGGTTTTCCCCATCTTTCAAAATCGGGATAGTTTAACGGGCTAAGAACTCAATTTCTCACTCAGTCAGGTTTTCTGTCTGTTTGTAATCCCAAGTATCAGAGCTTACGAAAAAATACGGACCACTTCTTACGTATTCAGTAAATTTCGGGGGATACAAGAGAACTACTTTAAAAAACTACCACGAAAATCAAAAGGAAGCAAGCAGAAATGATGAGGAAGGGTCTAGAAAACGTTTGAATGAATGCCGACTATTTTCAGAGCTTGCGGCGCCGCGTTTAGATTAGGGCGCATTGACACAATCGCCTTGAGCAGATTTGTCCTATTATTTTTCGAAAGTGTGATGGACTGCGAGAAAAAGCGGTGTGCAAGTTTTTACACGGTTTAATAACCGAAAAGTCAAGCTTCTTTGTGGTCCAAAATTCTATCGCTGAAGGGATGCCAACCGTTGGATAATGATGGCGAAAACTTTGCGATTTGCCAACGTGGCTTGCCAACGTCCACCACCTTACCTCGTTTGAACTCCTGTGCATCAGTGGGATTGGGGAGTGAAACTGTGATAATCTGTGGGATATTCTATGAGGACTTCAGCTTATTTTTGTGAAGTTGAAATTTTTAATTTTAATTGGGGGTCGTACGTCTTAAAGTGGTTTTTAAGATGGAGTACAACGGATTTTCGCCTACAAGGCGATTGAAAACAGTTTGGTGCCCTTGGAACTTACTCTCACCAGGTGGTAAACAGTTGCAATTTCGTTTTTAATTCGGAGAAACCACTTTTCCGAAAATTCTACAACATGTTGCATCTTTTTCTAAATAAATTGTATATTTTTTCCACCCGGAATATTGACGATCCCCATTCCAACTTTTCGTTTTCCCCCGAAAACTTTAACGACCCTCCACGCTACTGGTTGGCTAGCTATCCACACCTGCTGGACCCTGCGTGCTTGTGCGGAGCGAGAGCAGATACTGCGAGAAATCCCGGGAGAATTAGACGCAGCATACGCGCGTAGACGCACGCGATAAGCAGAAATCAATTGTTCCTGAAGGAGAGGACAGACGCAACTTGTGCACTTACGAGCACATTTGCGCAAACACACCTGCTGGCAGAAACGCGCTCGCACGCGCGCGTGTACAAGCACTTACACACACATACACACATACACACACACCACACACACGCACACACAAACACACACAGACACACACACACACACACACACACACACACACACACACACACACACACCCACACACACACACACACACACACACACACACACACACACACACACACACACACACAAGTGTCGTTCACATATGCACACGCGCTGTAACCAACGCGTGCGCGCACACACACACTAACACAGAACCGTGTACACATACCTACGAGCGCAAGCGTAGACATAACCATATTTATAGTAAAGCCATAAATTCCAGTCGACAAACAGAATATGCTTGCGTCTTCCTCGACAGTTTCCGACAGTCGGCGACGCTGCGATAGGCGTCACTCTGGGCGCGACTACTTCAACGAGTATCGCAACCAGCTTACGCGCGATCACCTTCACGACGTCCTGACGACGTTATCTAGAGGCGTACCTACTCTCCACGGCGTCATGACGACGTCATCCGAAGCTCTATCTGTTTTCCACGACGTCCTGCTGATTTCCTCGACGTCCTGTTGACGTCACCTGGAGCCCTAAAAACTTCCACGACGTTCTGACGACATCATCTGAAGCTCTATCTGTTTTCCACGACGTCCTGCTGATTTCCTCGACGTCCTGTTGACGTCACCTGGAGCCCTAAAAACTTCCACGACGTTCTGGCGACAGCATCTGAAGCCGTGCTAATTTCCACGACGTCCTGCTGACGCCGTCTGGAGCCCTACCTACTTTCTATCACGTCCTGTTGACGTCATACAAAGTCATACAGAATTCCACGATGTCCTGCTGACGTCGTCAAAAGGTTTGAATCCCGTGTGTCGAAGTTTTGCGTCTCTTCCCGATTTTCAGCTCGAGTCGTAAGTTGCTATTTTGTAACTTACGACTTGGGCTGAAAGTACTCTCCAATGGCAGTGCTATTTCGTAGCACGCTAGAATCCAGATGATTATACAAGTTCATCTGATTTTACGACCTGGCCAGGTATAGCGCCGGTGCATTCGCCTGGTATCTTACATCGTGCGTGTCCGCACGCTGACAGCCGGCTGTCAGGTCAACAGTCCGATTGAACTAATCTGCTGGACTGGGGGTTTACTATGGGCCCAGATCTTTCATTTTCTAAGAAAAATTGCATAAGTACCTACTTACAGTTCACCTCCGCACTGCCGTTCAGTTCGCAAAGTGCACGCTGATTGCGAAAGCATGCTTGCTTCGCGGTTGAGAGTATCCTCAGACAGGGATGTGGGATCACCAGGGCGGTTTTCGCCTTTTTGTGCCCGGAGGATCACACCCCCGGGTGATCCCACATCCTGTCTGAGGATACTCGCAACCGCGCCGCTGCAGGATTTCGCAATCAGCGTGCACTTTGCGGACTGAACGGCAGTGCGGAGGTCAACTGTATGTGCTGTTGCATCTTCATTTGCAGCAACAAGTGCTTTGATAGAAGGAACCAAAAAAAGCAACTTCCCAAAGGGACGCTACGCACCTGAATGAAACTAAGCTCTTTTAATCCGGTGCACATTAACATTCAAAGAATTCACAAGAATGCACGTCGACCTTCTTGATAACACGGTCTCTTTCTGGGCTTTTTTACATTAAGGCCTATAAAATACTCAATCGTACGTTGATCTAATACACTCAATGGCGTTTCATAGAAGCATCGTCATCCTTTTCAGCACTGTCTGGCTCGTAAATTCCCTCAAATGCTACACAAGTAAGTTGTACTTTTTCTGTTCTTTGTTCAAGAAACATAAAAACCGTGTAGTCGTTTTTCGGTACTTGGCAGGGTTGCAGTCCCTATGCACTGTGAACGGTGACCGTCTCTGAGCTGTAAGTTTAAAAGCAGTGGTCGCAATAAAATAAAATTGTCTATTTACCTCTCTGAAACCTTTTCTGGACACAAAGTAGCAGAACCCATTCTAAGAATCGCGAAAAAAGCCTATTTTAGGTCAAATTATTTTTCTCAACTTTCTGGTATTTTGATGGTGGACGAGCCCACTCCACGTGAAGGATATCGATAATCTCTAGTATCAAGAACATCAGCTGGCTTGAAATCGACATTCAATCAATGACTAGTTTCCTGCGAACTGACATCTTCTTGACTATTGCTGTCTTCATTCACTTAAAACAAGCGGAGTGCTCCTTCAGGTTGTATAACTGCTTCTATTAGCTATGGCGCGCAAAGCGCCGCATCGCCCTAGCTTGCTTTAAACTGGTTCGAATAAAACTTCGAGATTTTTTCGGAATTCCTTTAGTCGATGCAATACAACAGGGTGAGAAAGCAGTAGATTTAACTTTGGCAAAACATCGAAAAGTCCATATTTCCAACTCAAATACCTTTTTTATGATTCGGCCATGATAGCAGAAATCTATCGTTATGATCTGCGGTCGTAGACAATTCCAGAAGGAAATGTAGTCTCTTCGTATAAATCGGTGTAATGAACGGATGGGGCTGCGGAGGTGGATTGTGGCGCATCGAAACACCGCTGGCCTATGGTATCGGCAAGCCATCATGACCGTGATTCGTACATTCGCTATACCAGACTTGACAAGGAGGCCACACACATTCTTCGACAATAATATCGGAGTCAAAAAGAACCTTTTTTCACTTACCATAGTGTTTGCCTCACTTAGAAAAACACGAAAATTCCCTGAGCAATCCGTGGCGACCAGTCTAAAATTTTGAACTTTGAATCCCTTACTGAATCGGTGCGCAGACCTGAATGGGAAACATGGTGTACAGTCAAGGCTGCGATCTCTGGAATTCGCTGAGTACCACTCTCGCATCAAGACAGGATCACCGGCCGGGTTACGAGAGTGGTATTGAAAGAAGGGGCGGAATTCTCGCAGCATATCCGGCCCTGAGTGCCCTATATGCTGCGGATATGGATTCGTGGCTAGCAGCAATGTAGCAGCATATTTCGTCAAGTCTCATCTCTTCCTTTGCGGCATATGCTGCTTTGAGCGCAGCATATGCTGCGGCAATGAATTCTTGGCCATCAGGCGCACGACAGCATATGCTGATGATTCTCGCAGCATATGCTGCTGCAATTGATTCTTGGCCTTCAGGCTCAAGACAGCATATGCTGCGTATATTCGCAGCATATGCTGCCGCATTGTTAACTATGAATTCTTAGCATCCAGGGGCCGGACGCATCACAGCTCCGGGTTGGGGAATGGGCAAGGCAGCCGGCGTCTTTAAAGATCTCTGTAGATCGCAAAATCAATCGTGCCCCTGCTGTGTCCTTGGCTTCCCCAGCCGCCCCAGCTAGGATGTTGGGCGCCTTGGGCAGCAAATGACACTGCAGGGGCACGGCTGATTTCAGGATCTACGAAGATCTACAAAGGCGCTGACTGCCCAGCCCCTGCCCAACCCGGAGCGTTGATGCATCCGGTCCCTGGCGCACGGCAGCGATTGTCGCGGATGCTGTCAGCAAAAATCTGTAGCCCTAACGTTCTGCTCACGTGTAGTTGGAGTGGTGCTGCCGTGCTGCGGCTACAACTCAAAAAAGAACGCTCAAGAAAGCTTCTGTAATGTTTATTAATTCATAACCAGCACTAAAATATTGCACTGTCACTTCATTCACTGGCTTGGGCCTGACTTTGGAACAACATCAACAGAAAAAAACATATTACAAAGAGATCAAAATAGATCCTATCTTCAAACATAAAGCAGAGACGAACATGTAAATACAAAAAAAATGAAGAACTGCCAGCAACAATTAAAACAATTTTCTAAACACCCGTGCGCCTGCGGCTCATTGTGCCCTCGCTTGAATTTAGGGTGGCCGAGGTTCCCAGAACGGTCTTCTTCTGAAATCGGTATTGAAGGGCAAATCCGCCGGTGAATCCGCAAAAAAGGTGCTATGTAGTCTGAGGGGTCACTAGCGGAATGCACTTGACCACGCCCATTTCACTGTGCCGCACTAAATTTGAGCACCTACAAGGGGTTTCCCTCCCCAGCAAAAATCAGAAGGAAAATCACAGCGGCATGTAAAAATGGGCGTGGCCAAGTGCGATACAACAGCGGCCCCCCAAGGCCACGTAGCACAAAAAACACCAATTTTCGCCATAAATCGGGTAACACATGGTCTCCTGGCTGAATGTGCTTGTCACTCCGCATTCGTGTCATGGAAAAAGTGCTACCGCAGCGAGGAAAGGCACTGTGCTATCGCCTTTGGCCACGCCCATTTGTTCGTTCCGCAACGGCTCTACTCATCAGGGTACAGCGCGATGTGTGGATATCCACAAGGGTGGAGTATTACCTGAGCAGGGGTGGAGGGAGTCTGAGCTCTGCAGCAATACTGAACGGATCACTGTGAGTGGGGGTATACACCTCTTACATTCAGTTTCTCTCGAAAAATTAGAGTATATTACTCTTCTCTAGGTTTCACAACATAAACTGACCAAAAAACGCTTCTGGGGAAGAGAGGTCTCAGAAAATCGTCATAAAATTGCTCCTGAAGGGGGGTCTGAGCGAAATTTCCTGTGCCCACAACTCGTGCCTTACCCGGCTACTGATTTTTGCTGGGGAGGGAAGCCTCGGTGAATGCTCTAATTCCGTGCGGCTCGGAAACATGGGCGTGGTCAGGTGCGATGGCCAAGTAGCCTCTCGCTGCTAAAGCAACATTTAACGCGTTTATATCCAATCGGTTGCCGTCATTTGAATTGCCGCGCGCGGTCGTCGTGTTGACGTCACGACGCGGCGGCTGGCATGGCGCGGGGCAGCGGCCGGATGGTACGCCGCGCGCGGCGGGGAACATGCGTTGTGTGTCGTGGCGCGGCGTACTACCACGCGTTAAATTGGGTCATTTCCCTCAAACGAGTATGGAAATGACTTCTCGTTGAACGGAGACGACCCAATTTAACGCGCGGTGGTACGCCGCCGATTGAAGGGTTAGTTGAGGTGACAAGCACGCCCATGCCGATCATTTTTTACGCAAGGCTACCGTAATTCTGCGCGTAATTTATGAATCAAATAACGTAGGTGTGCCGTAAGATATGTGACAAAAACCGCAGCCATGCAGCCGGCGCTATTTAATTTACGCGCAGGATTACGGTAGCCCTGTGGAAAAAAAGTTTTGCACTGATATTTCTATCTCGAGGTACTGAATCCATTAGAGGCAGTGTTCACGATGATTTTTGTTCCCGAGTTTTGCTTTCAAAACAACCACTTGGCAACCAAGTCTTACCAAAATCACAAAGAAACAGCGAGAAACGCACAAAAACGTCTTATTTCAGTGACATTATTCTCTAACCTGGACTATCTGTCTGGTAAGATGAACATGTTCACGGTGATTGTCACCGGTAAAAAATGGGGCCGGCCAATCGAACATAGAAAAATATTTCAGGCAAAACAGTATTAGTTAGGGTCCAAAGGAGAGAATGGAGCGACAGAAAGGAGAAAATTGCAGAGGCGGATCCACAAAAGATTTCATTGTCACAACGAACAGTCCCAGAGAGAGTAAAAAGGAGGGGTGAGAGTAAAGTATCTAATGCCCTTCTCGAGCGTCTTTTTCGATTTCTTCGTTATTTCAGTTCTATCCGGTGGCTGAACAATCGATTTAGCGATTAATATCAAAATCGAAGATAATCGTGAACACTGCCTTTAAGGGGAGGTTCACTGTGCATTGGACCAAAAAGAAACATGAGTTAAACCAATTCAAAGATTAAACTTACCTTCAAGTGAAGTCCTTGCCGAAGACGAAGGCTGGGATCAATAATGGGCATGGGTCAGGACGCGCAGTCTCATTTTCGCGGATAATTTGAATTCAAACGCTACCTGACGCTCGTCGGCGCTTTCATGCATCAGGAACTTTGCAGGATAGGCTGCTAAGTGCGCAGGATATGCTGGCGTTTTAGCATCTACGCAGTATATACTGCTTGGAATACTGTATGCGCTATATATCGTCGACCAATCATAACTGAGTGGGCGTAACCGCAGTATATGCTGCCATAACCCTGCTAATTGGAAAAGAGGCGGAACCTACGAGAGTGGTACTCAGCGAATCCTAGAGATGACTAAGCCGGGTGGCGCTGAGTTGAAGTGGGAGCGGCGCGCCCGCGTCAGATGCGCCACTGATATCCAGGTGATTCTGCTAGCCTGCAGCCCATATTCCGAACATATTTCGACTTCTACATCATCAAATTCACAGCAATACGAGCACAAGGCTGGCGAAATCATTTGAATAACAACGGCGTTGCAATCTGATACACGCTTCGCGGCCGCGCCAGCTCAGCGCCGCCCGGCTTAGTCATTGCAGCCTTGACGGTACATGTAAGTTTTCCTTGGTTCTTGTTCTCCTCCAGTCTGTTACATATGAAATCAGAAGGACTCTCCATGATCAGCCAATTTGCAGTAGACACCACACCGCTCAGTCACCCCAAGCTTATAGTGCAGTCCACCAACATTTGCACATCGACAGACGGAGTGGAAGCGATCAGTTGGAGATCAGTATGCGTGAAAATCATTGCAACAAACTCGTTACCGGTAGAGCAAGAGCAGCTGAGCTTCGCCATGTGTTGCATGAATTTTGATCTCCAACCGACCGCTTCTACTTCGTCTGCGGGTGTGCAACTTTGCTATATTGCTAAAACAGGGGCAAAAATTTTCGGAGTTCCATTTTCTGTTTTTGCAGATATGGATGATCCAAATTATGGCCCTCCTAAGAAAATAGTGGAGTGTGACAATGGAACATTCTGCACACGGTGGGTTGTTCACTCTTTTCGTTTCTAATCTGCGGGTTTGAGAACCGTACGTCATTCCACGACAGCCGGAAGTCGTTCATTTATCTGAGAAGTTGCTCTATGCTGCTATCACTTACCCGCCCTTGAAGAGTGAGCGTTCCTTCGTGTCAGTAGTTAAATGCAAAGAAGTACGCCGCGTAGCTGCATGGGTGTGCCCACTAGCACTATTCAATATATTTAAACCGGCTTGTGATTCATTGCATGCATATTGATCTCCAACTGATCAATTCGCAGCAGCTTTTCTGTAATTAGACGTCTGATATTTTGGATATTTCCTTACTAAATTCGAAGTAAGCTTCAGACTGACCGTGCGTTTGGATGATGTCGCGGAAAATCTCTATGCCTGTGACAGTGCCGGACTGTGTAAGGTGAGCCTATAAGTCTTCCAAGTCAAATGTGCGTCCGGTCCTTGAAGAATTTGCCACATCGCCCCCCCCCAAGCCCCACCATACAGGAATCGGAACAGCCTGACAGTTCGGTTCGTTCTCCAAATCTCCGGGCTTCTGCTGTTTGTGTCCGGCTCCCTCAGTTTGCTCCGACAGCAAGAGTAATGGACCAGAACGCAACAGCAGTGGGCCAGCAGTTTGGGAGACATAGTCGAAGTGTCAGGGGGCCCCAGGTTTGGAATTGCCTGATACCTCTGAGTGAGGAAATCTCCCACGATCAGCGACCTCATGTGTTTATGTCTGAGGCGCAATCTTTATGTCCTCCCACGGTTTGCGTCAACGTGGACCTAGATCTTTAACAAAATACAATGAACCCACAAACAATGCTGCAGCGATGGTACAACCGACACGAATCTCAGTGCCGATTATCGTTGCCTTTTGTTGGCGCACAATACGTTGGCGCAAACTCAGTGCGCGCAACAATCCTACGTGGACCGAGTTCGCGCCGAGGTCCTACGTATAATCGGTCGAGTGCAATCATATCATACAGTGTATTCACATAAACTTTAGACAGGCAGCACGGACTGAACTCCTGGCACTCATGAACACTTATGTGTGTACGTACCATCAAGTGTGCTATGACTAAGCTGCGTGGCGCTGAGTTGAAGCGGGCGCGGCGCGGCTTGCGTCACATTGCCCCCGCTACTGATATTCAGGCGATTCTGCGAGCGTGCTGCCAATGTTCCTATCACATTTCGACTTCTTCATCCTGAATTTCACAGTAATAGGGGCAGTAGGCTGGCGTAGTGACTTGAATAACAATGACGAGGGCATCGCCGCAGTCCTCATATCTGCGCCGCCCGGCGTAGTCATAGTAGGCTTGACGGTACAAGCGGTAGCGCCCAAAAGGCTTCGGACACAGGGTTTGTGTAAAAATTGTTTTTACCCGTATCCCGGCTCCGATTTATCGGAAGTTGGCGAAACTTTTAAATGCTACGGGGCATCCTCAGACAAAAATGCGGACTTATTGCAAGCAAAAAGTGAAGTGTAGAACTGACCGCGCGCTGAAACCGCGACAATAAGTCAATTACGACTGACCGCGAACAATTTTGCGAACTGGGCGGAATCTCGCGGTACAACCGCTTCGCGATCCGGTTGATCGTGCTAAGCCTTCTCATGGTTCTCACCTCTTTCCTTTCGTACCGCGCGCAACTTTGTAAAGCGGGCAGAAACCGCGAAACATTAGGGCCGACCGCGCGCAGACGTGAGGGAAAATGTTTGGTGTGCACGGGCCAAGAACCCGTCAACTCCACGCCCGATTCCAAAATATTTTTGCTGCGATGCCTGTTTTTTGTTTTACTTATGTTTTTGTTTGTTTTCTTTCTCTCCGCGTCATCCTTCTGTGTTCCCGTGGTATTCCATATGATTTCACTTGTATTTTTTATTGACTGCAGTAGTATTAATAGTGAATATGACAATGCTGTGTATTGGAAACGACTGAAAGTGTTTAGCGCCGGGTTGTTGGTCGTGGGCACATTTGTGCTAAGTGTGCGAGGATTCGGGCAAATAAATAGATTTGTGGAAAGTGCCCTAAAGGCGTGTATTTAATGGGGTGGAAAGTGGGCAGGGCTTCGGTAGGAGTGCGCACAACGGCGACAAAGTGCATAGGGAGGGGCCTGCATAGTTCAAGTCGCGTCGTTGCTCGCAGCGACAAACAGCGCTAGGTAATGCAACATCGATCACATTTGCGACCGGGGCGATCGACACTGCGTGAATGGCGATGAGGGAGCCCCGCAGTGTTTTGGCGTCGCGACAGCCGTGCGTCACTGCCAGCGAGTGGCAACCGACGCCGCGACGAAAACGTTCGAGAACATTCCACGTTCGACTTTCCTTGAATCTCGGCATAATAATATATCGTATCGGTTCTCATGAGCAGTAGACCGAGATTGTCCAGCTTTATTCGGCTTATGTTTCGGCAATCACGCCTTCGTGAGAGCCTAGAAGTCAAAGATACGTGAGGATACTAGCCGTCCAAGCACTATTTCAGAACAGTAGGACTAATTTCATAGAAAACTGATTAGCGACATAGTATGGCAGTTTGAAAAGCTAACCTTTAGTGTGCAGACCGAAGCCTCACAGACATCCTCAGATGGTCTTAGATGGCGGGTGAATGAGTGGGACCATTTCGGACCGCTCACCTCGTTAGCCATATTATTGAACATATTGCCATACATTTGTGCATGCTCAGTAATTATTACGTGATGTTATTAAGCATGCATGTGATGAATTTGTGGTCTTTATTTTGAATGCGAGCGTAAGGTAATACAGGTGTTGTTATTTATATGTGTAAGCTGGGAATTGAAGTAGAAATCCGGGGCTTCCTTTCTGTTTTGAAGGTCACTCGTGGTCAAGCGTGCATGCATGGGTGCCCCCATCTGGTTTACCGCGGGCAGGGAACATACTCTGCCAGCGCGTAGCTAGATGCCTCACACGGAGACCGGAGATGACCAGGGTTCCGGAGGCACCTAGTCCAATTTTGACCCGAGATTTTACGTAAATTACGGAAAGTTTAGCTTCACTTGGTGAAATTTTAGCTACAGCGCCCGCATATTCTACGTAAATTCTCGCTACGGCACCCGCATAATCTACGCAATTTCTCGTTGCAGCACTCGGTCGATCGACCCACCCAGTCTTGATCCGCACTAGAAAGGCGATCACAGCTGCGATCGACAGCATTGCCATTTCTTCCCCACGTCCTGCAGCATCCCCATGGTCAAAATTATCCTCACCGTGGTCTCCCAGAGAGCGACACCGGGTCACCCTCCACGGCCAGTCACAGAGTGTCGAGTAATCCCTCAGTGAGATGATTGGACCAACACTGTTCGAACGGCATCCCAGCGTTCCGCGTAGTCAGCGCGGGTTTAAGATTGCATTCAACACAGGCTGTCGCTAAATCCGTAGCTTCTTGCTACAAAATTATAGCGAGAATATACGGATTTAGCGACAGAGAGATCAATGTACCGAATTTAGCCTTCGTTTTTACGTAGAATACGCGTAGAATTTGCACCCTTGTACCGTCGACACAAGAATATGCGGGTTTCAGCTATCTTAGTTAAAACCCGTAAATTCTCGCCACATGGAATGGGGCGGCGTTACAGGCCGCGCCCTCGGAGGCATCTAGCTACGCGTTGGCAGAGTATGCATGAACGCACGCGACGAGATTAGGTAACGTGCGGGGAAGGCATTGACCAGTGACGGAGCGCCGCTGGTCAAGGACGATTGATCAGCGGCGCTCCGTCATTGGTCAGTGCCTTCCCCGCACGTCACCTATTCTCGTCGAGTGCGTTCATGCATACGACCCCAGGGATTAATGCGGCAGAGGCTTCTTAGGATACTTGCGATAAGCCCGATTCTCATCTAAGCGGACCGACCGCCTGGCCTATTAGCGCTAACCGCGCACAAATTGCGGGTTGATCGCCGTTGATCACGCGATCGGCCATAGTCTTCTTCGCGGTGAGTTCGCTCTTTTGTCCGAGTCGCAAGCTGTGCCTGACGCGTACTCAAGGTCGGATTCAGTTTGCAAAGTTCGTTGTGACAAATAATAGGGATTCCGCGGCATCATTACAGATTTAGCCCATTCCCTCAATCGGTTTTGAAAATTCCAAACCTATTGTATGGTAGTTATTGGCAGTCGTATTTTACTTAGAAACCACTGTCCATCGCGAGAGAGCTAGTGGTCTTCAGAAGAAAAATCAAGAAAAGATCGGGCGAGAAACGCACATTTTTTGTAATTTCTATTCCTTCAGTTCATGCGCCGCAGAGCTTTTCCAATATTCACGTCGAAGTCCTCTGTTTTGGGATGAAATTTATTTCCGTTTATCGCGAGCGTCTGCGTGTGCGTATGCTGCGTCCCCTTCTCCTCACACTTTCTTACTGTCTCTCCCATCGCTCCGCGCATGCGCGCGAAGAAACAGAGTAAATTTGACTCCGAACCAGAGTATACACTAAGTCCGCGGCAACGGAAGAAGGCGGTGGTGTAGTTGCGAATTTCCACTGAGCATACTGTAGCCATGGCTGGCTCGGTTCCAAGTTGCGGATATCATGCCATAATCGACGGCAAGTTTGCAATTTTTCCTGAATTTCAAAGAAAAAACAACGGTAAATGTTGAACGTTAATTTTTCTTCTCACACACGCATTATCAATACTCCTGACATCTTTATCATAGGCACAAGCAGGAATAACCAGAAAAAATGAAAAAATTTAAAAAATGCAAATTAAAGAAAAAATGTATTCTTCATGTTCTTCCTGCGTGTATCTGTGACAACGACTTTGAGTGCGTTGAAATTCGCTTTTCACGACCATGTTTCGACGAAATAGGCTAAGCCTGTCATAGTGCCGCAAAGACGATTATAAATTGCCACCGGCACAAAATTCTCACGGTGAACAAAATTGATGATAACCAGTTGATAAAGGGTAGGGTTTAAAAGAAATTGAGAGCGGTGTGTTTTCATTCACACACCGTCATTCTCCGGAGGTGAGCGGCTGAAGCTGAACACACTAGGGATTAGGGAAACAGCCTCGCCGGTGATAGAAATAGCACGATATTGTGGCCTACTCATGGAAAACTCTGGTAAGAAAAACCACTTCACTTCCGTGAGAATTTTTTGCCGGTGGCAAATTATAATCCTGTGTGCCGCAAAATCGCTATTATTTTACATAACAAACAGATTATGCAATCGAATCTAACTTTTTTCTAACTTTGAATACACTGAGTAGTCGATAAAAATCTATTGACATCGACTTTTTTATAAATATCTTCGCTCTCTTTAAGGTTATCAAGTTCATCTTTTGACACGACATTTTGGTCATAGTGCCGATATAATAATGCGTGCTACAGGATTATGGCCCGTAGTAAAGCCGGCGAAAATTTCAGTTTAGCCTAACTGAATCCATTTTCTGAAAAGAATTCAAATGAGCCGCACATATTTCAGACGTTCCTACGTGTTGTAGGATAGCGATCTAGGCTAAGTAGAGAAAGTCAGCAACAAACGAGATAAGCTGAATCACTCAGTCAGATGTGACTGAGTAGACTCAGTCAGATCTGACTGACTTCTTGGCTAGAGAGGAGAGGAACAGCATGCCAGGTCAGGAGTGCGCTCGAGACTGTTTCAAGGAGCAAAGGAGTAACTTTAATAATTCAGCAGAGATATCGTCTTATCAATATATCAGTATCAATATCAGCTTCCACGAAACAAACAGCATTTCATTTGTTGAGAAACGGAGCATGGAGTTGGTCGATTCGTGAGCGACCACGTAGACAATTGTGGCCGGTTTTTCTTATCATCACTGGTGTCATCATGCCCCCATCATCATGGCTTTGCAAGACCGACCGCTTGAATGTAATCTATCGCTTGATACAATTTCGGACTCGTCTGAGCCCTGCCTGAATCATTTCGGGCTCTTCTTATCACCCACTCGGATGATCGTGACTAGGGATGAGCGGAATAAAACTTCCCGAGCGGATGCCCTACAATGAGATCACCTATTCATACCGTCACCAGAGGTACAAGCTGTACACCATTCGATGAGCTGTGAGAATCTACATTTGTGTGCAAATCTTCGTCCTAACTGGTCCCCCCTTTCTAAAGTTATGACCTCTCAATATACGCAAAAACGTTCTCCGCCTCCGCCTCCGCTTGCGCCTCCGCCACCGCCCCAGCCTCCGCCTCCGCCTCCACCTCCGGATCACCCTCCGTCCGTCGAATTCCTTTTTTTTTGGATGGCGTGGACCAAATCGCTTGAAAATTTGTGACTAAAGGTAATCGGCCACGGGAAAGCCGAAAATAATTGGCAGAACTCATCATAATGGCTTCTGGGCCCCTAACGGGCGGTCCAAACTAGGAAACCTGCCTCTCAATATCAGTTTATAACAATGAAGGGTTCTTTTGTTATCAGTCATTGTATTCTTAGACTCCATATAAACACCTTGCTCTCTAGGGTGGTGTACCTGAGACGTCCGTCTCGAAAGAGGACGCTGTGCGCGAGGGATGTTTTTGAACGCGGCGCGTGTTCGTTCCATGCGCACCATCGATAAGAAGGCGTCGCAGGGTGTGCTGAAGTGACGGTCGGCTATGCGAGACCGCAATAGGAATATACGAGACGTCATGAACTAAAGCAGGACCTCAGTAGGGGTGTGCAAGACGCCGTAGAATATGTGCAGGACCTTAGTAGAAGTGTGCAGGACATCATGGGACCTGTGCAGGACCCCAGTCGGGGTGTGCAAGACGTCGTAGAATGCGTACAGGATCTCAGTAGGAGTGTGCAGGACATCATGGAACGTGTGCAGGACCCCAGTAGAGGTGTGCAGGACGACGTGGAATGTGTGCAGGACCTAAGTGAAAGCAGGACATCATGGGACCTGTGCACCACCCCAGTAGGGGTGTGCAAGACGTCATAGAATGTGTGCAGGACCTCAGTAGGAGTGTGCAGGACATCAAGGAACTTGTGCAGGACCCCAGTAGGGGTGTGCACGACGTCGTAGAATATGTGCAGGACCTCAGTAGAAGTGTGCAGGACATCATGGGACCCGTGCAGGATCCCAATAGAGGTGGGCAGGACATCATGGAACATGAGTAGGATCCTAATAGAGGCGTGCAGGACATTATTGAATGTGTGCAGGACCCCAGTAGGGATGAGCAGAACTTCATGGAATGTGTGCAGGACATCAGTAGGAGTGTGCAGGACATCATGGAACCTGTGCAGGGCCCCAGTAGAAGTGTGCAGGACGTCGTAGAATGTGTGCAGGACCTCAGTAGAAGAGTGAAGGAAATCATGGAACGCGTGTAGGACCCCAGTAAGGATGAGCAAGACGTCATGGCATGTGTGCTGGACCTCAGCAGGAGTGAATAACATCATTCCCAAGATTACGGTAGTCCTTTTCTGGCGCACTTAACTATCGTTCTTGTTCCGAATCAGACATATGGACCGGCGCAGACGAGCCACATCAGCATGAACCGGTGAAGCTTGGCTAGAGTGGTTGACCCTGGGTCTATCCTAGACGTGGTGGGGCCACCCAAGATTTACTCATAGAAATGATGCAAAACTCTGATAAAAGATGCCTGATACTGCGCTATCAATCTTTGTTTTTATAAGAGCTCTATGGAAATACTTCGACTGGTAGCCTTACCAATTGGAGGTTCATTTCATTTCTGTCTTGAATGGTGGCTGCCTCCCCCCGTCCAGGATAGTGCCTAGACCCTGTACAGTGGGGTAATCTTGAAACTCATTTCTTCATTTTTTCGACTTTTAAATTCAAAAAGTATATGCCTTGTATCTTATCTGTAGGAAGCCGCGTTGCAACTATTATCTTGTAATCTTAGCAGCGGAGCGGTTGTTTCTTCTTTTCTACCACTATGTTTTCTGAAAAACACAATTTAACTTTCAGAGATTGACGATATTGTAGAGGGGAAACCCCGAAAAAAGTTGTGAAACTCCTGAAACTTGGGCTCCGCAGAAAATATTAAAGATCCGGCATTGCTCTAAAATGTCGTGAAATTGTTTCATTAGATTTGGCTATCAAACTGATTTTCTAAATGTAGAGAAATTGTTGAATTTATTTGGCTTTTAATGGTATAAGCAGACAACATAATCAATAAATGTAGTGAAGTTGTTGCAAATGGATTTGGCAGGCGCTCTATGATTTATCAGAGTCAAATCACGCCTCAGGAGGGGTTTTGCTTGGAGCGTATATTGAATCAAATGTGAATAAGCACAAGTCCACCAACAAAAACGTTTTTATACACTGGGAACCGTAAAAGCGTTGAGGACACGAAGACATAGCGTCAGTAGCGAATCAATTGTGTTACATTTTGTTTTGATGATTTTTATTTAATCGTTGAGGGAAGGTCTAGTACCTTAGTGGGGCTACACTAAAAAGGCAGAATAACATTCGAAAACCTTATTTCTAGCCCTTAGGGCCACATTTCGTTCAGCATTGTTAATTGAAAAGTAGTTTTTTCCTTTTTGTCTTTATTTTCTCGCCAGAGAACATTCTGCCGCGTGATTTGACTCTGATAAATCATAGAGTGCGTGGCAAATCCATTTGCAATAACTTCACTACATTTTATAACTATGTTGTCTGCTTATACCAACAAATGCCAAATCAATTCAACAATTTCACTACATTTAGAAAATCAGTTCGATAGGCAAAGCTATTTAAACAATTTCACGACATTTTAGAGCAATGCCGAATCCTTAACCTTTTCTGCGGAGCCCAAGTTTCAGGAATCTCTGGATGAATTTTGTATTTTGTAGCATTGATCGTTCATTTAGAAGCTCAACGTTGTAACATAGTGATCGAAGATCTATCATCCGAGGTATTAAAATGGATTCATTAGGAGCCGTGCCTGTACCTGGAAGTCTGCTCGAGATCGCAATACAATCCATACAAGAAATTCTGAAGGTTGGCGCTAGACATCTATTGCAGCTGGAAGCTGGAGGAAGACATTGTGAGCTAAGATAAATACTGGACGGTATCATGACACGCACATTAAGAGACATTCCGAGGCTCAATGCTCAGGACGTCCGAGGAAAGCTCCAGGGATTCGTTAAAGCACAGGTGATTTTGCGGCTTTATTCCCCTAGCCAATTCATTTGGCATTTTCCGAGGTATCTGTCGATGCTGCGAAGCGTCGACACCGCGGCTGTGAAGCTCTCGGAAGTCGTACCATCAAATGGCTTTTGATAAGAATAAAGCATCAGAAGACAAGACTAGCTTGGGCGATGGAGCATTCTCACTAGAATCAACAGCAATGGAAAAAATTGTTATATCATCTGAATTTACGTCTTTCTTGTTCGGAGCATCAAACTAAGCTATGAAAACGTCTTTTTCCACTGCTGTTGAGTCTAGTGGAAATGCTCCGTCGCTCAAGCTAGTCTTGTCTTATGATGCCTTATTCTCATCAAAACTCATTTGACGGGACGACGTCCGAGAACTCCTCAGCCACGGTGTCGAGTATAGTTGTGCCATTCGAATAGATTCGAATCGATATATTCGAATAGTTGCTATTCGAATACGTGTTCATTATCGGAGTTTCTAAAATCGCACTATTTGAATACTATTCAAATATCGGACCTTGAAGAAAGGGAGGTATTCGAATCTATTCAATTATCGAAGCCTACTATTCGAATATTCATTCGAATAGTTATAATTTGGAAAGGTTTCGAATATATTTGCCCCGTTGCCGCTATTTATGGTGTTCGGTAGATGGCCGTGTGTTCCATTGGCAGGTACAGGCCATAAAACGGCGAAATTCACTTAGTTCCTGAGCGTGCTGGCGCGGAGCATAGGTTTGAGAGAGTGAGAGAGCATAGGGCAGACGGAGGCCGAGGCGTTGCGCGCGCCGCTCAGCTTTTATGTAAACTGGCATCTCCTGGAGCGTTATTTACTTTGCTGCGTTCATTTAATGTCACTAACGATGATCGCTTCGCCGTATATGGTGCTGATAACTCTTCTAAACGATGGAGGCCTTATCGCGTTGGCTGCGCGCGCGACACTCACCGGACCGTAACGCGTGCGCACGCAGTTTAATTCGAAGTATAAGATCCACTGACTCACTTGGCCTGTTTTCACTTCGTCGCTTTGAAATTATTCGAATCGATTTTATTCGAATCTATTCAAAATTCGGACCTCGAAAAAAGAGGGTCATTCGAATATATTCAAAATCGAACCTCAAAAAAATGAGGCCATTCGAATATATTCAAAAATCGGACGTCAAAAAAAGGGTATTCTAATCTATTCAAAAATCGGGCAAAAAAAGGGGGTCATTCGAATCTATTTGATATTCGGTCTCTTGGTCCAGGGCACAACTATAGTGTCGAGGTTTAGCAGCATCAACAGATAACTAAGAAACTTCTTAAAGGCAGTGTTCACGATAAATTTTGTTTGCGTGTTTCAACAGTGAAGAGCTATGCTGGCAGGAGATGGGCGGGATAGCGTCGAAAGAAGCACCGAAAACGGAACAGGAATTGCCAAAAACGGATGAAAAGTGGCTAGTTCGGAAGCCCTTTTTTGGGACGTGTTTCCGAGAACGGGAACGTATTTGATGGCAATTTGCCATCAAAGACAGCTACCCAACCTATTTTGATCAATATCAGGGGCACTCATGGCCACTTCCACAGGCGGTTGACTGCGCTCTCCATCCACTTCCTCTCCTTCCTTTGATTCTGATTAACTGTGTTTTTCAGGTCGCTTCTGAGAAATATCTACATTATTTTGTTTGTTTCATGATTCATGACAGCGATCTCAGCTGATGAAGGTTTCGCGTTAACTCTTCCAAACTGCACTCCTTGCGCCTCATCTCGTCCTGACGCAAAAATGCTTCGCTTCGACTGGAGCCTCAATTTCATTCATTTTTTGAGCGTTTCTCGCTGTTTTTCTTTCAGTACGGGTACCAGCAGGCTCCTAATATTTTGTTTTCGGTAGAAACCCGGGAACGAAAATCATCGTGAACCATGCCTCTAATGAATCGACCAAGAGAATAAAGCCGCGAAATCATGTGTTTTATCAAATTCCTAAGGATTTCCTCGGACGTCCTGAACATTGAGCCTTGGAATGCCGCTTAAGGTGCTTGTCATGAATGATACCGTCCAGGAAAAGCATGAATGCGGAGGCTGGGGTAGGGAGGTGCAACGTCGCATGTTTGCGCCAGAATTTGAATTGGAGTTGTGACGCGTGCGTGCGGCGTTGCGCTCCCTGAACGTCGCCGACGCCTTCATGCGTCACTCCATTCTTTATCTTACTTCACGATGTTTTTTTTTGAAGCTTCCAGTCTCTAGATATGACTAACGCCAATCTTCAGAACTTCTTCTATGGATTGTATTGCGAGCCCGAGCAGACTTCCAGGTGCTGATCCTGATGAACCCACTTAAGAACCTCGGGTGATAGACCATCGATCAATATGCTACAACATTCTACTCCTAAATGAACGACCAATCCTACAAAAATACAAAATTCACCAAGAGATTGTCGAAAACGACGAAGAAATCGAACGAGCTGCAGAAAAGACAAAAAGTCGCAAATTGCTGAGGTTTTTTTGTAAATTTCGTCTTTATCGATGAATATTTTCGTTATAGCCATAAAGTATGCTTTATTATGTTGGGATTATGACCGAAAATATTGTTTCAAAAGATGAACTTGATGGCTCTAAAAGGAGTAAGGATATTTATAAAAAATGCGATGTCAATAGATTTTTGTCCACTGCTGTAGGTGACGCGCATGATTTGTGATATCTTATAAAATATTGAAGTTTTAACAAGCTTCGATAAGCTTGAGCTGAGATATACATATGCAGCTTTTCTCCGAAAATCAATTTATCCGAATACCTCGAGGTGCTACTGTAAGTACAGATTCCGAACGTATTCCTCTTTTAAAAGGTAGGTCATTCTGTTAAAGGCAGTGTTTTTAGAACTAAACCTTTATTAGTTATTAACACAATGTACACACACTTGCCGCACACGCGCTGTGTTCACGATAAATCATGGATGTTCAGTTTCTTGGTGATTATGATAGGTTAAGAGCTTACTGTGACAGCAGCGTCAGGAAGAACTGCAGAAAGTGACGAGAAAGCACTTTTTCCGCCTAAGGAGAACCACTTGTGTGACGTCATATTTTTGAGATTGTAAGGAATGACCGGTGTGAAGGAATGAAGTCTTTTCATGTGATAACGAGATCCACCTTATCCACTTCTACTCATCGAAGCCATCACCTTCGCTGACCGGCTGTTTACGTGTTCAAGCTTCTTCAGAATGGATTAGTTTGGGAGGCGGGGTGGCCCAATGGGTTGACAGGCTCACGCGATTTTCACCCACTTCCCGGTAGTTTTTCGTGATTCTCTTTACACTGTTTTCATCGATAGGTCCCAAAGCTCACGTTTCTATGAAAAAAACTAGATTTTTTTTTATCGTGGGCACTGCCTTTGAAGTAAGTGTGCTTGTTTACAGGCAGAAGGAAATAGCTTGGTCTCACTTGATGACAGTACGGCTATGGAAGTATTTTGCTGCTCGTGCGACCGCTGCAACTCTTCCGCAAACTTCCCACGAATGCCCTTCGTCATTTTTTTGATGCTTCTCCTTGAATGTACATTGACTTGACTTAGTTAACACAAACGGATTCTAGTATGTATTTCTCTGCTAGTATTAATGGTTATCAATAAAATAGCTTCTATATCCAAGCGTAGCCAGTCTCTAAATTCACTATGTATGCAATTTTAAGTGTCCAGAGTAGAAAATGTTGTCAGTGGAGCGTTCATTTGAAGACCTCTCGGAGGCAACCTGTGAGCAAAGTTCGTGAGTGCAGACTGGATGAGGCCATTCCGGCATTCGTTGGCGATTAGCCTCAGACTAAACTGGGAATCGCCGACGAACAAGTCAGCGATTCGGCCAAAATGTGGACTAAACTTTCACCATATAGGTGATGGTTCAGCCTCCGCTGGTGAAACTTGGGGGCGATTGTCGCTAAAACACTGTGCGAGAGTCGACTTTGGCGAAAGTCGCCTTTCTTAATTCTAGGATCGCCCTCATCATTCGCGTACTGGTAAAGTTCTAGCCATTTCCGTCACCCGAGCGGGTGATAAACGAGGGCGATTCTCGCTAAAATCGACGCCCTGCCCCTCCGCTGGCGAGAATCGCCCTTCTTCAATCTATAATCGCCCGATTCCTTCGCGTATTGGCAAGTTTTAGCCATTTCTGTTGCCCGAGCTGGTGAGAACTGTGGGCGATTCTTGCCGGAATCACAGCCCCGCCCTTCACTGGCAAAAATCGCCCTAACTTTTCATCTTTTTCGCCCCGAATTTTCGCCTATTGGCCTCTTACAGGCCGATTCCAATGGCGATTATAGAACCCGCGTTCTATAATCGCCTCAAACATCACACTAATTTCTTAATACTTATTTATCGCACGTAACATATCCAACAACTAATGTAACAAAACTAATAATACACGTAAGCATTCCACGTAGCGTAGAGAAATTTCCGAAAAACGAATAGACACATTGAACATAGGCAAAAATGTAACCGGAGTGCGCTAGGTAATGCACCATACGCGTTTTGAGAGCAAAATGCAGCAGTGATGATTTTACATCGTTTACGGCTAGGAGACATGAACTGTGATGCAGCCAAAGAACTTGCGCAAATTTGAGTTCTTCGCCCTCAAGGAATTGAGCGAAGAACAGAAATCGGTGAGTTTTGTCAAATGAGTCACTGGTTTAGATCTGGAGGAAATCTTTAGCAGCTGGACAAAGAAGATAGCGAATCGGCGAGGCCGCTCGATACAAAAACAGCCGGCATTTTCGTCGAAACACCCTTATTGTGGTTCGCAAAAGGATAGCCTGTGCGCATGTTCCTCATCCCAGAATATCGGATCAGAAGAAATCATGGAACAAGAAACTTTTCCAAGAGATAGAGCAGCAATTCTCAGCATTTCCCGAAGTTTCAGAAAAATCCGTACAGTGGGTCTCGAGATATCCAAAAATGCAAATTTCAAAATGTGTGTGTGTCCGAAGGAATTTAGTGATGAGAAGTTCGGTCGGTCTTTTAAGAGAAATGGAGTGATAACGTGATCAGACTTTAAAGGAAGTGTTCGCGCTAAATCGTGGATAGAAAGATTTTGGTTGAATATGGAAGACCAGAGGCCGCCTGAGAGAATCGTGCCAGAAACAACAGCAAAAATTGTTCGGAAACCAATTTTCCATATCAAAATAGGATCGCTTTTGTGACGCTTAATTTCTGACACTACAAGAGTTGACCGGTTTGGAGGAAAGAAGTTTTCAATGTAAAAACGTGATAAGTTTAATCGGCTATCACATGTCAGTTTTAATTCTTTTGATAACAGGTTGATCATCTGCCTAAAGCTCTCCAAAGGAAGATCAGTCTGTTGGGCGGGCTGCAGCAGTGGGTCGACCGCAGCACACGATTTTGAGCCACTTCCGGTCCGTTTTTCACCGTTCTTTTTTGATTTGTGTCTTTAGAAGGCTTAGGATTCCTCGAGAAAGACGACAATTGTTTCATCGCGAACACTGCCTTTAAAGGCAGAGTCCAACCTCAGAATCGTTTTCCTGCTTTTCTTCCTATCTTTAAAGCGGTCCCACGCCGATTTAAATGATGTCTCTGGAATTGTACAAGACCCCCCGGGAACGGAGTCATGGCCCCCGAAGTTGAGCCGCAGAAGCATGGCGGACGAGTTGTCTGAGGCTTGTAACTTGGCCAGGAGTGGCTTCTTCCTGTATCTCGATTATCCGGAGGATTTCAAAACTCGCACTTGGTAGGTGCTACTTAGGGGGGGGGGGGTACTTAACATTTATGTGGAAATCTCAGAGTTTGTTCATAAGCTTGGACTGTGCCTTCAACCAAAAGTTAAGTAGCTACTGCTCAACGTCTTCAGATCTGGGCGAAGAACTCAGATTCGCGCAAAAAAAGAGTAATGAGATATGGAAACACATGTTCACATACATTTGATATCGTAAAATGAATAGAAAGAAAGCGAAAAGAGAGCGAAAACGGCGTTTTCCAACACACTCTAAAAATGCTGCTGTTCTGCGGTTTCATTTGATGTCAATACGTCGGAGTTGATCCTCGTGAACCCTCGGTCATTTTTCCTACTGGAGTGTGTCTACTGCACCATATAATCCGCAGGTTGAATTGCTGAAGAACTGCGATCCTCTTGGGCTTCTTCCCTATTAAAACATGTCCAACGTGAGCATGAAAGCGGAGCCGAAATTGAATTGAATGTGAGGCTTGTACTGCGAGAAGTGACCTCACGTTTCAATTTGCCCCTGCTTTCTTGCAGGTATCGAGAGTGCTCTTGGAAAGAAGAAAGAGCTTCAGAGGAGCACAGTGTCACCAACGAATCTAGCAGCGAAAACAATGACGCAGAGACTTTACTTTAGCTACGAAACCACCGCCGTTTTAGCAGGACGGACTCTGATGTCCGGAAATCTAATGGAACCGTGTAATAGCAACATTATGATAGCAACATTACTATGAATTTAGAAAAAGTTAAAGCTCGTCCGTTAACCTTTAATTGGCTACGTTTCGGGCATAGGCCCGTCGTAAGGTCAACTGAAATATTACAAACAAATCGACAACATGTTCTCGCCAACACCAACCACCGACCTGTGGCGACTGAAATGGAGTAGGGTCGCAACAGCAGCCTTCTTCCTGTGGGCTTATCTGCTGTTGCGACCCTACTCCATCTCAGTCGCCACAGGTCGGTAGTTGGTGTTGGCGAGAGCATGCTGTCGATTTGTTTGTAATACTTCGGTTGACCTCACCACGGGCCTATGCCCGAAATGTAGTCAGTGAAAGGTTCAACGGACGAGCTTAAACTTTTACCATTCCTAGTACAAAACAATGGAGCTCAGTGAATTATCGATATTGCCAAGTATTTGATGCGTGGTTTTGTTTTTGCTAGGATAGCTAAGATACCCCGGCACGTGAATACACCAAGAAAAGCTGAGCGAAAAGTCTCGGAGGACAAGCTCAAAAAGATAAAAATAAGCAGACTGGTATGCTTCATCAATGAGATAATATTATAGCTGTTACGTCTGCGACTAGCACAGGGTAAGCAAAAGATTTTGATGGCGAGAATATGAAATAGTCAAAAGTGCAGTAGAATATAGTGTCAAAAACGGCAGTAGAATATGATGGCGGTAGGTGGGTGATGACGGGTGCTGGTAGACGACGGCTCGTTGGGCGTGGTAGCAACTGGAGGCGGCGGCAACAGGAGCAGAGTGACGGTGGCTGGAACAGGTGCAGGAGACGGGATGGAATTTAGAACAGTACAGCGGAGGGGGTTTATACGGCGCATTGGCTGGTTTGTGATTGGCGGGTTTTCGCGCCTAGATCAGCAAACTCCGCGTACGCGGTGATTGACTGACACGGCGACCACTCTCTGATCTTTCATCACAACAATAGCGCTTGTAACAAGCCCGCCTTATAGATACAATACCCGCGCTAAGTTTTGTAAAAACGGGGAGCTGAAAAGCGTTCGATGCATGTAACTTTTTTGAACAAAGACGTTTTTCTTATCTGAAAAAGCTATCATATTGACATCTCGAATTCCTACATAATCATGTGTTGTGGACCAAAGTTCCCTAAAATCGCTTTGTTTTCGAGTAAAATTATTTTTGCGGTCGTTTCACGAAAACGTCGCGCGGCAAAGTGCGGCGAAACTTTGAGTAGTAACTGTACCTAGTGATAGAAGAGCAATCTCTATGTTTTCTTCGTGAATTGGATGGAAATGAGGTTATCTCGAAATCTGTGCAGATTGATTTTTTGAAATCCTTCATTAAACACTCACGGAAGCTTCCTGAAAAGTCGGACTTTTTTTTGCGAAAATCCCAGAGCGATAAATGGAGGATTTCGGAAATTAAATTTGCACAGATCTCGAGAAACCCCCAATTTCATCCATTTCACGGAGAAAACATAGAGATTGCTCTTCTAATACTCGTACAAATACTACTCAAAGTTTGGCCGCACTTCGCCGCGCGAGACGTTTTTGTGAAACGACCGCAAAAACAATTCTACTCAAAAACAAAGCTGTTATAGGGAACTTGGTCCACATCGCACCGTATTTTGTAGGAATTCGAGCACTGAATATGATAGCGTTTTCAGAATCCAAAAAGGTCTTCGTTCAAGAAAGTTATATGCCTCGAACGCTTTGTTGCCAAGTTTGGCGAATGCTCCCCGTTTTTACAAAACTTAGCGCGTGTATTGTACAATACGGCTGCTAACATAGGGAAAAAAGGGTCAAAATGGGAAAAAAATCTCTTTCCTATAACTTGCTTTAAGGAGCTCCATACCAAATTCTGAACAAACCATCCTCTTCAGCGCGACCTGTTGGTTTTTATCAAGTCTAGGAAGTCCGGAAAACTTCTCGAGCGAACTACCTTTTTGGGCAGTAGTTCTCATCTTGCAATGACGTGTGAATTAGCGCGGTGTTTTGCGGAAAGAAACCTCCGCGCGCGGATTCACGCGTCATGGCATGATGAAACAATTTTGTCCAAGAAAGGAGTTCCCTTGTGAAGTTTCCCGAACTTTCTTAATATGATTGGAACGAGTAGGTCGCGCTTGAAAGAATGGTTTTTTTGAATTTCGATTGGAGCTCTTTAAAGCAGGTTATAGGCAAGAGACGACTTCGTTGCCAACTTTGCCCTTTCGCCCCTTTTCCCTGTAGAGATAGCAGTATAGTAACACATCTATTCATGGCTTAGAACTACTACAAACCAAAAAAAATTGTAATTTAGTACCCGATCTACTTCGTACCATCACACTGTCAGCGTAAATTATGTTCCGACTGAAATGCTCCACTCAATGCCAAAATTGGTTGCCGGTCTAACAATTATCCAAGGCACCACCATCATCGTTCGAACATGCTAAAAATCCAAAACATAATTATGGGTTTGTCAGTCATGGAGCATACAAGAAAATAAATGAAAGAAGAAATTGCAAAGTCTACCACAAAACGTGGTTCACCTTTCACTACAGCTGGATCCGTATCTAGCATTTTCTAAACAATAACCCCACCTCGCCATATTAAATTTGACCAGAAGGACTCAACAGGACTACAGCGGCCTGAATGCACAGATTAGAACGAAAGTCGAAGATTAGAGGTGTTGAAGGCAGTGCCTACGATAAATTTCATCTGTTTTTTCCGTCGAGAATCGGGCGCGAAAGAGCCCTGATCTACTCTGAAAACCGATGTTAGTCCTTTCCGGTCGCGGTTGAATTTTCAGTTTAGAAATTTGGTCCACCTAAATGGTTCGGCTTCGCCACACCTCTATTTGCATTAGAGCGCGAGCGCGCATAATATTAGCTTTGGAGCGCGTGAGCGCATTCACAATTTTCCGCGCAACTCGTCCAGCAGCGCAGTTTCCCCTCGAAGAACTGGCCAAAACTTCGATTTTTGGCCAACCCTGGAGAACGATTTTTTGTGGACACTGCACTTCATGAGCATAATACAAGCTCATGGGTTTGCCCTCAAATTACTTACTATGTTGGCAATACTTGCACCAACCACTCCGACGCAAAAATCTCAATCGTTCAAAAAGGGAGCATTCAAAGATCTGCGAGTCGCGACTCGCATAAGCATATAGACTGCGTGACGTGACGTGACTAAATCTTCAGGATCCTGAATTCTTAGTTAATAAATCAAGCAAGTTCAGGATCTTCAGGTTCTTAGGTTAGTTCAGGATCTTCAGGTTCTCAGGTCCAAATTTTTAAGTCTCTCCCGTTTCCGGCGTTTTTTTGGCCTTTTTTCTTTTTTTTCATTCTCAAAAATTTTGAAAAAAAGTTCCCATCAGCCCTGACCATAAGCCGTTTTATGCGAAATCGGTGAAGTTTTGAGAAAAGGATGGGCGTTTTTGGCCGCGCCTTCCAAACCGATTTTCCATATTCTGTCATAGTATAGAAATACTTCGATTGATAACCTGACCGATCTGTGGCTCATTTGATTTCTGTCTTGAATCTTGTGTGGTCACCTCATCTAGGATAGTGCCTTGTTCTGAGTATGTAGTCAGGAAAGAATTTTGTTGTCAGTTATTCCGTATACGTGAGACTGAGAAATCCAAATTTCCCATGGAGGTTCCCAGAATTTTTTTCATTGTTTTTGTACTATAATACCTTTCACTACTCCTTTTTCTCACATAAGTTGTGTAACAATACAATATCGCGCTCAGCAGCAACTCGCAGCCTATTTGATTACGTCGGAACCCGTTCATTGCCTCGATTTTCTGGGCAATGAAACCTAGGGTTAAAGGCAGCATACATGCTCGTAAACGTGGTTGAGATAACCACGTGAATCGAACCGTATGGTTTGCAACATAATGCCTCCGCATTTCGAAGTGTCAAAAACGGCCCATAATGCCGCTACATGAGTAGCGAATTCGGCCCCGCCCGTATTTTCACGCCCCCCGTATTTGCTCTCCTCCACCAACGCAAGGTTGCTGGGTCATCCCAGTCGTCAGTGTCGTGTGTGGTTTACTTGTTAAGCAATCCACTAACGGTATCGATGGTGAGGATGACCCAGCAACCTTGCGTTGGTGGTGGACAGCGAATTTAGGGGATGTGAAAATACGGGCGGGGCCAAACTTGCTACTCATGTAGCGGCATAATGGGTCGTTTTTGACGCTCCGAAATGCGTAGGCATTATGTTGCAAGCTCTACGGTTCGATTCACGTGGTTATCTCAACCACGTTTACGAGCATGTATGCTGCCTTTGAGCTCAAATTGGAATATGGCGGCGCGGACAAGTTCTGACGCAACCACCCTCATTCCAGTTCACGTGGCTACTCATGGGCCCTGAATCACGTTTTCGCTCAGCCTGCAGCTCGCAGAACTCTATAAGCTAGCGCGTATGGGGCCCCGCCACCAAACTCTTGCACCGCTCGCAGCTCGCAGAACTCTTAATGAGCCCTAAATCAGGAAATACTAGCAAACCATAAATCCCTCCTCAATGCTACTCCATACCCTAAAATTGCTGCGAAATTTCCTTATCCTCTCGCTTCTGCCAGTTTCCATATCAAAAACGACCAGCTCATGAAAATAAATAAAATGAGAGGGATCCATAAAGAAGCAAACCTTGTGTTGAATAGGCACCATACCATTGCGTAAAAAATCACTGATTTCAACATTGGAGTAGATCTTGAAGTTATATAGCATGACAAAGAGGCGCGAAATTTCAGCTGGGTAAGCGAGTGATTTACTCCCCACATGTAAACCAACACAAACGGTTCCTGTAGAACGCATCTATCAGCAATGTTTTCTGACCGGAGAAAAAGCAGGTAAAGAAGCAACGGAGGGGAACGTTTGCTTCAATGAGCAGGACTGCAGGCAGGGCAGAGCTAGGGGTTAAAATCAAATCGCTATATCGAAAGAAGTTCAACATTTCCCGGTTTTAGACGTTGTAACAATTAGGGTTGCTTATTTTTCAAAATAGTTTCCCATTTATGTTTGAGATTAGGTAAGCCTGGGAGGCCTGAGCCCGTAGTAAACCCCAGTCCGGCTGATTAAATCATCCGAACTGTTGCGAAGGCAGCCGAGTGTCAACGTGCGCAACCGCACGTTGAATGATAGCAGGCAAGGGCATCGGCGCAATACCTGGCGGGGTCCTAAATTGAGATGAAAGTCAGATGAATCCTTGAAATCATCCGGAATCTAGCGTGCTACGAAATAGCACTGCTATTGGAGAGTATTTTCAGCCCAAGTCGTAAGTTACAAATAGCGACTTACGACTTGAGATGAAATCTGTGAGACGCAAAATTGCGTGAAGTCTCTGTGCAAGTTCGCGTCAATCAACGCCAGCTCATTTTCGGTGACGCAACTTCCCGTGATTTCCTCATTTCTCTTATCTCCATTGTTGTTCATTTATTTTGCTCTCTCCATTTGTTAATTGTCGATATCTTAGTTAGTATTTCAAAGTTTTAACCGTTGTGTTTTTCGTTGGGATCATCGTTTCCGGTTCCCTTCTTTATTGATTTTTTTTTGAATAGTTGATGCAGAGGATGATCATTTTGCTTGAGAGGACGATACCCGTAGTGCGTTGAGGACAAGCATCAGGTACATACCACATTGAATTATTCGTTTTGTCAATATTTGCCTAATAATACAGGGAATTTTGGGATATTCAGCCTAGCACTGTCTCTTGATTTCAATTTAATACTATTATGTCATCTGTTTCCCTGCATCGTTTGGAGTGATGAATTTGGAAATTCCTTTTAATAACAAATTTGTTACGGCGATGAAATCCTCATTGCGTAATGATCATGGTCATTACCTTCCACTTGCTCAATTTCAACCCTCTGCTTTCGCCATTTTTCTTTAGGGTTCAGCCCACATATGCTTTACTCTGGTTTATTTTTACACAAGTAAACTGAAGGCAGACGGGTATTAAAAGTTTGTGGGAGTTGAGTGATCATGATGTTTGAGAAACAAAGTTATACGCCTTTGAAATTTGAACTCGACCAAGTTTCCGTGAATACTGTTCTAATAACACCATTTCGATAGTTCACTGTTTCCAAGCGAAAAATGTTTCTCAAAAAAAAAGATGGTTGTTGACAGAATTATCGTGGTGTGATTACTTGATTACAGTCGCCTGGGACGTCCGAAGTGTTACTCTGATTTGACATCGTGCTCGATTTTCGCGGTCTTGTATATACCAGGCCGTCCAATAATTCCTGTCCGAAAATTTTCAAAATTCTATAATTTTCCTTAAAAATGTTATAATATCAGGCAAGTGTAAGAACTTTCTAGAAGGTTCTCCAAAGTTCCACGCTAGGGGTATATAAGGCGCAGTCGCCGCGTCTAGCTACCAGTACAAGCTAAAATGAACCAAGGTCCAATTCGTACGATCGTGTACTACGACTGGCTGCTGGGCAACGACACGGGCACCGCGGTCGCCAACATCTGCAGAGCGTGCAAGGAGGATGCAGTGTCCCAACGCACAGTCAGCCGCTGGTTCAATCGTTTCGAGAGCGTCGACACAAGTCCGATATCGCGGACTTCTTCGAGTCGCAGCCCTCAGAGTTCTGGGCGAAGGGCATCGGCGACCTGCCCAATCGATGGGCCACTGTTGTGGATAACTGTGGTGATTATATTGTTGATTAGACTTGTTTTCCAATAAAGTTGAAAAAAATTAGAAATGGTGAAATTTTCGGACAAGAATTATTGGACAACCTGGTAGTTAGGTCAGTGGCCTGTGTCCTCAAGAAAAAACGTTTCAATTCAAACCGCGACTGACGCGGTGTTTTAATTCTCAGAGATTGAAATTTTAACCGCCACGCCAGCCGCGATTTGAATTTACACGTCTTTTCTTGAGGAAACAGGCCTTGGATCTAACCATATAATCAATTTCGAAGCCAAATTCCAGTCCGCATTTGCGGACCACGGTTGTTATATTACGCAATAGGAAGGTATTCGTGCTGGGATCATTTGATGCCCGCACGATTCACCTTTCTCCTAGCACGATTATCATCGTGTCGCGAGAAGCTACAACCGTAGTCCGCAGTCGCAGACCGGAATGCGGCCTCGAGAACGACACTATGTTCTTCGTATGAATTTGAATTTTGTGAGACATTTAGCTTGTAGGTGAATGGGAAAAAGTAGATAGCTGTTATGAGATGATGTTGTATTTTCTAACGGTAGACTGTGTCATGGAATTATCACGCCTCATGGCACGAGAAGCGCGCGCGACTCTGCTCCCTCCGTCTGGCATGCGCTCTCTCACTGTTTCTAACCTCCGCTCCGCACAAACACGCGTAGAAACCATAATAATTTTGCGGTTTTGTAGCCTTTAACATCGCACAGGCGGCTTGCATTTTTCGAGCCGGTAGGAATAGGCTGTAGGTCACTGCGGGAAGTGACTGTCGACAACCAGATTCAGGCAAGATCGGCAGCTGCGCCCCTCTCCACCAGGCCCGGAGTATCGTGGAGAGGCTGTATACCCTACTTCAGTGAGCAATATCATTGATACCCACACGACTTTCGATGTTTTTTTTTGCCGTAACTGCAGTTTGAGTTTGCAGTACACGTCAAGGTATCTAGAAAAGGCGCTGAGTTGATTGCAAAACGCTTGGCTCCATGCGAGATTGAAGCAGCATGTTCCCTTTCTAGAGAGCACATTACCGCACTGCACCACCGAAGCTGAGAAAAAAGTGAGAGCGGAGCAGGGACATCGGTGGTGCAGTGCGATACGGTGCTCCCCCGGAAAAGAACTATTCTGGTTCAATCTTTAACGGAGCTAAGCGTCTGCGATCAACTCAACAACTTGCGTAAATATCATTAAGGACGAGAATGAAAAAGTTATTCTATTACCAATGATGGCTTTCTGTTGGGCTTGAGGAAAGTCAACAATTGCTCTTCGTACTGGGAAGCTCCTAGAAGAAGTTGGGATTTTCGCAAGGGGTTCTGATCCGAGCTCGTTAGGTAATTGCGATGTCACTTCAAGAAAAATGAAAAACCAAATTTCGGTCCTACCTTCAGTTTGGTCCGGTCGGGGAATTTGCGGTTTCACAAATTTACGTCTTCTTTTGTGTTCTACACGCGAAATCACATTTCGCAAATAGACGCGACGACATTCACTGAGCCGCTGTGCGTACGCGCGCAGGTGAAAAAATTCATGTAGTGCAGTTAGAGGTTTTTTCTCAATTTTTTCCTACCGTGTTAGTACAGTCGGCAAGGCTTGACCTTTTCGAATTCGATTTTCGGCTTGGTTTGCGCTGACGCAAACCCCGTGCACACGGGCCATCACATACTGCACCGAGCCTGTGCCAACGCGGGTTACGCCAGCAAGAGGTAACCAGAGGTCTCAGTGTGGTCCGTTCCGATTTAATGTTAATATAAATTTCAGACAGAGCTAACGCTTTGCGAGACTGTAGCCAATGCTGATCGTCATACGTGGCCTGATTCGACCACCCCTGAGCAGGTGAGGGGTTTTCTCCAAGTTCTTTGTCTCACGATAGATTCTCAATGAGTGAAATTATTTCGGATGTTGCTTTCAAGATGCATATGATCTTCTTGTGGACGGTGAAGTTGAGAGGGTTTTCCCACGACCTTGAGATGACTACAAATCTCACCTAGCGAAAAGGCGGAGGATGTAAGACTTTACCTGATTTGAGGTTCGTTTAACAATAAATTGATTTTTCTTTTTTTTTCGTTCCGTTTTCTAGGAAGGGGCAGTACAATCTTGCCACAGGGTTAAGCGGGACGCTATGACCGGCTCACCTCCTCCCTACCGTCTTGGGCGCCACGCTAGTGCAGCACCAATCGCGGTCGCTGTCTCGAAGAGGGGTGTTATGCCTGGAATTCGAAAACCGTGCGGAAATCGCTCGCTGTAGCGAGTGCCCGTCACAGTGCCATGCACTGCGACGGGTGCCAGCGACAGCGAGAGAGTGTTCAATCCACTGTTAAAGGCAGCATACACGATCATAAACATGGTCGAGATAACAGCATAAATATGCCTGCACGGCCCTACCATGTCGTCAACGACGTTTGAAGCGCTTAAAACCATCCAGAATGACAGTATTTGAGCATTCCCGTCTCGCAAGCCTGTATTTTCCCACCTTTTAGAGTAACAGAATGAGAATTAGCACTTGGGAAGACATGTGATAATAGAGAGTGATAGCGCTATCAGAAGGGAGTGCACGAGAGAAGTAGCTTGAATTACATGAATATTACATATCTACATACCCATAAAATCTCGTCCACCTTCGAAAAAGCGTCTGGTTTTTGAGATGGAGAATTTGGTAAACAGACATGTTATGATCAGGTAAATCGAGCTGCTTCTCTTGTGCACTCCCTTTTGATAGTGCTACCACTCGAAGTGAGCACATGTTTTACCAAGGTTAACTTTTCCTTCTGTTACTCGAAGGGTTGGGAAAATACGGGCATGCGAGATAGGATTGCTCAAATATTGTCAAATACTGCCATTCTGAAAGGGTTTCAACGCTTCAAACGTCGTCTAAGACATGGTAGGTGCCGTTCGAGCCTACTTATGCTAATATCATGACCACGTTTACGAGCGTGTTTGCAGCCTTTAAGGGCTCTGCAGAGTTGCCCGCGCGGCGGCACGGAGACAGGGGCTGTCTACACACCAAGAGAGGAGTTGTCCCTTTCTTGCAGTTTGGAACGTCACGCCGCTCAACGCGAGCGAAGTGGTCCCGAGTGGAATTAGAGCCGCGAAAGGCGGGACAACTCCTCCCTTGGTGCGTAGAGAGCCCCTGTCCCGGCGGTACGCCGCCCAGCGAGAGGATTGGGGCGTGGCCAAACTCTGACGCACGCGGCGGTAGCGATGCTTGCCGTCGTTCTTCGTTTTTCTCCACTACGTACAACTTTATTCATTCCGCGCTACAGTTTGAATTTCATCGATTCCAAAAATCATGAAATCTCACTTGAACAGCAATTCGGACCTAAAAAGCGTCAGAACAAAATATTTTTAAAAAAGGCTTAAGAGGTCACGCTCGTACACGTGTCTGAGACAACTACGGAAATAGAATCGTATTGCTCAGAATATAACGCCTACGCATTTTGTAGCGTCAAAAACGACCCGCAACGCCGCTACACGAGTAATAAGGTGGCCCCGCCCCTGTATCTGCCCTTCCCCTGTTTTTGCTGTTCTCCAAAACAGGAGTGCTGGGCCATTCCCACCGTCGTCGACGTTTGTGGGTGGTACAATAAGTAAACCACATACATCGACGACGATGGGAATGGCCCAGCACCCCTATTTTGGAGAACAGCAAAAAAAGGGGCGGGGCCAAATTCTTACTCGTGTAGCGACAATGTGGGTCGTTTTTGATGCTTCAAAATGCGTAGGCGTTGTGTTCTGAGTCATACTATTCCATTTCCGTAGTTATCCCAAACACGTTTGCGAACGTGTATGCTGAAAACTTCCATGTGTTTTTGGAAATTTTTCGTCATTCAAAGATATCGAAATATATTTAAAGGCATCGTTCACGATGGATTTCGTTTTCGAGTTTTCCATATATAATGAGAGCTCTAGTACCCTAAATAACAGCAACGTTGAAAAAACCGCGAAAAAATCACCGAAAAGCCCTTTTTCAGACCGAAAATGTCTCAATCGAGGGAAGAGTCGATCGTTAGAGATCGCTGTTTTGACCAACGACCTCACGATCGAATGAACTTTATATTTCTTTCAAGTGATTTGTGGAGAAGAAAAGGCTAATCTATGTGTGTACAGAGGTCAATCTTCACGTAATCGTATGGTATATTCCATCAACTTCCCCTCAGTTATTCTGTTTCAAATGTTGATCATTTACTTATATGATGGCTCACAGCAAATTTTGCCAGATGACTGACGGAGGGCCGGCCTCTTTTGACGGAATTTGAGACATTCTACCTCATTTATCTCCAAAATAAGGCATTTTTGACCGAACAAACTCTACCTACTTCCTCAGTTGGGCCCGGAAAATCGTTCGAACCGAAAAAACGATTGGTGGTTTTCAGCGCGTACGATGCCTTTAAGCTCTCGGGAGCGGAAAACACAAAATTTAGTAGCGACTTTAATGTGGAAGTTCTCGTGTGAATTGATATTGTCCCAAAAAAAGTGTAAGCTGATATGAAACCAACTAATTCGGAAGCGAGATGGAATGGGTCACATAAAAAGTCACGACCGAATGAAAAAGCGTTAAAGCTTTTATGGAAACGTGCGATCACTACCTCAAAGGAGTAGAAATATAAACAGTTTGCGAGGATGATTAAACAAATGAAAAATGACAATGAAATGATCGATGGCGGCTCTCCTCGCCGACGGTGGAAATGGTCCAAGCCATTCCTCGCCACCGCTCGCTGGCGGCATCGCTCCATGAGCCGCTGCTTTTGCGGCGACGAAAACACTGGGTGGTAACCGCGTCGCTGCGTCTCGCCTGCTGCTTGGCTCCCCCCACTCTCGAACACTGCCGTACCGCAACGGGATTCGCCGCGGCGCAACTCTGCAGAGCCCTTTAAGCGGCCTGGAGAGTTCAAGTTGTGGCGTTGCTCGCAGCGACGAATAGCGCTGGATGATGCAATATCGATCGCATTCGGCGACGGGGGCGACCGACGCGACGTGAAGGGCGACAAGGGGGCATGCCAGAGTGTTTTGACGTCGCGATGGCCCTGCGTCACTGCCAGCGAGCGGCACCGACGCCGCGACAATAAAGTTCAAAACTATTTTTGTCGCCGCGTCAAACGGACGCTCGGCGACCTCTCGCCAGTCTCTGCAATTGTGCAGACCCCTTTATGCCAGGTGTTTCATGGCTCTAAACGACAGCGACCTCGCATTGTTTAGCAACCGCGAGAGCCCTGTCGTGGAGTGCAGCAATTGCCCTGTATTTAAATTGAAGTCCCACTGTGTATTTTTTCAATGCTTGAGGAGAGAGGTCGTTAAAATTCCATCCATATCCAGTAATTCGGATGAATTTCCGAGCGTGGTTGTCAATGGGAGGGGACTGTAACTCTGCACGGGGATCGCGTAATGGCACGCTTGCTGGATTGGAAAATGAAGGTATTCAGCTTTTTTGTTATGTTCCGCAAGTTTTCTGCATTTTTAGTAGAAAAAAGTTTGTAGGCAAAAGGAAACCTCCCTCCAGCTTCCATTCTGTTTCGGCGATCAAGGCTACGGCCCCTCCCAACCACACTTAAGCGACAGAGCCTAGGCTAGATCCTTGTCACCCAAGCGCGTCCTCTCTAACGGGGCCCTCAGAGCGGCATCACTGCGAAACTCTGAGCGCAAACCGGCCATAGTTTCGGGAAGTCGTAGCAATTGCGACACGCGACGAATCAGCGAAAAGTTTCACCTCTGGCAACTTTGTACGAGCTGAAGCGATCGCCCTTAAAGGCAGTGGTCGCGATCGAATATGCTTGTCGTCTTTTTCTCTCTAAACCCTTTTTTGGGTCTCGAGTAATAGGACCTATGAGAAAAAATCGCGAAAAAACCACTGTTTTGGGCCAAATTTGAAATCTGAACTTTCTTGTCTTTTGATGGTGGACGAGCCCACTCCACATCATCGGCATCGGTGACCTCTTATATCAAGAACATCAGCTGGCTTGAAATTGAATTTCAATCAATGAAGCTTTGGATTTATGTACACATCTAGTCAAAAACATTGACTGAAGTGATGCTTTTATTGTTCTACTGTTTTTATTCGTTAAATTTGCAATTATTTCGTCCTCTGAATGTTGATGATTTTTGACTGCTCGGCATGAGACGGCGATCTTTTTCGTCATCGCTGTGCACGTGTGCACGAAACAGCTTCTTTGGGCCCTAGAAACTCTAATTCTAGCCCGTTTTTTACCGCTCTACCTTCATAGTTTTTCAGCTGCTTTTGATCTAAGCTGATTTTTGTAGTTTTTTCTATAGCGTTTTTCATCGTGACCACAGCCTTTAAAGGCACTGTTCGCGATAAACTTCATCCTGGAATTTTTCATGAAAAACGCTTCTCGTGGCTCTCAGAAGCAGAACAGCGTCGAAAAAACGGGACGAAAAGCTACCCAGGAGCCGCAAAACGGCTTAGAAAAGTGGGGAAACCCCGCCATTGTGGGCAAGTCCCGCCTCTTCCCGCCCCTCGACGTGAACAAAGGAACACTCGAAATCGTGAGTTGAGCGATGGTTTCCGATCAAAAGCCCCGTTCTTTCCTTCATTCTCAACTTCTCTCTTTACTCAGGTCAGCTCGCTCACATTGGCTGCAAAAGACGGAAGTTACAAGCGTCGGACAACTCGTCCACCATTTTCCCTAGCTCAATTTTTTGAAGTACCATTTCTCCATTCCCAGAAAGCCTTGTACGATTCCAGAAGCATCATTGAAATCAGAATGGGACCGGTTTCAAGATAGGCAAAAAAAAACAGAAAAGCGATTTTTATCGCGAACAGTGCCTTTAAATAGGGCGGGAAATGATTCCAAACGCGCGTTGCATCCCAAACGGATTATTTTGATTGGAACGAGTCTCATCGGTTACACCCATAAAAACTCGTCCCGAGGTAAGGAAACGAAGCGACTGCTATAAGCTGAGCTTCAGAGTGAAATCTAGCGTCATGTTTAATTTAGCAGTTTTCAATCAAGATTTTTTCTCATTCCAGCGCTATGGTGGCTCTCCTGGAGGTTTCGGAGAACTGCCATGTTAGTACCCTCGCCAAACGTGCCACCGTCATGCTCAAGGACATCAATATGACTAGTCGCATGCGCGATGGATGCGTATAATGGGTCTCGGAACTGAATATGAAAATGTACCCCAATTTTTATGTGTGAATTCCGTAGTTGAATCGATTACTTTCGTATAAAAGTGGATTCAATGAACAAAAAACTCCTATATGGTTACATTCTGTCTTCAAACACTACAAAGAAGGTTGAAGTCCTTTGCAGGAAAGCAAGGACCTTCATTTCTTTCGAGCCATACGATTCTCTTTCCGTAGTTATCTCAAATACGTTTACGAGCGCGTATGCTGCCTTCAAGTCTCGTGAATGAGCGTGGGCTGCGAGGGTAGATCGCCGTGCGCGATCGAAAGATCGTTGGCCGGTGATACCGCCAACACCGCTCGGCCAGCCGCAATCATCGCACCTGGTCAATTCACCAGACTAGATTAGTGCGGAAACCATACGTGCTCCTTGGAATAGTTTTGGATCCTTACCGTTACTGCGCCATCTCTTACCAGTTTCTGTTTCTAACCTCCTTCAACCTTTCGCTATTGCCTGGTCTCCTCCACTCTGCGACTCCCTCTCTCGCTCCATCTTTCCCTTCGCTGTCCCACATTCTCCCTTTATAATGGACTCCCAATCTTTCTACCTCAAACGGTTCCTTCACCCTATTGCGAGCCTTATCGACACTGTCTATTCCATGACAGCCACCACTGTGATTCGCGCGATACGGTTAGCCACGATACGGATAGCCATATTCTATATGTGCTTTTCGCACCCCGAACTGGACCTGTGTGCCCCACAGGAATCAAAAGAGCTCCGCCCACATAGGGTAGCGCTCTTTCGCTTGCAGCTGTGTTCATGAGTTGTTTTTTAAACTCTAGTCACGAAACAATCGAGGGTAATAAAAGAAAATTCGAAGGCCCTTCTCCACGGTCGGTGTCATCATCTTCTTACTAGTGGGGTGCCGAGGATATCACGGGATTTGGGAAGAAGGTCGGACCAAATAAATTTTGTATCACACCTCGCGATGTAGCCTGCTCTTCACTGTCAGTGTTCACCATCCACAATTGTTGATCAAGAGTGTTATCGCTCAGCGTTGGGAGAGAACACAATTTTAGCGCGTACTGGGCATCGAATGGAGCGCACAGTAAATCTGGAAAAGTGTGTTGGGCCTGACTCGATTCGAGCAGAATGCTTTAATTTGTTGGTGGCGTGCTGGTCGTAAGGAAGGCTGCGTCGGTCACCTACGACAGTGAGAGTGACAAGAGCGACACATACGACCACCATTTACCGATAATTTGCCGGCGGATGAGGAAATATTGCTTATCCACTGTTGGTGCGAAACTTTCGCACCAATCCGTTATCTACCGCAACCTATCTACAACATTACTCAGAATATCGATAAAGGTAGCCTCAAATTTGTACTAATGGAAACAAACATTTCCCCAGAACCACGGAGAGCGTGATCTAGAAACCATTTCCACTACCTAAAAAATGACGAGATGAATGGTGATACCCTCACCTCTTCGAGCAACCAACAGGAACATGTTTCAGTAGAAGTGGCCAGATCGACCTAAGATGCTTCCGTAATGAGTCACGTTGGAAAAAACAATATCCAAGTCAATAGGTCTCTCCTTCGAAACTCTCCGAGTGAAAAGATTTGTACACACTGAAGCTATGGTTTGTATCTTATCTCCAGAAAGCCGCGTTGCAACTACAATATCACGCTACCTTGGAAGCGGAGCGATCGTTTCTCTATTTCTACCATTGTGTTTTCTCAAAAACAACCGCTCAACTTCCACGATAAAGCTATCATAGCAGCGGCGCGGCTTCCTCCCAACCAGTGATTGACACTACTGAAGAATTTCGGTCGATCCCCGTTAATTTCACGGACTTTTTTCCAATAATTGATTATTACCAGATTGTCGATCTTGCTAGTGAAGGGCTCAGATTCCGCTGTTTCACGTCCAAGCGACCGCTCGGAGCGGCACCGTTCCTCCGACTTCACCTACATATAACAATTTGTAAAAGGCAGCTCATCATTAGAATAATGGCAAAATAAAAATTGAACAGCAGATCGGAAACAGCGGACTGCAGTTTGCAAACCATCAGTTCCTGCGTGAACGCATCCAATTTCTCAGCAAGTTCGAGGCTGTCCCTCTTTCTCTTTTCGGCCTGATCCATTAGAAACTCGGTGGCAAACTTCCTAAAAAGCAACTCTACAATACAGCGAATTCGAAACAGTAGCATGTACGCAACGCTTCGTACCATTTGAGTCATTTGTTCGCGCATGTCGGATTCAAGCCGCTCCTTCTCATTCCAGGCTGCTAAAAAATTGAAATCGTCAGAAGTAATTGCCTCGAAGGTTACGTACACCCTCAGGCATGAATTTTTTGGTTTTCATTTGATTGTGCAGTAGGCCCTCCTTTATAACACATGACAAGTGCGAGATCTCAACTCCTCCGAATAAGCGAGATATAAGCGACCACCACGGGCCCGATTTTCCTTCGCTTACCACCACGGGTCACACCCCCTACCAGGTATCCGAACTCGATAGCGGCTAGATGGATGAACGAATCTCAACAAGACCATTCCTCAGTCCATTGCCAGACTGCCCCCATATCCTGACTCGCACTCGCGCAACGAACGCGAATGAAGAGAAACACAGGTCTGAGATAACTCGTCCACCAATTTTTACGCCTTGAAACACGGGCATTTTTAGGTAGCCATAACTCTGTTCGTATGTACGTGGTTTCGAACGATTTCAGAGATACCACTGTGATCAGCATAGGACTCTCTACAAGATCTGCATGAAAGCTGAAAACAGACTGACCCCGAACATGCTTTTCCAAATGATACTTTGCCGACTCTAATTTAGAAAGCTTGCGCAGCGGGACACATTTCTAGAACAGATCACGAATTACTCAACTCCTGTCGCAGCATGCAGCCTGAAGATAAACATGAAGGGACCGTGTTATTTCACCACGGTTCCCAGTAATCGAAGCGCGAATATCACGAAGCTGCCTTGTGCTACAGCGGCTGTCCATAACCTCTCAAGATTAGTACCCTACTTTCTGAACCATGAATTAGTTTTTGCACTAACTTCTTAGCAAGAGGAGTATCTTGGCGAGCAACAATGAATGTGATGCAGCTGTAGACTTTCGAGGTCTTATAACAATGTACATCCTGCGTAATACACTCCGCGTCATACACAACAGGTTAATGCTCCCGCGATGAGTCAATTGTGGAAACCAAGCGGGTGGGTGGATATCCGGAGGGAACGTTTCGACGTCGGCACAGATTTGCTTAACAGTTTAGCTGCTTGTTTTGAAGTGAGTTTCGCGCTGAACACAATGGTGTCCCAGAATTTCTCGGAACTTACTGCAAACGGAATGAGATCCCTCAAAGTTGGTTTCGCTGGGCATGAAAGTAAATGAAGTGAATCATGCCCTGTACATTGACAGTCAGGACATATATCAGGGACCGAATCATCGATCCTATGTACATAGGCCTTCAAATACGAAGAATGACCGCATCTTAGGCCCGCCAAAGTCGCGCGAGAGCGTCTGGGCAGGTTCTTCTCACTGTCATCGACCTTGGGCGGCACGTCACTAAGGATGGGGTTTGGAGGAGTACAGGACAAGTATTCGGATACAAATCTGGTGCGCTCCAATTGCTGCAGTCTCTTTTGTGTGAGTTCAGAGGTAGCCCACTTTTGACGATCAGTGGTAGAGATAGCTGTATGCAGTGGTGTGCGAATATTACGGTGTTGAGGTTCCGATGATAGAAGTGAATAATTGGGATGGGCGGAATTCTTGACCATGCCAATATGGGGACAGGGGCTCTATACACATCGAAGGGGGAGTTGTCCCGCCTTTTTCGACTCTAGTTCCACTCGGGACCACTTCGCTACCGTGGAGTGGCATGACGTTTCAAACTGCAAAAACGGGGCAACTCCTCCCTCGGTGTGTAGACAGCCCCTGCCCCCCAATATGGAACTGTTGTGACTGCAACTGGCAGTGCTGCGTCACTGGAAGTATTGCGCATTTTTGATGAAGGTGCGATACAGGTGTAGATCTTGGACAGCCTGTGATGACACGGAGAGCTGTATTTTGAACTCTTTGTAGTTTGCTCCAAGAGGCGTCCGACAAGTGTCTAGACCATATTGGGGCTCCATATCCCAGAGTTGGCTGTATCATGGCCTTGTACGTGGTGTGTAGAACCTTTTTTGTGCTGTTCATGTGGTGCCAGCCAGAGCACGGTGGATGTTGTTGCGCGTGTTGGCTGCTGCAGCTCGGATACGGGTGTTTTCATGAAACGCAATGAGGGATTTAGAAAGACTCCAAGTAGACGAGGATGCTTGGACAAGGGCAGCTGATTACCTTCCTAAAGTGCTTTAGGATGAAGTTGGTGCTCAGCCGTTGCAGTAGTGCATGGAGTAACGCTGGACTTGGCTGCAGAGACCTTCAGTTTCTTCGGTTCAAGATATTTGGCCAGGCTGCAAAGGTATTTGTTCATCTCCACAGTAGCTCGGTCGATACTGGGTCGGTGCAAATAATAGTGATGTCATCTGCATATAGGCATAAGTGAATGCTGGGTGGAGGCACGGGAATATCAGACAGGTACAATGAAAATAGGCTAGGTGATAGTACTCCACCCTGAGGGACGCCTGCCTTGAGGGGGAATCGAAGTAGACATGTGCTCGTCACATTTCACGCGGATGGAATTTCACGCGGTAAACTCTGTTGTATTGCTATCTTAAGAATATTTATGAGCATGCAGGGTCAAGCGGGATGTTGTGTCGAATCCCGGAAGAGTTGAGATTCCTCTCGGTGACCAGGAACTCTGACAAGTTCTCTCTGAAAATGTTCAGTGCCGACTCCAAATTTTTACGACACCCCCCCCCCCTCCACGAAATCTTCATTTTTGCGTCAGAATTCTCAAGACTATTTATGTGAACAACGATGCGGAGCAACGCGCGTAATTGGGTGGAACACGGAGTTACCCCGCCTCTCTTGCAGCCGCAAAGCATTACGACCATTACCCGAGTCATCACATTTCTCACCGGCTTGTGTACTCGTCGACCCGATGAGCATCGGTGGCACGGCAACCGCAACAAACACTTCATTATTTGTGGAAGAATTTGTGACAGGATATACGAAAAGCAGTTATAGCAAATGTCTTTAGATCAGGCAAGGACAGGGTGTTGCGCTGGAGTTGGGAAAGCGAAAGGAACTATCTAAATCTAGCCTGTCGCGTCCCAAACGTCAGCAGTCGTAGGAAGCAACTCGAAAAATTGATGGAATTGATTTCAGATTGTTGCGACATCTTCATCTATCGGAAGCTGATACGGATTTATGGAGTCTTGAAGACGGGAAGTGATCTACGTTAGTATAGCTCTTATGTTGTCCTTGATAATGTTCACTAACTTTTTTTCTCATTTGTACTGGGCTACTCGGGGCCAAATTCCGGTCCGCAATTGCGTCTCGACACGCTTTGCGGCCGCACGCTCACGAGCCCGATCAGTTTCGAGCGCCACAGCCGCCAAACTGACTCTAGGTGGGTTTTAAAAACTGGAAACTAGAAGAAATTGGAGAAAACTGAATAAAAAAGCCACCTCGAGTCAGCTTCAGCACTTGAAACTGGACCGACTCGAAAGCGTGCGACTCAAAACGTCGCGAAACGCAATCGCGGACCGGAACTGGGCCTCGAGAAGCACAGTACTGTTGTGGGGGGGGGGGAGCGGTGCGACCATACGTCCGAGACCTCACTGCGGTGCTGCCGCAAGCTGAGGAAGGGGACACTATCGCATCGCAAGTGGCAACGCCCAGTTTTCCACCCTGCAACGATTCCGAAGTTTACGCGCGCAATCTGCATCTGATTTTAAAAATGATACCTTGGATTAATAATGATACCTTGGATTAAGCACAAACTGAAACCTTAAAGGCAGCGTTCACGATGATCATCATCGATGATTTTCCGCAGTGAAATGATAGGCGAGAAGGATTCTTGGCTCCCAGTGTCGAAAGAACTGTAGAAAACGAGCCAGAAGCGGCAAAATAACGGCTACAAACAAGCGTTTTGGTGTCCCAGACACGTCCCGTGCCCTTGATCCGCCCCTCGAAAGGAACAAATGAAGACTCAGAATATAGGAATGATCAAGTGAAGGAAGTGGTGATAAGTGAGCTGTTTGTTTCATTGCACTGATAGGTATCATCCTCCTAGCGGTCAATTCCTCCACGCTCGAAAATCAACGTACACAAAGGAGGGCCTACTTTGGCTCAAAAACGCGTCTTTCGTGTACTTTTTGAGCATGCCTTGCTATATAGGGCACCAGACCTTCCGTAAACCGTGGAGATGTGGGAAGTGAAATTTATCGTGAACACTGCCTCTAAGACTGTGTGGTAGACTCGCCGTTAGCTTGGGAATAAATGCGGCGCGGAAAAGTTGCTATGGCAGTAGGAGGCACTTGGCTATGCCCAGTATTCCGTGCCGCAACGGCTCTCCTGATTTCGTAAAGCGGAGGAATCTTCCGGATTGGCGCTCTGAATGCGCGGCGGTACGAAAAAATGGCCAAGTGCGATGCAATAGAGCTCCCCCCGTGTCTTGAATAGCATCGAAAACAAAAAGACGTTATCGTAAACTGTTTTGCTGTATATGTATTCGAGGTGGAGATATTTGTGCCTATATCTATTCCTGCTTCTTCACTTTCCGATGATTCTTTTGTGAGTGATGATACTGTATAAGCGTTTTTGTTGCATACCCGATGGCGTTTTCATCAATTCGTGCATATCCCCTCACCCATGAGCACGGTCAAGCGGGTCATTGTGTAATTTTAGGAAATCTGAGCGACCCCCCCCCTACGGCCTACATTTATTTTCGGGCCAAAATCTCTGCGACTTCCTCACATCCCCCGTTGAAAAATTTCGCAACCCCGCATTGACCCTGCTCATGAGGAACGTCACAATGTACGTCAAAGCCTTGTTGACCAAACTTCATTCTCATGGGAATCTCCTCGGTAACGAAAACAAGGCAAAGTTTTATTCGAGCACATAGAATATATGAATCCTGTTATCCCTCTCAACACGCACTTTCTTCGTTCCTCTGCGTTGGGCCAGTGACGTTGGCGGGCAGTTTCCGCCTTCTGAAAGAAAAAAATGTTTCAAGGTCAAGAACATTGAAACATTCCTGAGTGTCAGTTTTGCTGAGGAATGGACACAGGTTAACCCTGCGCACAAATTTTGGGAATGTTTCCTGTGTTGCCACGCACGGCCATAACCGCAACGAAATTATTCGCGAAGACCGCTGGCAATGTGAGCTCGCAGTACTCCATTCCGTATTGAGTTTCACGTTTGCAGTTGCAGACGATAGATATTGCGGAGCTCCGGCCAGGCTCGTGCGAAGTTGTGACCGAATGCAATGGAGTTTGAGATGGTATTGCCAGGAATTTGGGCCGGGGCCTTACTTCCCGTGACTGCGACCGTGCATATCGATCTTCGGACGATATAGATGGTAAAAATTGCATCGTGTCGCCCTTCGCTGGAAGTATGATTTCGGCCATAGACTTTGAAAGTGCACCGACGAGAGAGGGCTCGCGAAATTGTCGACATTCGCCGATAATTCTGGTGAAAAGAGAGGGGTTCCCTCGAAAAGGGTGATGGATTCTCTGTCATCCCTACCAACTGTTGATTCGAGACGATGTGGAGATAGTAACCATAGAATTGGTCTCGTTCGAACACTCATTCTGAAATCAGGATTTTCCCCGGGAGTGGGCGCTTCAAAACCGCTAAAATAACGACCGAGGTGGTCGCGTTGAGGAGGAATTTCCTCGAAAAGGGTGAGGGATTCTTTGTCATCCCTACCAAATGTTGATTCGAGACGATGGGGAGATAGTAACCATAGAATTGGTCTCGTTCGAACACTCATTCTGAAATCAGGATTTTTCCCGGGAGTGGGCGCTTCAAAACCGCCAAAATAACGACCGAGGTGGTCGTGTTGAGGAGGAATTTCCTCGAAAAGGGTGAGGGATTCTCTGTCATCCCTACCAAATGTTGATTCGAGACGATGGGGAGATAGTAACCATAGAATTGGTCTCGTTCGAACACTCTTCTGAAATCAGGATTTTCCCCGGGAGTGGGCGCTTCAAAACCGCTAAAATAACGACCGAGGTGGTCGTGTTGAAGAGGAATTTCCTCGAAAAGGATGAGGGATTCTCTGTCATCCCTACCAAATGTTGATTCGAGACGATGGGGAGATAGTAACCATAGAATTGGTTTCGTTCGAAGACTCATTCTGAAATCAGGATTTTCCCCGGGAGTGGGCGCTTCAAAACCGCTAAAATAACGACCGAGTTGGTCGTGTTGAGGAGGAATTTCCTCGAAAAGGATGAGGGATTCTCTGTCATCCCTACCAAATGTTGATTTGAAACGATGGGGAGATAGTAACCATAGAATTGGTTTCGTTCGAAGACTCATTCTGAAATCAGGATTTTCCCCGGGAGTGGGCGCTTCAAAACCGCTAAAATACCGACCGAGTTGGTCGTGTTGAGGAGGAATTTCCTCGAAAAGGATGAGGGATTCTCTGTCATCCCTACCAAATGTTGATTTGAAACGATGGGGAGATAGTAACCATAGAATTGGTCTCGTTCGAACACTCTTCTGAAATCAGGATTTTCCCCGGGAGTGGGCGCTTCAAAACCCCTACCAAATGTTGATTCGAGACGATGGGGAGATAGTAACCATAGAATTGGTTTCGTTCGAAGACTCATTCTGAAATCAGGATTTTCCCCGGGAGTGGGCGCTTCAAAACCGCTAAAATAACGACCGAGGTGGTCGTGTTGAGGAGGAATTTCCTCGAAAAGGATGAGGGATTCTCTGTCATCCCTACCAAATGTTGATTCGAGACGATGGGGAGGTAGTAACCATAGAATTGGTCTCGTTCGAACACTCATTCTGAAATCAGGATTTTCCCCGGGAATGGGCGCTTCAAAACCGCTAAAATAACGAGCGAGGTGGTCGTGTTGAGGAGGAATTTCCTCGAAAAGGGTGAGGGATTCTCTGTCATCCCTACCAACTTTTGATTCGAGACGATGTGGAGATAGTAACCATAGAATTGGTCTCGTTCAAACACTCATTCTGAAATCAGGATTTTCCCGGGAGTGGGCGCTTCAAAACCGCTAAAATAACGACCGAGGTGGTCGTGTTGAAGAGAAATTTCCTCGAAAAGGGTGAGGGATTCTCTGTCATTCCTACCAAATGTTGATTCGAGACGATGGGGAGGTAGTAACCATAGAATTGGTCTCGTTCGAACACTCATTCTGAAATCAGGATTTTCCCCGGGAATGGGCGCTTCAAAACCGCTAAAATAACGAGCGAGGTGGTCGTGTTGAGGAGGAATTTCCTCGAAAAGGGTGAGGGATTCTCTGTCATCCCTACCAACTTTGATTCGAGACGATGTGGAGATAGTAACCATAGAATTGGTCTCGTTCAAACACTCATTCTGAAATCAGGATTTTCCCGGGAGTGGGCGCTTCAAAACCGCTAAAATAACGACCGAGGTGGTCGTGTTGAAGAGAAATTTCCTCGAAAAGGGTGAGGGATTCTCTGTCATTCCTACCAAATGTTGATTCGAGACGATGGGGAGATAGTAACCATAGAATTGGTCTCGTTCGAACACTCTTCTGAAATCAGGATTTTCCCCGGGAGTGGGCGCTTCAAAACCGCTAAAATAACGACCGAGGTGGTCGTGTTGAGGAGGAATTTACTCGAAAAGGATGAGGAATTCTCTGTCATCCCTACCAAATGTTGATTCGAGACGATGGGGAGATAGTAACCATAGAATTGGTATCGTTCGAACACTCATTCTGAAATCAGGATTTTCCCGGGAGTGGGCGCTTCAAAACAGCCAAAATAACGACCGAGGTGGTCGCGTTGAGGAGGAATTTCCTCGAAAAGGGTGAGGAATTCTCTGTCATCCCTACCAAATGTTGATTCGAGACGATGGGGAGATAGTAACCATAGAATTGGTCTCGTTCGAACACTCATTCTGAAATCAGGATTTTCCCCGGGAATGGGCGCTTCAAAACCGCTAAACAAACGAGCGAGGTGGTCGTGTTGAGGAGGAATTTCCTCGAAAAGGGTGAGGGATTCTCTGTCATCCCTACCAACTTTTGATTCGAGACGATGTGGAGATAGTAACCATAGAATTGGTCTCGTTCAAACACTCATTCTGAAATCAGGATTTTCCCGGGAGTGGGCGCTTCAAAACAGCTAAAATAACGACCGAGGTGGTCGCGTTGAGGAGGAATTTCCTCGAAAAGGGTGAGGAATTCTCTGTCATCCCTACCAAATGTTGATTCGAGACGATGGGGAGATAGTAACCATAGAATTGGTCTCGTTCGAACACTCATTCTGAAATCAGGATTTTTCCCGGGAGTGGGCGCTTCAAAACCGCCAAAATAACGACCGAGGTGGTCGTGTTGAGGAGGAATTTCCTCGAAAAGGGTGAGGGATTCTCTGTCATCCCTACCAAATGTTGATTCGAGACGATGGGGAGATAGTAACCATAGAATTGGTCTCGTTCGAACACTCTTCTGAAATCAGGATTTTCCCCGGGAGTGGGCGCTTCAAAACCGCTAAAATAACGACCGAGGTGGTCGTGTTGAGGAGATATTTCCTCGAAAAGGATGAGGGATTCTCTGTCATCCCTACCAAATGTTGATTCGAGACGATGGGGAGATAGTAACCATAGAATTGGTTTCGTTCGAAGACTCATTCTGAAATCAGGATTTTCCCCGGGAGTGGGCGCTTCAAAACCGCTAAAATAACGACCGAGGTGGTCGTGTTGAGGAGGAATTTCCTCGAATAGGATGAGGGATTCTCTGTCATCCCTACCAAATGTTGATTTGAAACGATGGGGAGATAGTAACCATAGAATTGGTCTCGTTCGAACACTCTTCTGAAATCAGGATTTTCCCCGGGAGTGGGCGCTTCAAAACCGCTAAAATAACGACCGAGGTGGTCGTGTTGAGGAGGAATTTCCTCGAAAAGGATGAGGGATTCTCTGTCATCCCTACCAAATGTTGATTCGAGACGATGGGGAGATAGTAACCATAGAATTGGTTTCGTTCGAAGACTCATTCTGAAATCAGGATTTTCCCCGGGAGTGGGCGCTTCAAAACCGCTAAAATAACGACCGAGGTGGTCGTGTTGAGGAGGAATTTCCTCGAATAGGATGAGGGATTCTCTGTCATCCCTACCAAATGTTGATTTGAAACGATGGGGAGATAGTAACCATAGAATTGGTCTCGTTCGAACACTCTTCTGAAATCAGGATTTTCCCCGGGAGTGGGCGCTTCAAAACCGCTAAAATAACGACCGAGGTGGTCGTGTTGAGGAGGAATTTCCTCGAAAAGGATGAGGGATTCTCTGTCATCCCTACCAAATGTTGATTCGAGACGATGGGGAGATAGTAACCATAGAATTGGTTTCGTTCGAAGACTCATTCTGAAATCAGGATTTTCCCCGGGAGTGGGCGCTTCAAAACCGCTAAAATAACGACCGAGGTGGTCGTGTTGAGGAGGAATTTCCTCGAAAAGGATGAGGATTCTCTGTCATCCCTACCAAATGTTGATTTGAAACGATGGGGAGATAGTAACCATAGAATTGGTCTCGTTCGAACACTCTTCTGAAATCAGGATTTTCCCCGGGAGTGGGCGCCTCAAAACCGCTAAAATAACGACCGAGGTGGTCGTGTTGAGGAGGAGTTTCCTCGAAAAGGATGAGGGATTCTCTGTCATCCCTACCAAATGTTGATTCGAGACGATGGAGAGATAGTAACCATAGAATTGGTCTCGTTCGAACACTCATTCTGAAATCAGGATTTTCCCCGGGAATGGGCGCTTCAAAACCGCTAAAATAACGAGCGAGGTGGTCGTGTTGAGGAGGAATTTCCTCGAAAAGGGTGAGGGATTCTCTGTCATCCCTACCAACTTTTGATTCGAGACGATGTGGAGATAGTAACCATAGAATTGGTCTCGTTCAAACACTCATTCTGAAATCAGGATTTTCCCGGGAGTGGGCGCTTCAAAACAGCCAAAATAACGACCGAGGTGGTCGCGTTGAGGAGGAATTTCCTCGAAAAGGGTGAGGAATTCTCTGTCATCCCTACCAAATGTTGATTCGAGACGATGGGGAGATAGTAACCATAGAATTGGTCTCGTTCGAACACTCATTCTGAAATCAGGATTTTCCCCGGGAGTGGGCGCTTCAAAACCGCTAAAATAACGACCGAGGTGGTCGTGTTGAAGAGAAATTTCCTCGAAAAGGGTGAGGGATTCTCTGTCATCCCTACCAAATGTTGATTTGAGACGATGGGGAGATAGTAACCATAGAATTGGTCTCGTTCGAACACTCTTCTGAAATCAGGATTTTCCCCGGGAGTGGGCGCTTCAAAACCGCTAAAATAACGACCGAGGTGGTCGTGTTGAGGAGGAATTTACTCGAAAAGGATGAGGAATTCTCTGTCATCCCTACCAAATGTTGATTCGAGACGATGGGGAGATAGTAACCATAGAATTGGTCTCGTTCGAACACTCATTCTGAAATCAGGATTTTCCCGGGAGTGGGCGCTTCAAAACAGCCAACATAACGACCGAGGTGGTCGCGTTGAGGAGGAATTTCCTCGAAAAGGGTGAGGAATTCTCTGTCATCCCTACCAAATGTTGATTCGAGACGATGGGGAGATAGTAACCATAGAATTGGTCTCGTTCGAAAACTCATTCTGAAATCAGGATTTTCCCCGGGAATGGGCGCTTCAAAACCGCTAAAATAACGAGCGAGGTGGTCGTGTTGAGGAGGAATTTCCTCGAAAAGGGTGAGGGATTCTCTGTCATCCCTACCAACTTTTGATTCGAGACGATGTGGAGATAGTAACCATAGAATTGGTCTCGTTCAAACACTCATTCTGAAATCAGGATTTTCCCGGGAGTGGGCGCTTCAAAACAGCCAAAATAACGACCGAGGTGGTCGCGTTGAGGAGGAATTTCCTCGAAAAGGGTGAGGAATTCTCTGTCATCCCTACCAAATGTTGATTCGAGACGATGGGGAGATAGTGACCATAGAATTGGTCTCGTTCGAACACTCATTCTGAAATCAGGATTTTCCCCGGGAGTGGGCGCTTCAAAACCGCTAAAATAACGACCGAGGTGGTCGTTTTGAGGAGGAATTTACTCGAAAAGGATGAGGAATTCTCTGTCATCCCTACCAAATGTTGATTCGAGACGATGGGGAGATAGTAACCATAGAATTGGTCTCGTTCGAACACTCATTCTGAAATCAGGATTTTCCCGGGAGTGGGCGCTTCAAAACAGCCAAAATAACGACCGAGGTGGTCGCGTTGAGGAGGAATTTCCTCGAAAAGGGTGAGGAATTCTCTGTCATCCCTACCAAATGTTGATTCGAGACGATGGGGAGATAGTAACCATAGAATTGGTCTCGTTCGAAAACTCATTCTGAAATCAGGATTTTCCCGGGAATGGGCGCTTCAAAACCGCTAAAATAACGAGCGAGGTGGTCGTGTTGAGGAGGAATTTCCTCGAAAGGGTGAGGATTCTCTGTCATCCCTACCAACTTTTGATTCGAGACGATGTGGAGATAGTAACCATAGAATTGGTCTCGTTCAAACACTCATTCTGAAATCAGGATTTTCCCGGGAGTGGGCGCTTCAAAACAGCCAAAATAACGACCGAGGTGGTCGCGTTGAGGAGGAATTTCCTCGAAAAGGGTGAGGAATTCTCTGTCATCCCTACCAAATGTTGATTCGAGACGATGGGGAGATAGTGACCATAGAATTGGTCTCGTTCGAACACTCATTCTGAAATCAGGATTTTCCCCGGGAGTGGGCGCTTCAAAACCGCTAAAATAACGACCGAGGTGGTCGTTTTGAGGAAGAATTTTCTCGAGAAAGGTGAGGGATTCTCTGTCATCCCTACCAACTTTTGATTCGAGACGATGTGGAGATAGTAACCATAGAATTGGTCTCGTTCAAACACTCATTCTGAAATCAGGATTTTCCCGGGAGTGGGCGCTTCAAAACAGCCAAAATAACGACCGAGGTGGTCGCGTTGAGGAGGAATTTCCTCGAAAAAGGTGAGGGATTCTCTGTCATCCCTACCAACTTTTGATTCGAGACGATGTGGAGATAGTAACCATAGAATTGGTCTCGTTCAAACACTCATTCTGAAATCAGGATTTTCCCGGGAGTGGGCGCTTCAAAACAGCCAAAATAACGACCGAGGTGGTCGCGTTGAGGAGGAATTTCCTCGAAAAGGGTGAGGAATTCTCTGTCATCCCTACAAAATGTTGATTCGAGACGATGGGGAGATAGTAGCCATAGAATTGGTCTCGTTCGAACACTCATTCTGAAATCAGGATTTTCCCCGGGAGTGGGCGCTTCAAAACCGCTAAAATAACGACCGAGGTGGTCGTGTTGAAGAGAAATTTCCTCGAAAAGGGTGAGGAATTCTCTGTCATCCCTACCAAATGTTGATTCGAGACGATGGGGAGATAGTAACCATAGAATTGGTCTCGTTCGAACACTCATTCTGAAATCAGGATTTTCCCCGGGAGTGGGCGCTTCAAAACCGCTAAAATAACGACCGAGGTGGTCGTTTTGAGGAAGAATTTTCTCGAAAAAGGTGAGGGATTCTTTGTCATCCCTACCAAATGTTGATTCGAGACGATGGGGAGATAGTAACCATAGAATTGGTCTCGTTCGAACACTCATTCTGAAATCAGGATTTTCCCCGGGAGTGGGCGCTTCAAAACCGCTAAAATAACGACCGAGGTGGTCGTCTTGAAGAGAAATTTCCTCGAAAAGGGTGAGGAATTCTCTGTCATCCCTACCAAATGTTGATTCGAGACGATGGGGAGATAGTAACCATAGAATCGGTCTCGTTCGAACACTCATTCTGAAATCAGGATTTTCCCCGGGAGTGGGCGCTTCAAAACCGCTAAAATAACGACCGAGGTGGTCGTGTTGAGGAAGAATTTCCTCGAAAAAGGTGAGGGATTCTCTGTCATCCCTACCAAATGTTGATTCGAGACGATGGGGAGATAGTAACCATAGAATTGGTCTCGTTCGAACACTCATTCTGAAATCAGGATTTTCCCCGGGAGTGGGCGCTTCAAAACCGCTAAAATAACGACCGAGGTGGTCGTGTTGAGGAGGAATTTCTTCGAAAAGGGTGAGGGATTCTCTGTCATCCTTACCAACTACTGATTCGGGACGAAGGGAAAAAATAGTAACCATAGAATTGGTCTCGTTCGAAGACCCATTCTGGAATCCGCATTTTCCGCGGAAGTGGGGGCCTAAACCGCTAGAATGGCGACCGAGGTGGTCATCTCGAGATGAAATTCCCTCGAAAAGGGTGAAGGATTTTCTATCTTCTCTACTAACTGTTGATTCGAGACGAATTTGAGATAATAATCATGCAATCGGTCTCGTTCAACGATCCATTTTGGAATCAGGATTTTCCCCTAGAATGGGCGCCTCAAAATCGCTAAAAATACCACAGAAGTGGTCAGATTGAAGGAAAATTCCCGAGAAGGGCGAAGAAACTTATATCAACCCCACTGAATATTCAATCGGGACGCATAAGTGAACTAGAAAGAATAGGTGAACATATACGTGAAAGTAAGCAGATAAGATAACAAGTTCTTCAAAAAATGCCAACCTGCGAATGGTGAGGAGTGGGCAGCTCTCAGTCGCGTTCAAGTAGAATGATGCGTAAGAAACGGCTTCGATCGTAAAAACAACTCTGAAACGGAAAAAATTCAATTAAAACAAAAAAAAAGCAGCCTACATACAAGGAGTAAAGCAAGAACAAACGAATGAAAGGATTGTGGGGATATCATGAAATACAAAAAATACGTGAAATTATAAAAACCAGGCGACGAAAAAAAACAGATGAGATTGAATCGGCCGACGACTTTCCAGAAAACGGCGCGACGTCCATCCAAGAGAAAATGCAGCAAACAGTTCCGTGATATCGGTATGCAATCAGTCCCATCCGCAGGCCGACGGACACCAAGAGAGGTGGAAGGACACCAGCGAATCGGTTCAAATAACTGGATTCTACGCACTTTTTGCGATTTCGACTTCGCAGCTCATGAATGAATCCCGGGACCTACAATGTGATGTTATTAACTTCTTAACGATATTTATCGCGAACCCTACTTTTAATCGAGGACATGAACAAAGGAACAACAGCAGCAGTTCGTACACCTGTCGGATTTACGTCAGCTTTCGAGGTGAAAACAGGAGTAAGGCAAGGAGCCGTTGCAGGACCTTTTCTTTTCAACATCGCCGTTGATGACATCATGCCTAGAGTTGCAGAACAGTTTCCTGCGGATGTGATCCTAACACCATCAGGACGCTCCCTTGTCGACCTGGAGTACGCCGACGACATCGTGTTATTCGCTGAAAACAACGCAAAACTGCAAAGGATTGTGAACCTCGTTTCGAAGTATGCCGCAGCCTAAGGACTTCGTCTTCGTTCCGACAAATGCAAGCAGATGTGGGTCTCTCAGAGGCCTTCAACGGGAGTTTGTGTGGACGGAAAACTTATCGAACTGGTGGACGATTTCTGTTATTTGGGCTGTTTGCGTAAGAACGATGGTAGTTATGCAGCGGATATTCGACAACGATGTGCGAAAGCTACGGCTGCATTTAATTCTCTAACCAAGTGTTTGTGATCTACCACCATCGCGAAGGAAGTCAAGTTGCGCGTCTAACTATCCGCTATTCGCCCTATCATAATGTACGGATCGGAGACGTGGGCAGCACCGAAGACGCAGATGGAAAGGTTGGATTGCACGGAGAGGAAGCTTTTTAGGCGTTTGCTTGGATATTTCTGGCCGCGTGTATGCCATAACGAAGACCTTTACAAGGAAATCGACGCAGTACATAAAGGCTTGACACGAGGGAGGTGCCAGCATCTCCTAACGCCATCTCAAGCAGCAATGGAAAGTCGACTTCGACTGCTCGGGCATATACTAAGAAGAACGCCGGATCGTCTCGTACAACACGCTTTAAGAATGCTTCCAAATCCTGTCTGGAAACGGCCACCTGGGCGTAGGCGAAAGTTCTGGACGGATGTGGTTAAAGAGGATTAGAAGTCACTCGGCATCGAAAGACAGTTCAGGCGCGATGTTTCGTTTCGCAGGAAATGGAATAGTGACAGCTGGATGGAATGTGTTCAAATTGTGGCTGAAGACCGTGAAAAATGGACACGGCTGACTACTAGGACGGCACACCTCGGTGAAGATGAGGAATGACCGCGTCAGGCGAAAGCCAACCGATTAAGTCAGTAAGTCGTCGCGAACCCTGCCTTTGATTGTTCGCCACCGTAAATCACAGTGCACCATAACCTGCCGTATTTTATGGAAAGTCGATAAACGGACTGCGGAATCACGTTAAGCAATCTAAATAACCTTTAGGGGAGAAAAATAGAGCTAAGCTCATTGTAGCTAGTGACTCTGGAAACGTCGAAAATTTGCGTTCATGCCTCAAGAATGCCCGCCATGGCTTTGAATTTGGTGGCCGATTCGATAGGCATTTTTTCTTGATCATTTTCAGTCAGTACGGTACACAACATAATATTAAAGGCGCAGTCTAAGCTCGTGATTGAAACTTGATATTATGTTCCGGCAGTTGTATGTACTGCTCCAGTGCGATGATTGCGAATCACTAGAAAAATAAAGCCAGAGGCAACTCGTTCACGAATTCTCGTTGTTCGGATTCACATCCTTTGAGGGATCTCACTCCGTTTGCAGAAAGTTCCGAGAAATTCTGGGACACCATTGTGTTCAGCGCGAAACTCACTTCAAAACAAGCAGCTAAACTGTTAAGCAAATCTGTGCCTTTGAGGGCTTATTGGTGTGAATCAGGTTCAAAAATTACACCATGCACCGAGAGCTCATCCGAGGAACTGCAAGAATTTTCGAAAGACTTGGAGCACTTTCGGGAATCTTCAAAGCTTTCATGAAGCTACGCAGCTTTCCTTGCCTGTTGGAAAGCGCTGAATTCTGTTTTGAGTCTTGAACAATCAAAAATAGTGGACTAGTGCTCACACTGGGCACTATCAGGTTGTAGATGGCTTAATATGCTATAATGGGGGTGTGTATACAAGTCTAATGGTACCTGCTCGTTGGTGCCCCTGCTTATACTGAACCCAGCAGACGTTTGAGTGTACACAGGGAACGTTCGAGCGATATAGCGTGCACAACTATATCGCGAAAGTATCCCGCACATTGCATAAAAGTGTCGCCGTCCGGCACACTAAGGCCTCTGGTCCATAACACCTTAGGATCCGTACCTAGGGAGTTCATGGAGTGTTTGGCCACAAGCCACAATTTCGCCACCCTGAACTGTCGATCGCCGTCGAGTGATATCCAAAAAACTGCGCTATCCAGACTTCTGAGCTATTTCCATGCACCGTTTGCTGCTTTGCAGGAAACCCGCCTTAAGGATAGACCCGTCATCAGCGTCGGAGAGTACACCATCTACCGCGGTACCGCTGACGATAGAAGAGTGGGAGGCTGTGCAATAGCTGTAAGGAAGGATTTCAATGGTATGGTCTAGGAGTTCGGCTCAACGTCGTGCCGGAATGCTTTCGTACGACTGCGGGATCACAGAGGATTCAATCTGTGGATAGTGAGTGCTCATGCGCCCACTGAAACCGCCGAAGACAATTCGGAGGATGCGTTTTATGAGGAACTCAATACGTTGCTGGCCAGGATACCTTGCCAACATGCTGTTGTCGTGGGGATTGACGCAAATGCGGAGAAGGGACTTGATCAGGAATCCGAAGTACTCAGTAAATGGTTCTAGTGGAGCAAACATCGGACAATGGCTACCGCCTTGTCGACTTTTGTGAATGCAGTGGCCTGATTATTGCATCGACATTCAAGAGGAATCATCGACGCCATCAGTTTACGTGGCAGGGACCAACTCAATTCCATTCAATTCAATTCAATAGCTTTATCTGGCGACAAAGAAATATACAAACTGTACGTGAGATAGGCTTAAACAAGACAGCCTGGACATGCAGGCGAACGAAATTGTAGGCAAAGAAAACACTCGTACGAATAAGAGCACCCTGAATTTAAAGCTTCAGCAGAAAGCATGGCCTTCGACCCCATGCAATGAACTGAGGTTGAAATGGGACAGCCTGCTTTTGAAAATCGGAAAATGCGCGGCCTCAACGATCTCTGAAGGTAATTTGTTCCAAATTGGGATGACTCTAAATGCAAAGAAATGCAGCACGTTGGACTTCGACGTAAATCTACGTGCGAGCTGAAAAGCGTGCTGGCTGGAGCGAGTACAGCGGCTGGTGAACACGAAAACACTCTCAAATGGGATATCGATAAGACCGTTAACGATTTTATAACATAAGTGTAAATCGAACTCAGTTCGCCGATATCGTAGGGTTTCGATCTCCAACAATTCAAGCCTTGTCGTATAGTCCGGTACTTCTCGCGTAGGAAATACGTTGACAAAACGCGTTTTGAGTACCGCCTTTGCACGTTTTCCACGATTTCATCATCCCCAAGAGAAGATGATGACCAAGCCTGCGTAGAGTATTCCAAGAGCGGTCGGCAGTAGACAATGTATGATTTCCTGTAATGTTCGAGACATGGATGTTGCAGAGATCTCAGGATGAAATTTGCCACACGAGAAGCTTTCTTAGAGATTTCCTTGCAGTGGGATTCCCACTTAAGGTCGGTGCTAATGAGCACACCAAGATCACTGACAGTCTCGCGTCGGGAAGCGCAACATCGTTTAGGCGTAAAAAGCACTCATGTTAGAAATTAATATGGAACAAGCTGCATTTTTCTTCAGATATTTTAAGCTGCCATAGCTTGGACCATTTAGATAGCCTGTTCAGGTCACACTGAAGCTCGTGAAAATCGATGGCGGGGTTGCGAAGGGGACGATATATCTTCAGATAATCAGCGAAAAGCTTGCATGTGCTCGACAATCCGTCAGAAATGTCGTTCACATAAATGAGGAAAAGCAAAGGACCCAAAACGCTACCCTGGGGAACTCCGCTGACGATTGGGCGAGGATGAGAACAAAAGTCGCCAATTTTGACTATGAAGTCACGAGGTGTCAGAAAGGAATTCAACCATTTTAAAATGTCACCAGAAATGCCGTAGCCTTCAAGTTTCAGAAGTAGCTTTGGATGACTGACTGTATCAAAAGCTTTAGCATAGTCTATGTACACAACATCAGTTTGGTAGCTTTCGTTCACAGCCGAACACCAGTCGTGGAACGAGGATATCAGCTGAGATAGCGCTGATCTACCAGGCAGAAAACCATATTGAGGAGGTCATTCAACGCAAGATGGGAGAGAACACAATCTTTGATAATGATTTCGAGAACTTTGCATACTGATGAGGTTAAACTGATGGGCCGATAGTTCGAGACCTGAACAGCTGGTGCCTTTTGCAGAAGCGGGGTTACAATCGCAGTATTCCATGCGGACGGAAACGTTCCAAGAGCAAGACTATGTTTGAATATGCACGAGAGAGGGTAACATAACCCGTTAGCAGCCCTTTTGATGAAGTACGAGGGCACCGAGTCCGGGGTGAGCGAAATCTTGTCTTTGAGCTTTTCTATGGCACTCATTAAAACCTCGCAGCTGATAGAGACGGAGCACAATTTCTGGGAACATCGGGTGGGGAATAGTGTGGTCGCACCGTTGTCGTGAGTAAATGCCTTGGAGAAATATTCCGCGAACATTTCGCATTTTTGCTGATCATCGATAATGACTTCGCCCTCTTCATCTTTCAGAGATGTGATACCCTTACGCGTTTTCATCTTTGCATTCATGTACTTGAAGACGTTTTTTCGATTTCCCGAGCAAATAAGGCGTTTTTCGCGGTTCTTGACAAATCGTTTGCATTCTTTTTCGAAACTAGTGACCCTTCGGGTCCCTAGCCCGGGGCAGCCACTTGACTTGAAGGCTGCAAACCCTCTGCTTTAGCGTCGAATTCACTAAGGTGTATCGCGCGCGTGTGCGCGTATGCTGCTACTCAACTATCCCACACTCACACTGTCTGTATCCCAGCTACACATACGCACGCGAAGGAACAATAAATTTCACTTCTTAATGTAGGGTACAAGCTACTAAACATGCTTGTGAAAGCAACGTGAATTGACCAGTAAGTCTACAACCATGGGGCCAGCGCCGTTCCAAAGACCGTATACCACGATGGCAGTAGTATAGTTGTCCTTTTTGAAAAACGGTCAAGCAAGCAAATAAACATGACGTCAAAAAGCCTTTTAACTGCTCAATGTTTTCAATTCTCCAATCATGCTGCGCTCATAGGTGGCGACACGCAAAATCGGTACGTATCATTTGCATCCTCGTAGCGAGCAGGCTTCGTCGGCCACCCCCATCTAATATTCGTTTGGCTTTGCCAAACGATGGGTCGGCTATACCGGCCACACTCCATTCTACCCGCGTAGTATTCGTTCGGCTTAGCCGAACGATGGGCCGGCTTCGCCGACCCACCTCCTCCATTCAACACGCGTAGTATTCGTTTGGCTCCGCTAAACAATGGGCCGGCTTCGCCGGACACCCTTCATTCAACACACGTAGTATTCGTTCGGCTTAGCCAAACGATGGGCCGGCTTTGCCGACCCACCTCCATTCACCAAGCGTAGTATTCGTTCGGCTTCGCCGAACGATAGGCCGGCTCCGCCGGCCCACCTCCAATCACCACGCGTAGTATTCGTTCGGCTTCGCCGAACGATGGGCCCGCTTCGCCGACCCACCTCCAATCACCAAGCGTAGTATGCATTCGGCTCCGCCAAACGATGGGCCGGCTTCGCCGATCCACCACAATTTACCACGTGTAGTATTCGTTCGGCTTTGCCGAACGATGGGCCGGCTTCACCGACCCACCTCCAATCACCACGCGTAGTATTCGTTCGGCTTCGACGAACGATGGGCCGGCTCCACCGACCCACCTCCATGCACCATGCATAGTATTCGTTTGGCTACGCCAAACGATGGGCCGGCTCCGCCGACCCACCTCCATTCACCACGCGTAGTATTCGTTCGGCTTCGCCGAACGATAGGCCGGCTCCGCCGGCCCACCTCCATTCACCACGCGTAGTATTCATTAGGCTCCGCCAAACGATGGGCCGGCTTCGTCGACCCACCTCCAATCATCACGCGTAGTATTCGTTCGGCTTCGCCGACCCACCTCCATTCACCACGCGTAGTATTCATTCGGCTCCGCCAAACGATGGGCCGACTTCGCCTGCTACCCTCCGTATAGTATTCGTTCGGCTTCGACGTATCATGCGCCGGTTTCGCCGACCCACCTCCAATCACCAAGCGTAGTATCCATTCGGCTCCGCCAAACGATGGGCCGGCTTCGCCGACCCACCTCCAATCACCACGCGTAGTATTCGTTCGGCTTCGCCAACCCACCTCCATTCACCACGCGTAGTATTCGTTCGGCTTTGCCGAACGATGGGCCCGCTTCGCCGACCCACCTCCAATCACCAAGCGTAGTATTCATTAGGTTCCGCCAAACGATGGGCCGGCTACGCCGACCCACCTCCAATCACCACGCGTAGTATTTGTTCGGCTTCGCCGACCCACCTCCATTCACCACGCGTAGTATTCATTCGGCTCTGCCGAACAATGGGCCGGCTTCGCCGGCCACCCTCCATGTAGTATTCGTTCGGCTTCGCCGAACGATGACCCGGCTTTGCCGACCCACCTCCATTCACCACGCGTAGTATTCGTTCGGCTTCGCCGAACGATAGGCCGGCTCCGCCGGCCCACCTCCATTCACCACGCGTAGTATTCGTTCGGCTTCGCCGAACGATGGGCCGGCTTCGCCGACCCACCTCCAATCATCACGCGTAGTATTCGTTCGGCTTCGCCGACCCACCTCCATTCACCACGCGTAGTATTCATTCGGCTCTGCCAAACGAAGGGCCGGCTTCGCCGGCCACCCTCGGTGTAGTATTCGTTCGGCTTCGCCGACTTCGCCTGCTACCCTCCGTATAGTATTCGTTCGGCTTCGACGTATCATGGGCCGGCTTCGCCGACCCACTTCCAATCACCAAGCGTAGTATCCATTCGGCTCCGCCAAACGATGGGCCGGCTTCGCCGACCGACCTCCAATCACCACGCGTAGTATTCGTTCGGCTTCGCCGACCCACCTCCATTCACCACGCGTAGTATTCGTTCGGCTTTGCCGAACGATGGGCCGGCTTCACCGACCCACCTCCAATCACCACGCGTAGTATTCGTTCGGCTTCGACGAACGATGGGCCGGCTCCACCGACCCACCTCCATGCACCATGCATAGTATTCGTTTGGCTACGCCAAACGATGGGCCGGCTCCGCCGACCCACCTCCATTCACCACGCGTAGTATTCGTTCGGCTTCGCCGAACGATGGGCCGGCTTCGCCGACCCACCTCCATTCACCACGCGTAGTATTCATTCGGCTCCGCCAAACGATGGGCCGGCTTCGCCGACCCACCTCCAATCATCACGCGTAGTATTCGTTCGGCTTCGCCGACCCACCTCCATTCACCACGCGTAGTATTCATTCGGCTCCGCCAAACGATGGGCCGACTTCGCCTGCTACCCTCCGTATAGTATTCGTTCGGCTTCGACGTATCATGCGCCGGTTTCGCCGACCCACCTCCAATCACCAAGCGTAGTATCCATTCGGCTCCGCAAAACGATGGGCCGGCTTCGCCGACCCACCTCCAATCACCACGCGTAGTATTCGTTCGGCTTCGCCGACCCACCTCCATTCACCACGCGTAGTATTCGTTCGGCTTTGCCGAACAATGGGCCGGCTTCGCCGGCCACCCTCCATGTAGTATTCGTTCGGCTTCTCCAAACGATGACCCGGCTTTGCCGACCCACCTCCATTCACCACGCGTAGTATTCGTTCGGCTTCGCCGAACGATAGGCCGGCTCCGCCGGCCCACCTCCATTCACCACGCGTAGTATTCGTTCGGCTTCGCCGAACGATGGGCCGGCTTCGCCGACCCACCTCCAATCACCACGCGTAGTATTCGTTCGGCTTCGCCGACCCACCTCCATTCACCACGCGTAGTATTCATTCGGCTCTGCCGAACGAAGGGCCGGCTTCGCCGGCCACCCTCCGTGTAGTATTCGTTCGGCTTCGCCGAACGATGACCCGGCTTTGCCGACCCACCTCCATTCACCACGCGTAGTATTCGTTCGGCTTCGCCGAACGATAGGCCGGCTCCGCCGGCCCACCTCCATTCACCACGCGTAGTATTCGTTCGGCTTCGCCGAACGATGGGCCGGCTTCGCCGACCCACCTCCAATCATCACGCGTAGTATTCGTTCGGCTTCGCCGACCCACCTCCATTCACCACGCGTAGTATCCATTCGGCTCCGCCAAACGATGGGCCGGCTTCGCCGGCCACCCTCCGTGTAGTATTCGTTCGGCTTCGCCGAACGATGGGCCGGCTTCGCCGACCCACCTCCAATCACCACGCGTAGTATTCGTTTGGCTCCGCCAAACGATGGGCCGACTTCGCCTGCTACCCTCCGTATAGTATTCGTTCGGCTTCGACGTATCATGGGCCGGCTTCGCCGACCCACCTCCAATCACCAAGCGTAGTATCCATTCGGCTCCGCCAAACGATGGGCCAGCTTCGCCGACCGACCTCCAATCACCACGCGTAGTATTCGTTCGGCTTCGCTGAACGATGGGCTCTTCGCCGACCCACCACAATTCACCACGCGTAGTATTCGTTCGGCTCTGCCGAACGATGGGCCGGCTTCACCGACCCACCTCCAATCACCACGCGTAGTATTCGTTTGGCTTCGCCGAACGATAGGCCGGCTCCGCCGGCTCACCTCCATTCACCTAGCGTAGTATCCATTCGGCTCCGCCAAAGGATGGGCCGGCTTCGCCGACCCACCACAAATCACCACGCGTAGTATTCGTTCGGCTTCGCCGACCCACCTCCATTCACCACGCGTAGTATTCATTCGGCTCCGCCAAACGATGGGCCGACTTCGCCTGCTACCCTCCGTATAGTATTCGTTCGGCTTCGAAGTATCATGCGCCGGTTTCGCCGACCCACCTCCAATCACCAAGCGTAGTATCCAGTCGGCTCCGCCAAACGATGGGCCGGCTTCGCCGACCCACTTCCAATCACCACGCGTAGTATTCGTTCGGCTTCGCGAACCCACCTCCATTCACCACGCGTAGTATTCGTTCGGCTTTGCCGAACGATGGGCCCGCTTCGCCGACCCACCTCCAATCACCAAGCGTAGTATTCATTAGGTTCCGCCAAACGATGGGCCGGCTACGCCGACCCCCCTCCAATCACCGCGGAGCCCGCAACATCCCGTGGAGGCCCGCCCGTCCACCTTCGGTAGACTTGCGGGCCTCTACGGGATGTTGCGGGTTCGTTCGGCTTCGCCGAACGATAGGCCGGCTCCGCCGGCCCACCTCCATTCACCACGCGTAGTATTCGTTCGGCTTCGCCGAACGATGGGCCGGCTTCGCCGAACCACCTCCAATCATCACGCGTAGTATTCGTTCGGCTGGCTTCGCCGACCCACCTCCATTCACCACGCGTAGTATTCATTCGGCTCTGCCAAACGAAGGGCCGGCTTCGCCGGCCACCCTCGGTGTAGTATTCGTTCGGCTTCGCCGAACGATGGGCCGGCTTCGCCGACCCACCTCCAATCACCACGCGTAGTATTCGTTCGGCTTCGCCGAACGATGGGCCCGCTTCGCCGACCCACCTCCAATCACCACGCGTAGTATTCGTTTGGCTCCGCCAAACGATGGGCCGACTTCGCCGACCGACCTCCAATCACCACGCGTAGTATTCGTTCGGCTTCGCCGACCCACCTCCATTCACCACGCGTAGTATTCGTTCGGCTTTGCCGAACAATGGGCCGGCTTCACCGACCCACCTCCAATCACCACGCGTAGTATTCGTTCGGCTTCGACGAACGATGGGCCGGCTCCACCGACCCACCTCCATGCACCATGCATAGTATTCGTTTGGCTCCGCCAAACGATGGGCCGGCTCCGCCGACCCACCTCCATTCACCACGCGTAGTATTCGTTCGGCTTTGCCGAACGATAGGCCGGCTCCGCCGGCCCACCTCCATTCACCAAGCGTAGTATCCATTCGGCTCCGCCAAACGATGGGCCGGCTTAGCCGACCCACCACAAATCACCACGCGTAGTATTCGTTCGGCTCTGCCGAACGATGGGCCGGCTTCACCGACCCACCTCCAATCACCACGCGTAGTATCCATTCGGCTCCGCCAAACGATGGGCCGGCTTCGCCTGACCCACCTCCAATCACCACGCGTAGTATTCGTTCGGCTTCGACGTATCATGCGCCGGTTTCGCCGACCCACCTCCAATCACCAAGCGTAGTATCCATTCGGCTCCGCCAAACGATGGGCCGGCTTCGCCGACCCACCTCCAATCACCGCGCGTAGTATTCGTTCGGCTTCGCCCGGCTTCGCCGACCCACCTCCATTCACCACGCGTAGTATTCGTTCGGCTTTGCCGAACAATGGGCCGGCTTCGCCGGCCCACCTCCAATTAGTATTCGTTCGGCTTCTCCAAACGATGACCCGGCTTTGCCGACCCACCTCCATTCACCACGCGTAGTATTCGTTCGGCTTCGCCGAACGATGGGCCGGCTCCGCCGGCCCACCTCCATTCACCACGCGTAGTATTCGTTCGGCTTCGCCGAACGATGGGCCGGCTTCGCCGACCCACCTCCAATCATCACGCGTAGTATTCGTTCGGCTTCGCCGACCCACCTCCATTCACCACGCGTAGTATTCATTCGGCTCTGCCAAACGAAGGGCCGGCTTCGCCGGCCACCCTCGGTGTAGTATTCGTTCGGCTTCGCCGAACGATGACCCGGCTTTGCCGACCCACCTCCATTCACCACGCGTAGTATTCGTTCGGCTTCGCCGAACGATAGGCCGGCTCCGTCGGCCCACCTCCATTCACCACGCGTAGTATTCGTTCGGCTTCGCCGAACGATGGGCCGGCTTCGCCGACCCACCTCCAATCATCACGCGTAGTCTTCGTTCGGCTTCGCCGACCCACCTCCATTCACCACGCGTAGTATTCGTTCGGCTTCGCCAAACGATGTGCCGGCTTCGCTGACCCACCTCCAATCACCACGCGTAGTATTCGTTTGGCTTCGCCGAACGATGGGCCGGCTTCGCCGACCCACCTCCAATCACCACGCGTAGTATTCGTTTGGCTCCGCCAAACGATGGGCCGACTTCGCCTGCTACCCTCCGTATAGTATTCGTTCGGCTTCGACGTATCATGGGCCGGCTTCGCCGACCCACTTCCAATCACCAAGCGTAGTATCCATTCGGCTCCGCCAAACGATGGGCCGGCTTCGCCGACCGACCTCCAATCACCACGCGTAGTATTCGTTCGGCTTCGCCGACCCACCTCCATTCACCACGCGTAGTATTCGTTCGGCTTTGCCGAACGATGGGCCGGCTTCACCGACCCACCTCCAATCACCACGCGTAGTATTCGTTTGGCTACGCCAAACGATAGGCCGGCTCCGCCTGCCCACCTCCAATCACCACGCGTAGTATTCGTTCGCCTTCGCCGAACGATGGGCCCGCTTCGCCGACCCACCTCCAATCACCAAGCGTAGTATTCATTAGGTTCCGCCAAACGATGGGCCGGCTACGCCAACCCACCTCGAATCACCACGCGTAGTATTTGTTCGGCTTCGCCGACCCACCTCCATTCACCACGCGTAGTATTCATTCGGCTCTGCCGAACAATGGGCCGGCTTCGCCGGCCACCCTCCATGTAGTATTCGTTCGGCTTCGCCGAACGATGACCCGGCTTTGCCGACCCACCTCCATTCACCACGCGTAGTATTCGTTCGGCTTCGCCGAACGATAGGCCGGCTCCGCCGGCCCACCTCCATTCACCACGCGTAGTATTCGTTCGGCTTCGCCGAACGATGGGCCGGCTTCGCCGACCCACCTCCAATCATCACGCGTAGTATTCGTTCGGCTTCGCCGACCCACCTCCATTCACCACGCGTAGTATTCATTCGGCTCTGCCAAACGAAGGGCCGGCTTCGCCGGCCACCCTCGGTGTAGTATTCGTTCGGCTTCGCCGAACGATGGGCCGGCTTCGCCGACCCACCTCCAATCACCACGCGTAGTATTCGTTTGGCTCCGCCAAACGATGGGCCGACTTCGCCTGCTACCCTCCGTATAGTATTCGTTCGGCTTCGACGTATCATGGGCCGGCTTCGCCGACCCACTTCCAATCACCAAGCGTAGTATCCATTCGGCTCCGCCAAACGATGGGCCGGCTTCGCCGACCGACCTCCAATCACCACGCGTAGTATTCGTTCGGCTTCGCCGACCCACCTCCATTCACCACGCGTAGTATTCGTTCGGCTTTGCCGAACGATGGGCCGGCTTCGCCGACCCACCTCCAATCACCACGCGTAGTATTCGTTTGGCTCCGCCAAACGATGGGCCGGCTCCGCCGACCCACCTCCATTCACCACGCGTAGTATTCGTTCGGCTTTGCCGAACGATGGGCCCGCTTCGCCGACCCACCTCCAATCACCACGCGTAGTATTCGTTCGGCTTCGACGAACGATGGGCCGGCTCCACCGACCCACCTCCATGCACCATGCGTAGTATTCATTCGGCTCCGCCAAACGATGGGCCGGCTTCGCCGAACCCACCTCCATTCACCACGCGTAATATTCGTTCGGCTTTGCCGAACGATGGGCCGGCTTCGCCGACTCACCTCCAATCACCACGCGTAGTATTCATTAGGCTCCGCCAAACGATGGGCCGGCTTCGCCGACCCACCTCCAATCATCACGCGTAGTATTCGTTCGGCTTCGCCGACCCACCTCCATTCACCAAGCGTAGTATTCGTTCGGCTTCGCCGAACGATAGGCCGGCTCCGCCGGCCCACCTCCAATCACCACGCGTAGTATTCGTTCGGCTTCGCCGAACGATGGGCCCGCTTCGCCGACCCACCTCCAATCACCAAGCGTAGTATTCATTAGGCTCCGCCAAACGATGGGCCGGCTACGCCGACCCACCACAATTCACCACGCGTAGTATTCGTTCGGCTTTGCCGAACGATGGGCCGGCTTCACCGACCCACCTCCAATCACCACGCGTAGTATTCGTTCGGCTTCGACGAACGATGGGCCGGCTTCGCCGACCCACCTCCAATCACCACGCGTAGTATTCGTTTGGCTCCGCCAAACGATGGGCCGACTTCGCCTGCTACCCTCCGTATAGTATTCGTTCGGCTTCGACGTATCATGGGCCGGCTTCGCCGACCCACCTCCATTCACCACGCGTAGTATTCGTTCGGCTTTGCCGAACGATGGGCCCGCTTCGCCGACCCACCTCCAATCACCAAGCGTAGTATTCATTAGGCTCCGCTAAACGATGGGCCGGCTACGCCGACCCACCTCCAATCACCACGCGTAGTATTCGTTCGGCTTCGCCGACCCACCTCCATTCACCACGCGTAGTATTCATTCGGCTCTGCCGAACAATGGGCCGGCTTCGCCGGCCACCTCCAATCACCACGCGTAGTCTTCGTTCGGCTTCGCCGAACGATGGGCCGGCTTTGCCGACCCACCTCCATTCACCACGCGTAGTATTCGTTCGGCTTCGCCGAACGATAGGCCGGCTCCGCCGGCCCACCTCCATTCACCACGCGTAGTATTCGTTCGGCTTTGCCGAACGATGGGCCGGCTTCGCCGACCCACCTCCAATCACCACGCGTAGTATTCGTTCGGCTTCGCCGACCCACCTCCATTCACCACGCGTAGTATTCATTCGGCTCCGCCAAACGATGGGCCGGCTTCGCCGACCCACCTCCATTCACCACGCGTAGTATTCGTTCGGCTTCGACGTATCATGGGCCGGCTTCGCCGACCCACCTCCAATGCGGAGTATTCGTTTGGCTCCGCCAAACGATGGGCCGGCTTCGCCGACCCACCTCCAATCACCACGCGTAGTATTCGTTCGGATTCGCCGAACGATGGGCCCGCTTCGCCGACCCACCTCCAATCACCAAGCGTAGTATCCATTCGGCTCCGCCGAACGATGGGCCGGCATCGCCGACCCACCTCCAATCACCACGCGTAGTATTCGTTCGGCTTCGCCAAACGATGGGCCGGCTTCGCCGACCCACCTCCACTCACCACGCGTAGTATTCGTTCGGCTTTGCCGAACGATGGGCCCGCTTCGCCGACCCACCTCCAATCACCAAGCGTAGTATTCATTAGGCTCCGCCAAACAATGTGCCGGCTACGCCGACCCACCTCCATTCACCACGCGTAGTATTCGTTCGGCTTTGCCGAACGATGGGCCCACTTCGCCGACCCACCTCCATTCACCACGCGTAGCATTCGTTCGGCTTTGCCGAACGATGGGCCCGCTTTGCCGACCCACCTCCAATCACCACGCGTAGTATTCGTTCGGCGAACGATGGGCCGGCTTCGCCAACCCACCTCCAATCACCACGCGTAGTATTCGTTCGGCTTCGCCGAACGATGGGCCGGCTCCGCCGACCCACCTCCATTCACCACGCGTAGTATTCGTTCGGCTTCGCCGAACGATGGGCCGGCTTCGCCGACCCACCTCCAATCATCACGCGTAGTATTCGTTCATTCGGCTTCGCCGAACGATGGGCCCGGCTTCGCCGACCCACCTCCATTCACCACGCGTAGTATTCATTCGGCTCCGCCAAACGATGGGCCGGCTTGGCCGGTCCACCTCCATTCACCACGCGTAGTATTCGTTCGGCTTCGCCGAACGATGGGCCGGCTTCGCCGACCCCCCTCCAATCACCAAGCGTAGTATTCGTTCGGCTTCGCCGAACGATGGGCCGACTTCGCCGACCCACCTCCAATCACCACGCGTAGTATTCGTTCGGCTTCGCCGAACGATGGGCCGGCTTCGCCGACCCACCTCCAATCACCACGCGTAGTATTCGTTCGGCTTCGCCGAACGATGGGCCCGCTTCGCCGACCCACCTCCAATCACCAAGCGTAGTATCCATTCGGCTCCGCCAAACGATGGGCCGGCTTCGCCGACCCACCTCCAATCACCACGCGTAGTATTCGTTCGGCTTCGCCGAACGATGGGCCCGCTTCGCCGACCCACCTCCATTCACCACGCGTAGTATTCGCTCGGCTTCGTCGAACGATGGGCCGGCTTCGCCGACCCACCTCCATTCACCACGCGTAGTATTCGTTCGGCTTCGCCGAACGATGGGCCGGCTTCGCCGTCTCACCACCATTCACCACGCGTAGTATTCGTTCGGCTTTGCCGAACGATAGGCCGGCTTCGCCGACCCACCTCCAATCACCACGCGTAGTATTCGGTCGGCTTTGCCGAACGATAGGCCGGCTTCGCCGACCCACCTCCAATCACCACGCGTAGTATTCATTCGGCTTCGCCGAACGATGGGCCCGTTTCGCCGACCCACCTCCAATCACCACGCGTCGTATTGGTTCGGCTTCGCCGAACGGTGGGCCCGTTTCGCCGACCCACCTCCAATCACCACGCGTAGTATTCGTTCGGCTTCGCCGAACGATGGGCCGGCTTCGCCGACCCACCTCCAATCACCACGCGTAGTATTCGCTCGGCTTCGCCGAACGATAGGCCGGCTCCGCCGACCCACCTCCAATCACCACGCGTAGTATTCATTCGGCTCCGCCAAACGATGGGCCGGCTTCGCCGACCCACCTCCAATCACCACGCGTAGTATTCGTTCGGCTTTGCCGAACGATGGGCCGGCTTCACCGACCCACCTCCAATCACCACGCGTAGTATTCGTTCGGCTTCGACGAACGATGGGCCGGCTTACAATGGGCCGGCTTCGCCGACCCACCTCCAATCACCACGCGTAGTATTCGTTCGGCTTCGCCGAACGATGGGCCGGCTTCGCCGACCCACCTCCAATCACCACGCGTAGTATTCGTTCGGCTTCGCCGAACGATGGGCCCGCTTCGCCGACCCACCTCCAATCACCAAGCGTAGTATTCATTAGGCTCCGCCAAACGATGGGCCGGCTACGCCGACCCACCTCCAATCACCACGCGTAGTATTCGTTCGGCTTCGCCGACCCACCTCCATTCACCACGCGTAGTATTCATTCGGCTCTGCCGAACAATGGGCCGGCTTCGCCGGCCACCCTCCGTGTAGTATTCGTTCGGCTTCGCCGAACGATGGGCCGGCTTTGCCGACCCACCTCCATTCACCACGCGTAGTATTCGTTCGGCTTCGCCGAACGATAGGCCGGCTCCGCCGGCCCACCTCCATTCACCACGCGTAGTATTCGTTCGGCTTCGCCGAACGATGGGCCGGCTTCGCCGACCCACCTCCAATCACCACGCGTAGTATTCGTTCGGCTTGAACGATCGGCTTCGCCGACCCACCTTTATTCACCACGCGTAGTATTCGTTCGGCTTCGCCAAACGATGGGCCGGCTTTGCCGACCCACCTCCAATCACCACGCGTAGTATTCGTTCGGATTCACCGAACGATGGGCCGGCTTCGCCGACCCACCTCCAATCACCACGCGTAGTATTCGTTCGGCTCCGCAAAACGATGGGCCCGCTTCGCCGACCCACCTCCAATCACCACGCGCAGTATTCGTTCGACTTCGCCGAACGATGGGCCCGCTTCGCCGACCCACCTCCAATCACCACGCGTAGTATTCATTCGGCTCCGCCAAACGATGGGCCGGCTTCGCCGACCCACCTCCAATCACCACGCGTAGTATTCGTTCGGCTTTGCCGAACGATGGGCCGGCTTCGCCGACCCACCTCCAATCACCACGCGTAGTATTCGTTCGGCTTCGCCGAACGATGGGCCGGCTTCGCCGACCCACCACCATTCACCACGCGTAGTATTCGTTCGGCTTTGCCGAACGATGGGCCGGCTTCGCCGACCCACCTCCAATCACCACGCGTAGTATTCGTTCGGCTTCGCCGAACGATAGGCCGGCTTCGCTGACCCACCTCCAATCACCACGCGTAGTCTTCATTCGGCTCCGCCGAACGACGGGCCGGCTTCGCCCGCCACCCTCCATTCACCACGCGTAGTATTCGTTCGGCTTCGCCGAACGATGGGCCGGCTTCGCCGACCCACCTCCAATCACCACGCGTAGTATTCGTTCGGCTTCGCCGAACGATGGGCCCGCTTCGCCGACCCACCTCCAATCACCAAGCGTAGTATCCATTCGGCTCCGCCAAACGATGGGCCGGCTTCGCCGACCCACCTCCAATCACCACGCGTAGTATTCGTTCGGCTTCGCCGACCCACCTCCATTCACCACGCGTAGTATTCGTTCGGCTTCGCCGAACGATAACCCGGCTCCGCCGGCCCACCTCCATTCACCACGCGCAGTATTCGTTCGGCTTTGTCGAACGATGGGCCAGCTTCGCCGACCCACCTCCAATCACCACGCGTAGTATTCGTTCGGCTTCGCCGAACGATGGGCCGACTTCGCCGATCGCCACCACCTCCAATCACCACGCATAGTATTCGTTCGGCCTCGCCGAACGATGGGCCGGCTTCGCCGACCCACCTCCAATCACCACGCGTAGTATTCGTTCGGCTTCGCCGAACGATGGGCCGGCTTCGCCGACCCACCTCCAATCACCACGCGTAGTATTCATTCGGCTCTGCCGAAAGATGGGCCGGCTTCGCCGGCCACCCTCCGTGTAGTATTCGTTCGGCTTCGCCGAACGATGGGCCGGCTTCGCCGACCCACCTCCAATCACCACGCGTAGTATTCGTTCGGCTTCGCCGAACCATGGGCCGGCTTCGCCTACCCACCTCCAATCACCAAGCGTAGTATTCAATCGGCTTCGCCAAACGATGGGCCGGCTTCGCCGACCCACCTCCAATCACCACGCGTAGTATTCGTTCGGCTTCGCCGACCCACCTCCATTCACCACGCGTAGTATTCATTCGGCTCTGCCGGAAGATGGGCCGGCTTCGCAGCCAACCTCCGTGTAGTATTCGTTCGGCTTCGCCGAACCATGGGCCGGCTTCGCCGACCCACCTCCAATCACCACGCGTAGTATTAGTTCGGCTTTGACGAACGATGGGCCGGCTTCGCCGACCCACCTCCATTCACCACGCGTAGTATTCATTCGGCTCCGCCGAACGATGTGCCGGCTTCACCGACCCACCTCCAATCACCACGCGTAGTATTCGTTCGGCTTCGCCGAACGATGGGCCGGCTTCGCCAACCCACCTCCATTCACCACGCGTAGTATTCATTCGGCTCCGCCGAACGATGGGCCGGCTTCGCCGGCCACCCTCCGTGTAGTATTCGTCCGGCTTCGCCGAACGATGGGCCGGCTTCGCCGACCCACCTCCAATCACCACGCGTAGTATTCGTTAGGTTCCGCCAAACGATGGGCCGACATCGCCGACCCACCTCCAATCACCACGCGTAGTATCCGTTCGGCTTCGACGTATCGATGGGCCGGCTACGCCGACCCACCTCCAATCACGACGCGTAGTATCCATTCGGCTCCGCCAAACGATGGGCCGGCTTCGCCGACCCACCTCCAATCACCAAGCGTAGTATTCATTAGGCTCCGCCAAACGATGGGCCGGCTACGCCGACCCACCTCCAATCACCACGCGTAGTATTCGTTCGGCTTTGCCGAACGATGGGCCCGCTTCGCCGACCCACCCCCAATCACCACGCGTAGTATTCGTTCGGCTTCGCCGAACGATGGGCCCGCTTCGCCGACCCACCTCCAATCACCACGCGTAGTATTCGTTCGGCTTTGCCGAACGATGGGCCGGCTTCGCCGACCCACCTCCAATCACCACGCGTAGTATTCGTTTGGCTTCGCCGAACGATGGGCCGGCTTCGCCTACCCACCTCCAATCACCACGCGTAGTATTCATTCGGCTCCGCCAAACGATGGGCCAGCTTTGCCGACCCACCTCCAATCACCACGCGGAGTATTCGTTCGGCTTCGAACGATGGGCCCCCACCTCCATTCACCACGCGTAGTATTCGTTCGGCTTCGCCAAACGATGGGCCGGCTTCGCCGACCCACCTCCAATCACCACGCGTAGTATTCGTTCGGCTTCGCCGAACGATGGGCCCGCTTCGCCGACCCACCTCCAATCACCAAGCGTAGTATTCATTCGGCTCCGCCAAACGATGGGCCGGCTTCGCCGACCCACCTCCAATCACCACGCGTAGTATTCGTTCGGCTTCGCCGAACGATGGGCCGGCTTTGCCGACCCACCTCCATTCACCAAGCGTAGTATTCGTTCGGCTTCGCCGAACGATAGGCCGGCTCCGCCGGCCCACCTCCATTCACCACGCGTAGTATTCGTTCGGCTTCGCCGAACGATGGGCCGGCTTCGCCGACCCACCTCCAATCACCACGCGTAGTATTCGTTCGGCTTCGCCGAACGATGGGCCCGCTTCGCCGACCCACCTCCAATCACCAAGCGTAGTATCCATTCGGCTCCGCCAAACGATGGGCCGGCTTCGCCGACCCACCTCCAATCATCACGCGTAGTATTCGTTCGGCTTCGCCGACCCACCTCCATTCACCACGCGTAGTATTCATTCGGCTCTGCCGAACGAAGGGCCGGCTTCGCCGGCCACCCTCCGTGTAGTATTCGTTCGGCTTCGCCGAACGATGGGCCGGCTTCGCCGACCCACCTCCAATCACCACGCGTAGTATTCGTTCGGCTCCGCCAAACGATGGGCCGGCTTCGCCTGCTACCTCCATTCACCACGCGTAGTATTCGTTCGGCTTCGACGTATCATGGGCCGGCTCCGCCGACCCACCTCCATTCACCACGCGTAGTATTCATTCGGCTCCGCCGAACGATGGGCCGGCTTCGCCGACCCACCTCCAATCACCACGCGTAGTATTCGTTCGGCTCCGCCAAACGATGGGCCGGCTTCGCCGACCCACCTCCGTGTAGTATTCGTTCGGCTTCGCCGAACGATGGGCCGGCTTCGCCGACCCACCTCCATTCACCACGCGTAGTATTCGTTCGGCTTCGCCGAAGGATAGGCCGGCCCCGCCGACCCACCTCCATTCACCACGCGTAGTAGTCATTCGGCTTCGCCGAACGATAGGCCGGCTTCGCCGACCCACCTCCAATCACCACGCGTAGTATTCGTTCGGCTTCGCCGAACGATGGGCCGGCTTCGCCGACCCACCTCCAATCACCACGCGTAGTATTCGTTCGGCTTCGCCGAACGATGGGCCGGCTTCGCCGACCCACCTCCAATCACCACGCGTAGTATTCGTTCGGCTTCGCCGAACGATGGGCCGGCTTCGCCGACCCACCTCCAATCACCACGCGTAGTATTCGTTCGGCTTCGCCGAACGATGGGCCCGCTTCGCCGACCCACCTCCAATCACCAAGCGTAGTATCCATTCGGCTCCGCCAAACGATGGGCCGGCTTCGCCGACCCACCTCCAATCACCACGCGTAGTATTCATTCGGCTCTGCCGAACGATGACCTCCGGCTTCGCCGACCCACCTCCATTCACCACGCGTAGTATTCGTTCGGCTTCGCCGAACAATGGGCCGGCTTCGCCGACCCACCTCCATTCACCACGCGTAGTATTCGCTCGGCTTGGCCGAACAATGGGCTGAAAGTATTTATTGCCGGCTCCGCCGACCCACCTCCAATCACCACGCGTAGTATTCGTTCGGCTTCGCCGAACGATGGGCCGGCTTCGCCGACCCACCTCCAATCACCACGCGTAGTATTCGTTCGGCTTCGCCGAACGATGGGCCCGCTTCGCCGACCCACCTCCAATCACCAAGCGTAGTATCCATTCGGCTCCGCCAAACGATGGGCCGGCTTCGCCGACCCACCTCCAATCACCACGCGTAGTATTCGTTCGGCTTCGCCGACCCACCTCCATTCACCACGCGTAGTATTCATTCGGCTCTGCCGAACGAAGGGCCGGCTTCGCCGGCCACCCTCCGTGTAGTATTCGTTCGGCTTCGCCGAACGATGGGCCGGCTTCGCCGACCCACCTCCATTCACCACGCGTAGTATTCGTTCGGCTTCGCCGAACGATGGGCCGGCTTCGCCGGCCCACCTCCATTCACCACGCGTAGTATTCGTTCGGCTTCGACGTATCATGGGCCGGCTTCGCCGACCCACCTCCATTCACCACGCGTAGTATTCGTTCGGCTTTGCCGAACGATGGGCCCGCTTCGCCGACCCACCTCCAATCACCAAGCGTAGTATTCATTCGGCTCCGCCAAACGATGGGCCGGCTTCGCCGACCCACCTCCAATCACCACGCGTAGTATTCGTTCGGCTTCGCCGACCCACCTCCATTCACCACGCGTAGTATTCATTCGGCTCTGCCGAACAATGGGCCGGCTTCGCCGGCCACCCTCCGCGTAGTATTCGTTCGGCTTCGCCGAACGATGGGCCGGCTTTGCCGACCCACCTCCATTCACCAAGCGTAGTATTCGTTCGGCTTCGCCGAACGATAGGCCGGCTCCGCCGGCCCACCTCCATTCACCACGCGTAGTATTCGTTCGGCTTCGCCGAACGATGGGCCGGCTTCGCCGACCCACCTCCAATCACCACGCGTAGTATTCGTTCGGCTTCGCCGAACGATGGGCCCGCTTCGCCGACCCACCTCCAATCACCAAGCGTAGTATTCGTTCGGCTTCGCCGAACGATGGGCCGGCTTTGCCAACCCACCTCCATTCACCACGCGTAGTATTCATTCGGCTCCGCCGAACGATGGGCCGACGTCGCCGACACACCTCCAATCACCACGCTTAGTACTCATTTGGCTTCGTTGAACGATGGGCCGGCTTCGCCGACCCACCTCCATTCACCACGCGTAGTATTCGTTCGGCTTCGCCGAACGATGGGCCGGCTCCGCCGGCCCACCTCCAATCACCACGCGTAGTATTCGTTCGGCTTCGCCGAACGATGGGCCGGCTTCGCCGACCCACCTCCAATCACCACGCGTAGTATTCGTTCGGCTTCGCCGAACGATGGGCCCGCTTCGCCGACCCACCTCCAATCACCAAGCGTAGTATCCATTCGGCTCCGCCAAACGATGGGCCGGCTTCGCCGACCCACCTCCAATCATCACGCGTAGTATTCGTTCGGCTTCGCCGAACGATGGGCCCGCTTCGCCGACCCACCACCAATCACCAAGCGTAGTATCCATTCGGC